>JBDPZO010000003.1:6154909-6677409 GCA_039877585.1 Heterodera filipjevi | reverse complement strand
CCTTAAAAATATTAAATTAAAATTTTCAAATTTATTTCTGGCTTTTCAGTCGACTAATTTTATATTATTTCACCTACAATTTATTCAAATAATATTCACTCTATAATAGCCACGGAAAGACACGTTCGAACAAGATTTGAAATTTAATTATTGAATTAAAATTTTCAAATTTATTTCTGGCTTTTCAGTCGACTAATTTTATATTATTTCACCTACATTTATTCAATATATATTCACTCTCATAATAGCTACGGAAAGACACGTTCGAACAAGATTTGAGAATTTGATTTCAGAATTAAAATTTTCAAATTTATTTCTGCTTTTCAGTCGACTAATTTTATATTATTTCAGCTACAATTTATTCAAATAATATTCACTCTATAATAGCCACGGAAAGACACGTTCGAACAAGATTTGAAATTTAATTATTGAATTAAAATTTTCAAATTTATTTCTGCTTTTCAGTCGACTAATTTTATATTATTTCAGCTACAATTTATTCAATATAATATTCGCTCTCATAATAGCTACGGAAAGACACGTTCGACAAGATTTGAGAATTTGATTTCAGAATTAAAATTTTCAAATTTATTTCTGGCTTTTCAGTCGACTAATTTTATATTATTTCACCTACATTTATTCAATATAATATTCGCTCTCATAATAGCCACGGAAAGACACGTTCGACAAGATTTGAGAATTTGATTTCAGAATTAAAATTTTCAAATTTATTTCTGCTTTTCAGTCGACTAATTTTATATTATTTCACCTACAATTTATTCAAATAATATTCACTCTCATAATAGCTACGGAAAGACACGTTCGAACAAGATTTGAGAATTTCATTTCAGAATTAAAATTTTCAAATTTATTTCTGGCTTTTCAGTCGACTAATTTTATATTATTTCACCTACAATTTATTCAATATAATATTCACTCTATAATAGCCACGGAAAGACACGTTCGACAAGATTTGAGAATTTGATTTCAGAATTAAAATTTTCAAATTTATTTCTGCTTTTCAGTCGACTAATTTTATATTATTTCCCTTAAAAATATTAAATTAATTCCCTCTCAAAATACCTCGGAAAGGCAACCTTCGCAAAAAATTTGAGGAATTATTTTCAGAAATAAATGAATAGAATATTTCAGTGGTCTAATTTTATATTATTTCCCTTAAAAATATTAAATTAAAAATTCCCTCTCAAAATAGCCTCGGAAAAGCAACCTTCGCAAAAAATTTGAGGAATTACTTTCAGAAATAAATGAATAGAATATTTCAGTGGTCTAATTTTATATTATTTCAGCTACAATTTATTCAAATAATATTCACTCTATAATAGCCACGGAAAGACACGTTCGAACAAGATTTGAAATTTAATAATTTGTTGAAAATAAAAATTTCTTGAGCGGCGCAAGTGCCTGCGTACATGCGTGTTACTGTATTCAAAGCGCTTCGCGCTTATCAAGCTTCGCTACCTAGGTCCGATCAATAGGGCCAAAAGTGTTCCAAGGTTCGGACCAACGGGTAGGGACTGAAATGTGAGTGTTCCAATGATTAGGGACTGAGAGTATTCCAACGATTAGGGACTGAGAGTATTCCAACGATTAGGGACTGAGAGTATTCCAACGATTAGGGACTGAGAGTATTCCAACGATTAGGGACTGGGAGTATTCCAACGATTAGGGACTGAGAGTATTCCAACGATTAGGGACTGAGAGTATTCCAACGATTAGGGACTGGGAGTGTTCCAATGATTAGGGGCTGAGAGTGTTCCAATGATTAGGGGGGACTGAGAGTGTTCCAATGATTAGGGACTGAGAGTATTCCAACGATTAGGGACTGGGAGTATTCCAACGATTAGGGACTGGGAGTGTTCCAATGATTAGGGGCTGAGAGTGTTCCAATGATTAGGGGGGACTGATGATTAGGGACTGAGAGTATTCCAACGATTAGGGACTGGGAGTGTTCCAATGATGAATAAATATTAATTTAAAGGCATTTGAACTAACAAAAGGATCACTTCGTTAATTTAAATATTTATCAACTAATTTTTTGAAGTAAATTTTATTTAAAAGGCAATAATAAATAGACCTTATAATTTGCATTAAATAAATTTAAAAGAGAATTCTTTAACTTTATTTTATGAAAATTGATTATAAATTTAAAAAATATATTTTAATATCTACAAAATAATACTAATTTTTGATAAAATGATAAACTTTTCTTTGTTTGACAATTTTTCAAATTTTAATCAATTTCCATCAAAAAATGAATTGAACAATATTAATATTAATAAATTCAAAAAATTATAAAAATAATTTTGTTTTTCCAAAATAATAAATTAAAAAGATCATACCAAAAATGGGAAGGGATAAACTTAACCTCGGGGTTTTAATTTTATATGACTTTATTTTCTTTAAATTTAATTTTTCACTTTTATAGGGAAAAAAATATTTTTTGATATCAAAGAGATAAATCTTCTTTTTTTCAAACAAGGATATTATAAGGGATTGGTTAAAAAGAACCAAATTTTTTTGCCAATAATAATTTATAAATAAAATAAAAATGAAAAAGTCGCCGTTCGCCATGATGAAAAGAATTTTATTTATTCTACATTATATATTTATCTAATAATTAATAACAAAAAATAAATTTAATATAAGGCCCGGCCCAAATATCATATACACTTCTAATTTGAACAAAATTTTACTTTAATTGCTTGATATTAAATATTTCTTAATTTAATTGCAAAAATATTTTATATAAAGTTCTTTTTTAAATTTAAAATTCTATTTTAAGAAGGTGACGTAAATAAAATGTCGCATAAATAGTGGAATTCAGAAAATAAGAAACTTTAAACATAAACAATATTTGTTTAACCAAAAGAAGACTCAAAACAATTGGCGGGTTAGCCATGATTAACAGCAGGAATTTTATTTATTCTACAAGACATATTACCGAATAAAAAATAATTACTAAATTTTTAATAAATAAAAGCTTAACAATTCACAACACGACTAACTTAGATTTATTTATACTATAATTTTGAAAAAATATACATTTATATTTTATTTATTTTTTAGTAGATGGTAAAAAATCGACATTTTTGTAAAAAAAATAAAACAAATTTATATGATTTAAAAATCAGTTAAACATAAAATGAAATACTAAGAATTCACCTAAGCATAACTGTAAATAATATATTATTCAAAAAATGGAAATGAAAAAGAATAATCAGCAATAAATATAATTCAAAAAAGCCAATAATTTAAAATAAAAAAATAGCAAAAAAATATTTATTCAAGGAAGCCCACGATATTTTGCAATGAACTCTTATAAGGCTTAGGACTGATTTATTTTATTTTATCTTTTTTTGAGTTTTTTAATCAATGAACTTTCTGTTTGATTAAACATTTAGCTTATAAGTTAAAACTAAAATAAAATTTCAAGAAAAAATATCTCAAGCTTTGTTTGGAGCTGTCAAGCGGCGCAGAAGCCTTTCCTTTGATATCTTGGGAATAGCGCAACTAAAACGTGTTATGGCTAATAAGAAATTGGTTTGGATTGCCTAAAAATGGCCATTTTTAAAGATTTTTTTCCAAAAAATCATGAATCGTTAATTTTCTTAAAAAAATCACCACATGGGAGGACCAAGGATCGGTAGTCGGCGGTGGTAGTAGTGTCCAACAAGGTAAATCTTTTTATTCACCGCGATCATGTTGATTTTTATTTGTTATTTTTTGAGATACTAAAAAATTATTTTATTCTAATATTATTTCTATGCTAATGCGTCAGCTCAACTCATATATTGCGGGCGGAATTTGGTTCCATTGATCTCTTTGAATTTATTCTCGTATTTTAACGATAACCAATGCAAAGTTCGGGTTTAATAAATATTTTTTAACGCAATTTTAAAAACAAAAAATATTTTTGTAAAGTTTTAGTTTAAAAAATAATTTTTTTTTTTTTTTTTGGTTATATCGGCATTTATATGTATTTTATTGCTGTTTTAATACAATTATTTGAAAATTAAATTATATTTTGATAATTATTCAATTAGTCAAATCGTTGCTATGTGCACCCTAATTCAAAAGCTTTATTAAGGTATTTTTTACCTCGACTAAAAACTATTTTGTAAATTATTATAGGAATTTTTGTCTCGGTTGCTACCTGCAGCGACATGCAATATCATATATGTTTAATTTATCATATTAGGTATTTTAAAATTTTTTAATTATTTTCTGAATCTTTATTTTATTTAAAAAGATGTCAAAATATCAAATTATTTATTATAAACTTTTGAGTTTTTTTTTGATTATTTTTTTCTATAAAATAAAATTGTTGAATAGAAATTATGTACTTTGTTATTTGTAATCCTCTTGATTACTCCTCCTTCGAATGTATTTTTTAATCAGAAAGAATAAATGTTTTTTGATTATTTTTCATTGATAAAATTATCATTGTTACAATGCACTTTTTAATGATGCGATTAGTTTAATTTTTATCACGACGAACACAAGTTGTTTTGTCATGGGTGTTTATTTATTCTTTCTGTTGCGTGCTTTCTGTGTTAAATAAACAAATATTGCTTATTTTTGTCATATTGTACTGAATCAAATTTTGGGTTTTTTCTGATGTAATTATTTTTTGTTTTCTGAGTTCCATTTTATATCACCTTCTCTTAAAATTGATTTTATACTTTAAATAAAACCTTTTAAAAATATTTTTGCAATTAATTTTAAAAATATTTAATTTCTAGGGAAATACCCGATTTTTTTAGGTTGTAATTTGAATCAATTGTAATATTTGCTGAAGTTTTTATAAATTTTCTTTTAATCTGTTTTCTTATTTTAATCTCAGGCCAAAGTATTGCATATTTTGGCAAATTATTTATTTGTGACCAGTAAACCAAATTATAATCAAACTGTTTACCACGGAAGTACATAAGTATTAATGCCAATCACTTCATTTGGTCTAAATTATTTTTTAATTAATTATTTCAAAATGACGTTTTTTTGACCCCAAGTTTAATTTTGAAATTTTAATCTGCCAGTTCTGCTTAAAATGTAAAAAATTGATGCATTAATTGTTTCAAACGAATTTACATGTTAAGTTGCCGCCGGTTTACTAAAGAAATTTCTCGAGGGAGGGGGAGACGAATTTAACAAACATACATTGTTTCTTTTTTTTTGTTCACCTATTTTTAATTTATTCACCTGTCAAATACGATTTTGAATAATTATGGCGGATTAGTTATTTGAGCAGATCACGGCGGGCAAAAATTCACATGAAAAAGTCCTAACGCCTGAAAAAGGAGAGAATAAAAGGGGAGTAGAAACAGTTGAGCCATCATAAAACTGTAATTCATTGAATATTTCCGAGTATATTCCTCTGTTAAACATGCGCTCCGCACTGCTACTCGCCTTCGTCGTGACACTGCTCGTCGTCCAAAGTTCGGCCGATCAGTCAGACTCGGCCCCCAAAAAAGCGCAGTCCCAAATCAACACGAACGGTGGCAGAGGAAAAGCAATTCCAAAAAGTGATCAGAATCCAACACACAACGAAGAATCAAAAGTGGCCAATACAAAGAAGAAACAACTCCCAAAAAGTGATCAGAATCCGATACACAACGAAGAATCAAAAGTGGCCAATACAAAAAAGAAACAACTCCCAAAAAGTGATCAGAATCCGATACACAACGAAGAATCAAAAGTGGCCAATACAAAAAAGAAACAACTCCCAAAAAGTGATCAGAATCCGATACACAACTACGGTGGAAACAAATTCCAACTCTTCCCGGAGAATTGAGGCCAAGCGAAGAACTCAAAATGAGTGGAGGAAGTAAAAAAGCTATGCGCAAAAGAACAAACACTATTGAATGAAAGAGTGATTGGTTATTGAGTATTTTTGTAGAAATTTGAATGCAATTTGTTACTGTAAAAAGTACTATATATGTTGATAAATTCAAAAGAATGAACAAAAAAACAAATTAAAATACATTTGGAATTTTTTTTCATGAGAGTCTTTTTATAATTATTAGGCCAAAACTGTGATTTATTGGTTTTTTATTTATTCTTTCTGTTGCGTGCTTTCTGTGTTAAATAAACAAATATTGCTTATTTTTGTTATATTGTACTGAATTAAATTTTGGGTTTTTTCTGATGTAATTATTTTTTGTTTTCTGAGTTCCATTCTTTTTATTCGACATTTCATTTATATCACCTTCTCTTATTTTTTCGGTTGTAATTTAATCAATTGTAATATTTGCTGAAGTTTTTATAAATTTTCTTTTAATCTGTTCTCTTATTTTAAATCCTCTATGTGAAAATCATAAATTTAATATTTTCAATAATAAAAAGTATTTTTAATTTGTAAATTAAAGAAAAATTGCTCTTCTATTCTTCTTATTCTCGGTGATGTGAAAGGTCTTCAAGATGCGGATTTAATTTTTTTTTTTTTAGCCAAAGGGCCTAAAACTAAGCACAGTAATGTGCGTTATTAAACAAACAGTTCTCAGTTTTCCTTAAAAAAATGAAAAAATTTTGGTAATGTTTGAGAATTATATATCAAAATAATAAATTAAAAGCCCAAAAAAAAATTGCATTTAGAAGTAATGAATTTAACATTATTTTTTATATCTTTCATCTTGTTTAATTTATTTTCATAATGAAATTATTAGGAAGCTTAAAGACATTCAGGATTATTACTAAATTTTAAAATGATTTTGAATTTTGTTAAGCAACAATTTAATTAGCAATTTAAGTTTGTCACTCAAAGTGCCGATTCAATATGGCCCACGTGGTGCAATTTAATCAGAAAAAGAAAAGAATTAATCACATAATTAAAAATTTATATCAATTTTATGGTAAATAATCAATCGTTCAAAAAAGAATTAATGCTGAGAAAACTGGTTTTTTATGGGTGAAAATTAAAGTAAAGACTAATCAAAATTAATTTTAAATGATAAATTAGTTAATTCAAAAAATTATAAGTTTTTTTACATTAATATTTAAGAAATGAATTAGGTTTAAATGCCGGACCAAATAGTGAATTTGTTGTAAAATAATTAAACTTCATTAGTAAAAAAATGTTCAAAGAAATAAAATAATATAAGACATATATTTATACTCAGGTTTTTAGTGATAAGAAGATGTACGTTGGTTAAAGAACAGCGAGTGAAGTAGGATAACGAATGTCTACCGGGGACGTTACGACAATTAAATACTGACAAATAAGCGACAATTTGGAAATGAAGTCTATGAATATAAAACAAATAAAATATTAAAAACTCATTTAAAAAAATGATAATTTAAATAAAGAATAAAGAAAATAAAATTGCAAAACAAACTTTTGGGGAGTTCATGATAAAATTTTTGACCTCATTTCCAAAAAAAAGTTATAATGAAATAACAATTTGAAAGATAATACAGTAAAAAAAGCTAAAAAGAAAACAATACTAAACAACCAAACAAATAATTATTAATTCTGTGAGTATTAAAGAAAAATAATTTTGTATGGGTTAAAAAAAATCTCAACAAATTCATTTCTTTAATCTGAAATATCAATTAACGCATCTCATGGAAAACCGGTTTTTTTTTTTGTTCATATACTTTTGCACCTGACTGTATTATATATTTATTTTTTTGACAAATATTATCATATTTTTTGCTATCTGCTGAGTAATTTACGAAAATAAATACTCATATTCAATAATTATAGTATAATAAATTTTTACGGTTTGTCCTGTCTTGATAATTGTTATGCAAATAATGAAAATAAATAAAATTCATAAAAAGCGCTTTATTCGTTATCTTGGCGAAACGCATCGACAAATTTTTGCGTTATTCGAAAGTCTTCATTCAAAGTCATGACTGATGCCTCAATTCGATTTAAAAAAGTTGTCATGATAATTTGGATAAACTCTATTGATTACCTTTTTTCCTTTTTTTGTTAAAATCTGTTTCAAAAATCTAAAAAAGACTTAATTTGATTGCATTATTAATTTATTTATAAATTTTTTCAATTGATTAAAAAATTAGTACCTGGCACTTTATTTTTTATATTTAAATACTTAAATTTAAAATTATACTCCTTTGTAACACAAATAACCAATGAAAAATAACCTCTTTTTTTTGATTTTGGTTTTTTTATTGTAAGTTTTCTTTCCAAGGGTAGAATAAATAATTATTTTGAGTAAGTTTAAATTATTGTATTTAGAAACACAGTTTCATTTGCATTTTTTAAGTTAATATTTATGAATTTTTAATATTTCATTTTCTCTCTACATAAAATTTAAGAGTTTGAATTTTGTCTTCATAACGAATTCAGGATATTTTTTCTGGTAAATCCTTTCCCTTAATAGGATCGTCCCTAATCCAAACCAAGATTCATTAGGTCATGCTCACTAAATTGTCAATTATTTGTCAGTAATTAATTGTCGAAATATTTAGTTTTATACACATCATCATTTTTAATTATATTAATTAAAATAAAAAAAAAGCGCGCTCAGGCGTACCTATCCCAATACATAAATATTACATAATTTTTTCTTTTAATATATAAAATTAATTAATTATATATATATATATATATATATTATTTCTTATATTTTAGGTGCAATACTCTTATATTAGATAATAAATATTATTTGTTTAGTATCTGATTAATTTGAGTCACGCATTCGTAGTCCTTATTCTTTGTTTTGTCGTAATATTATTTGTTTAGTATCTGATTAATTTGAGTCACGCATTCGTAGTCCTTATTCTTTGTTTTGTCGTCATTGCTGTTTATTCTTATTGTCTTTTTTTAGCAGTATTAGCTTTAAATTTGAATATTTGGTAACAGAAGAATCTTTGATGCAACTTTATAATCTTTTTTTAGGTTTTTGCGTTATTATGAATTATTAAAAATTACATTTGTTATAATCCACTTTTAAAAAATGTTTATAATTTTTTTACCATGGCGCATGGTCGAATGAAATTTTATGAGTGGCAGTGAGTTTTGTACGGTTCTTCTTTATCTTTCAAATTGGCTATTTTTTGATTTTGGCTTATTCTTTTTAAAAAAATAAAAAGTACATCATGCTATTGTTATGCATCTCTTTTATATTTTAATGTTTATTTTTAAAAAGTTTTTTATTTACAAATTCCATCATTTTATAAAAATTTAATTTACGTTACCTTTTTAAATTAGATTTTGATGTTAAACATTTTTATATAATTGTTAATATAAAATTTAATTTCCAAAAATTAAATTGTATTGGTTTTCATTATGGGGCCAACAGCCAAAACTCAATTTCAGGTTGATCTTGGTACTTCTCAATTCAGAAAAGTGAACCGTGTTAAATAAGAATTGTTTGATTTTAAAATTAATTAATTTTTTGTTTTTTTAACAAAATCAAATTTTTGCATAATATAGTAATTTATTAAATTGCACTCTTTCCGGCAATTTTCCAGAGTCGCTACGATGTTGATTTGTTGTCGTATCTGCATTATAATATTATTTTGCTATTTTAATTTAATTTTGGTACTTTATTATATATATTTTGCATTTATTATTCGCCAAATACTTTAATGTGCACAATTTTTCTTGTCATTCCACCATTTTTTTGACTTTTTTTTATTTGTTCACTTTGAGCAACGAGATTTTAAGATTCGAAGAACATTAAAATAAATGCTTTAAAAGAATGTAAGATAATATTTAAATTCTTGAATTAATTCCCGAAATTCCTGCTTATTTTCGGCAAGAATGTGACGAAGCCAAATCTAATATATTCATTTTTATTTGTCGAAAGACATTTTTTTTTGTTTTTTTTATATAATTTTATTTTAAACCCTTACATTTTTAATTTCCTAAAAATATTTATATTTTATTTTTAAAGTTTTTTTTAAATTTTTTGTTTTCACCTTTGACATTTTAAAATTTTTAGAGTTTTTTAATACCATTCAGTTAATTGTAAAGGAATACCTAATGTAAAATAAATTAATTATCTTTAATGATAAATTTTTCTCATTTTAAACGTATCAAAATTTATTATTTATTCAATATTGATGATAATTCACATTTAAAAGATGTTTAAGATACTTTTAGACGAAAAAAAACTCTACAATATTAAGAAAAAAATAAAAAAAGAACATTTTTTTTTACAAAAACTGGTCTCCGAGGATGAGCACTAATTATGAGACAATCTTCAAGAAGTTCTGTAGGCACTTTATTATAATTTATGTTATCAAATGCACCAAATCCAAATACAAAAAATGAAATTTAAAATTTTAGTGGGAATAAGCATCTTATTTGTGCTAACAACACGAATAATAAACTACTTAATAGACTTAAAGGAGATACGAGGAAATAAAATAGAAAAACCCAAAAATGAGTGAGAACAATATTGCTAAAATATTGAACACTCCAGCAACCAGTATAAGAAGATGGAAAGTAAATTTGGAGATGAATTGCAAAAATAAAAAATTAATTCAAAAGGAGGACTTTTAGTGGTTTTTATGCTATTTCGATTGGCTTTTTTCGTTTTCCAGAAAAAAGCAATGGAAAAACTCAAAATTCATTCGTATATGGAGGTTTGGAAAAAATACTCAAAACGAACACTTTTAGGCTACAATCGGTTAAAAAATCTACAAGGGAACTTTTAAGAAATCGAGAGCTAAATTTTCAAGAGCGCTTGGTTTTTACCATTTTAGGTTTGGGGCCTAAAATAATTTCGAAGCAAGTTTTATAAAAAAAATTTTAAATAAATATTAGAGCTATAAAATGGCTAAAAAAAGGCATCCTATAATAGCAACATATTGTCCTCACGCCATTAATATGAATGCACAACATGGCAACGATTTGTTAATTCAAATTATAAAATAATTTAAAGTATTACACAAAAAGATTCTTGAATAGGAAGCAAAAAAAACAAAAAGTTTATTATTGAATAAAAATTTACAACAATTTAATCTTTGAACTCATGTTTTTTAATTAATAAAAATTAAAATTTGGTAAAAAATGTTTGATACAAATTAAAAAAATCAAACACAACATAAAAAATATTAATTCACAAAATTAAAAGTGGAAACTTAAATAAGAATGAGGAACGTGTTAAAAAAAGAAGAAGAATAAATGGCCCAATTTCGCGGGCTATTTACATAACAAAAAAACTTTCATATATATAAGCCTTAAAAAAAATATTATTCTATTTGCATATAATGAAACTGCTGTTTGGAATGCAACAATAAAATTTATATGATATAAAAAAAACTAGCATTTGTCCTACGAAATTGTACCAATTGAAACATGAATTAATTATATAAAAAAAGCGAATACGATATTACTTTATTTTATCATGTTGAGAAAAAATGGATTTCAAATTTCAACCTATAATATACGGAGTTGAGCTGATCGCATAATTAAAGAAGATTGGCCGACATTTGCGGCGCGTGACTCAGAAAAAATTGTAAATTGAATTAAATGTATTATTATTAGGGTCATTAGAACCACCTAAATATGCTCTACATTATACGAAAAAATCAAAAGAATTGATTGAGTTTCAGAAAAGTTATGCCTTAAAATGTTCGAAAATTTGTTAATCTCTGTTTTTGGTTATTTTTTTTATCATAACTTTTCCGAAACTTAATCAATTCTTTTGATTTTTTTATATAAGTTAGAGAATATTTAGGGCTTTCGATTGACACTAAGAACATTAGCTTAGTTTATTCTACAATTTTTTCTGGGCCCGGCGCCGCAAATGTCGCATCACCTTAAAGAAGGTAGTATCTGTTGAAACTAAAATACTTCCTATTTTTAATAAAAAAAACGGTGCTGAGTCGTTATATAAAAACCATCAAAAAGGGCGTTATAAAAAAACCATCAAATGGGTTTTTTCTTGTTTTTATCGATTTTTCCTTGTGTTTTGGGCGTTATATAAAAAACCATCAAAAAGGGCGTTATATAAAAAACCATCAAATCATATTGTTACCGTATTAAGGCTTAGAAAAACAATCGTGCCAATAAAATAATTGATACATAACAACAAAAGAAACTCTGTATTAGAAATTAAAATGCAATCTTTTTATAGAAAATTCACACAATAGAAAAACTTCCTTTTATAAACATTAACAATTTTATATGATTATTTAGTTTTATCTATTTAAACAATATTTTTTATTTATTTCTTTTTATTTTATTTTACTCAGCCAATTTCCATATACTAATATTATTTACCCAATTTTTAATGAAATTTTTTTATTATATTTTTATTCGCCTTTCACAAGGGCTAACTAGAGAAAAAAAACATCTATCAACAAGCATTAAGTGAAACAGGAAATTCCATTTTTGACAGATAAAACAAAAAAATTTCAATTTGTCCGGATCGAGTGTGTCGTCTTTTTGTTCCTTTTAAATCTAAAATGAATGTGATTTAAGTACATTTTTTTAACATTATTTACCATACCAAAAATACAAATTTCTTCCAAATTTGGCATGGACCACATTTCACCGATTTTTCTGGACAAAAATTCATTGTTAAAGCTTTCCAAATGAATTGAAATTTCTCGATCGGCAAACGAAAATTTGATTGGAAAAAAAACTTTGAGGTACTCCTTGTCTGCAGAAATTTTTTATTATTTTTTAAAATTTATATTAAACTCATACATTCACGTCCACTTCCATCTTTTAAATTATAACCAATTACAATGCCGGCTGCAACTGAACCAATTAGTATTGGGGTTAGGACAATTGCCGAAATAATTCCAATAGCCGTAAGAAGTCCCAGTTCTCTTTCTTTGCGACGAATTGGTTTTGAATTTGTTAAATTTTGTGACAAAATCAAGAAAGCAAAGAAAAATACTTTTAATTTAGTCATTTTACAAAAATATGTTAAATTTTTAAGCAAAATTAACCCTTTTATATTGTCAGGCCAATGCTAAATCATATGAATGCACAAATTTTTTTTTTTGCAAAATTTGTTACTTATCAGCTAAAACCATTAAACGAACAATTTAAAGAGAAAGCATTTGATCAATAAAATTTTAGAAAATTTGATAAATTTTTAATTAGTTTCTTGAGGGTTGATTATTGCTTCAAAATACCCATGGCCATCATAATAAACAAAAACAGAGTTTATATCATTTTTTTGAGAAATAGATAACTAAAATTAAGAAAAATAAAATAAAATTCGAATGAAATATTTACCGAATTATTTACATCCGGAGAATAAACAGCCCATGTATACTTTATATTTTGGGATGTTTGAATATTCGGACTGCACACTATAAGATTAAGCTGAAAAAGTTTTGTTGCAGCTAAAAAGTCAATGTTTGATGCCCATTTAAACGTTTCAGTTGCATCCATTGCTGACAATTTATGGTTTCTAACCATTAAATCTAGGCGTATTTCTTTAGCCGTATTATAATTGTCATCACCAGTAAGTAACAAAGAAAGTGTACGATAAAAACAATTACCATCGCCAAAAATTGAACAAATTTGTCCTTTTACAACATTCGAAATGAATTTATTAAATAATTTTGTGCTTAATATTTACCTGGACCATATTTATGTGGATTAATTAATTTCTTTTGACCAAAGTTAAATATTGGCTCAACTTAAATGAGATCTTTCCATATTATTAATAGAACATTTTATATTTTTAACTTATATTTAGTCGCATATTATCATATTCAAAATTCAATCTCTATTTATTGTATTTATTACCATAATTATAATCCCATTTATTACAAAATATTTGCATTTCGTGAAAACTCATTGGGTTAAATAAAATAGGATCAAAAATCCCTTTTTAATGTAAAATAAGTAACGAATATTTTTATAATAAACCTTTTCATAGAAGAGTGAAACCCCTCAGCAGGATTTATCCCTCTAGTTCTCACAAGACGATTAAAGTTCCATAAATTGGTATCTTTATATTTTTCAAACCATTGTTTTTGTAAATAATTAGTTAAAGCAATTGCTTCAGTTTTTAACGTATGGTTTGTAATGCCATCATAATTCGATTTCTTTAATAAAAGTGTTACATACCCATTTGTGTATTCCCCCTTTGTTGTCAGATAATTATTCTCTATTTAAATTTACCATATTTACTTTTAAATGTATTAATAAGGCTTTTGTATAATGGAATAAACAGCCATAAATTAGGTTGTTATCACAGTCTTCAAAACATTTATTTGTGCACCTTCATAATCAACGTGTATTCTTTTTATATTTTTATTGTAATCAGACCATTCGCGTTTAATTTCTCGCCAATATTTATAAATCGCTACAAAATAATACCAATCCATGCACAATATATAATTGCATAAAAGGTTTTGGTGCTACTTCAAAAGTCCCGTCTAGTGCGATAATTGGACATTTTTGCATAGCTTGGCTTGCAGTTTTGGTAGCAAAAATGATTATACCTTCTTCTCTATTTCGGTATATAACCCAGCTAAATATCAAATGAATTTCTTATAATTTAAGTCCGATAAGTTTAAGCAGAACTTACTTATCTTGACTTGAAAGTTCTTTATTTAATGCCAATTTTATAGAACCAAAACGTGTTATTAATAAAGATTCTGGCAAATTAAATGGGTCAGTTGAAATTCCGTGTGCTTGCTGTCTACGTCTATTATATGAACGTCTGACAGAATTATAAGTTGGGTAATGAAATGATAACGATTGTTCTGATAATGATTCGGTATCTGTTGCTACGTCAAAAGACTCAGCTTTTTGAAACCCCTGATTAAACAAAGTTAACATTAAAATAAATTTAAATTTACTTCACGCCATAAACTTTTAATGTTAGCAGTGCAATTTATTATTTTATTTCGTTGTTGTCTATCGATCTGTTCAGCGCTAAATTTTTCAATTTCTTCTCCCAAACAGTCATTATGATGTATTATTGGACGTAAAGAAATTATTTCGGTATTTTCATTAATTATTGCGTGTGCAATTATCGGTTCCCTATGCTTTTATTTTATTTTAAAATAAAATATAAGTAATACCGTAAATTATTTTTTTGCTGTATAATTTGACACTTAATACAAGAAATGTAAAATTTGTTATTGTAAATTTGTGTGACACCAAATTTTCTCCAATTGTCTTCCTGTTCTTTTCCTATCAGAAACAACTTTTCTTATCATTTTTTGTTGTACATTGTATTACAACATATTCTTTTTCCTCTGCTTTCGTTGAATATTTTCGCAAACTTGCTTTGATTTTTGACAGATATCTTTACAATGTAAGTTTGCTTAGGTTTTGCGATGATTCAATATTAATTTTTTGAAGTAATTCATTTATTGTGCGGATTTCTCTTTTTTCATATTTATTTAAAAGATTTTTAATTATCTCGTCATTAATGAAAGAATCAAAGGCAGAACCACGGCTTCCACCAATAATCTAATCGTAAATCCAATTTTTAAAAAGAAAAATGAATATAATGAATAATATACAATATACGGTTTTTGATGGCCCATGCACAAACTTTTTTATAGATAAATTGACGTAACATTTATATTAAATTCAATAATTGATTAAATTTAATGCTAATATTGTCAAACAAATATTTATTAAAAAATTATTTTATATGGTTTTATTTTATTGGCACGATTGTTTTTCTAAGCCTTAATACGGTAACAATATGATTTGATGGTTTTTTATATAACGCCCCAAACATGACAAACATTGCGCAAAACATTTAAAACACCCATTTGATGGTTTTTTATATAACGCCCTTTTTGATGGTTTTTATATAACGACATAGCACCAAAAAAACAATAAAATAAATAATAAATTTTAATTGAGAAAATATAAAAATTTTCTTTTTAAAAATATTTCGGCCTGTAATGTATGGGAGGAGCTGACCTCATTTAACATACTTTTTTAGGGGTGGGTCGACCCCCCCCCCCCACTTCGTTCGTATGAGAGGCCAAAAAAAGGAGGGGGGGGGGCTTCGTATCGGTATTTAAAAAAAAAAACCCCTCAAAATCTATTACCAAAATACACTCAGATTTTTTAATTTCAACGTGAAAAAATGTGTGGTTAAGCCTAAAAAATACGACGATAAGTATAAAAGAAAAAGTAACACAAAATTTCGAAATAAAACAAAATAACGAAAAAAACAAACACAAGCAGTTAGCAAAAAGATTTAAAATCAACTATGAGAACATCTTTTAGTCATTAAAATATTTTTTTTATTGGCATTTATAATATTTTATTTCGCTATTTAATAGAATTGTTTTGGAAAACATATGTTAAAATTTAAATTAGCCAAATCTTGTTATGAGCCTTTTTATTCGTATACCTAATAATTATACTTTTCTCTTTTTAAAATTGCTATGTTGTAGCGATTATATATATCTATTAGATAAATGATTTTAACTATTTTTATTTATGTAATTATTTTCTATGTTCGAGTTCCACAATTTATCCGACTTATAATATTTAAATTCTCTTGAAATTCCCTATTTATTTCTTCAAGGTTGTAAAAGCAGCCAATCCTAATATGTTTTTTTTTGTTTTATAACAGAAAGGTTCAGTCGATAAAGCGGTTGAAAATTGGCGTTCAAAACAACATTAAAACACTTTTGACTAAATGCAATATGTTTTTTTTTTAATTTTCCAATTTTTTAGAATTGTTTTGTTAATTTTTAAAATTTTATTTAATACGTTAATTGTTGTTTAAGAATATTACCTTTATTTTATCGAAGTTCTTTTAGTTTTTTTTTACATATTTAATAAAAGCATTCAAAATTTTGCTAAAAAACTAATATTAATTTATCAATTTTTAATTATGCTATCATCTTTGTACATATATTACAGGCAGAGTGATCAATAAAAAAATTATAATAATTAAAATAAAAGTTATTTTCTATTTATTAAAAGAAAAAAGTCTTTTTTTTTTAAATAGAAAAGAATATGTTTCTCAAAATATACGGAAAATTGGCATGAACAGAAAGATGTTTTACCGTCCGGAATTGCAGATTAAGTACGAATTGTATAGTAGAATGTGCAGGGGGTCAAACTAACTTCACACTTAAAGGCACACTTCGTTATGTACCAGTAAATGAAAAGAAATTTAGAAGAATAAATAGTGAAAGAATTAATGAAGACGAGACGGAATTGGAATTTCGAAAACTTTAAAATAATTGATTAGAACTATTTGCTTAAATTTGCATTTAATTGGAAGAATTTATTAAATATTTTATTTTTTCAATTTTGACATTATTCGCTTTGGCAATATTAATTTTTATATTTACAAAATTTTCGCCAATTTACAATGGGTATTTTATTATCGGTAGAAACTTAATTAAGACCATAATTCTCAACTTATTATTTAATTCCGCCAATTCGGAAATTTTTGCGCTCGGAGGGTCGGCAGTATGCGACAATTTAAAAAAGGTTATCTAAAAAAATATGATAAAAAGACTCGTCGAATTGAACAACTTCTAAAATCGAACAACCGCTTGGGCAAAAGAATTGATCGCCGCTCGGAGTGTCACGGGTCTTGTGACGAAAAAAGATCCTAAGAAAAATATTTTGAAATATTATGAAAATAATGTGAATCACGTAAACAAATTTGTAACATTTGTGAATTTATACTTAATCATTTCCTTAAAATGTGATAATTTGTGCCTACACCCACGGAAATTTAAAATATTTTGCCCTGTCAAAATTGTATGCATTGTCATTCACACTTTTTCACTGAATAAATTGTAAATAAAGAAAAATCTGCTGGTACATAAAATTATGCAAATATATTTAAATCAAATTAAATACATTTAAATAATTTTATTAACTAAAATTCATATGTAAGAAAAGGTTATTTATATATATATATAGATTATTTTTGATAATGAAAAATATTAATTTCACAATTTTAAAATTGAAATCTTTATATACATAAATAAAAATAAATTTGTTTTTTCAAATGGAACAAGAAAAAAAGTGCTAAGCATAATGAAAAATTTTAATTGTAATGAAACTTTTTAATTTAATGTAGAATGCACATAACTATTCGGCTATGTAGAACGCAACGATTGGTCATTTTGATGCGTGGGTCGTGTAAAAAACTAAATTAATCGCATTATGAAGAAATTAAACAATATGTGACGCAAGAAATTAAATTTATTTACATTTTAAAACATATTTTAAATTTAATATTAATAAATATAATTCATGAAAATGGTAAGAAATTTTGATAAATAATATTTTAAAAAGTTTGAAATTCTGTTTAAGGAAATTTATTTAACGCTACTTAAGTTTAATGCTGATGAAAATGGAGTTTTTTTTATAAAATTATATAATTTAAAAATACAAAATTTAGAAGGTAAATTATACTATTGTATTATATTCGCTATGGTCAGTTTTTGAAATGATTCGGCCTGTTGGTGGAAATACAGAAAGTAGGACATTGCGTGACGAACTGCGGCAAAACAACAATTAGATTAATGTTAAATAGGGTAATAATATTTAAAAATAATTATAGGAATTAAAAAACAGAAATTATTTAAGAGATATATAATTCATAATGATATATTAAAAAAAATCATATAAAAATTAATTGAATGCAAATTATTTGGTAAACAGCGAAAATATGAACAACAAAGCGAGTAATATTGGTCTGCATAGCAAGAATTTAGATAATTTCTGAAAATTCTAATATAATTTAAAGTATTTGCAAAAAATCCTGTAAATTAAAAAAAAACAATTTTGCCCAAAAAATATTTATTTATATAACTAATTATTAATGCTATTCCGAAATTTAATTTTTTTGCCTTAGTATATAATAGCCGATTTACTATGCTTAACATTTTTAGTACATTTTTTTTTGGCTTTTTTAGTTGTTTCTATACAATTTTTAACCATTATAGTAATTGCATATTTAGGGGGTTTCGGAAAGAAATGCATATTTCGCTATTTTGCCTTTTTCGTGGGTTAAAAATATACTCAAAACGTGATCAAGGAAATGATGAAGTTCCTGGGTGCTAGGTCGTTTCATAAAAACTGCACTTTCGGCGTTTCATAAATTCCGCCAATTTGCAGATTTTCGTCAAAAACTCTTCATACTTTGCTCAAACGCAACCAAATTTAACAATCTTGGTGTCGTCAGGTAGTTTTTAGTTAGCTCTATTAGAATACCAAATTCAAATAATTTGATCCAGATTTAATAAAGTTGTAGCCATAAAAGAGCAAAAACTCTATTTTTTCCTCAAAACTTAAGTAATTTTTTGAAATTTAGTAGGCTAATTGATACCAAGATTATGCAATTTGGTTAGGTTTGAGTAAAGTTATAACTTTATTTAGTCGAAAATTCAGTAAAAATGGCGGAATTTATGAAAATAAAAATTACAATTCAAAAGAGCCAAATCTTATTGAAAAAATAATATTTTAACGTGATTTTTTATAATGTATAAAAAGAACAAGAAAATAACTAAAAAATTGTACTTTTGGGAATTCCAAATGCTTTTCAGATTTGGGTTGGCGTTTGGTCATAAAAAAATATCCAAAATAATCTTAGTTGACTGTTAATTCTAACTGAAAAACAAAAAATTATTTTAAACCATATTAATAAATTTAGAATCATTTTTAAACTAATGTAAAAAAATAACTGAAAATGATCAACATTTGCAAGAAACAAAACAATTTTATTAAACATAACTTATATTATCTTATTCTTATACTTAAAATATTGTTTGGTTATTCAAGATGGCGGTACGACAAGATCGGCACTTGCGGATCGACACTTGCAGATGCGACAATTGCGGACGACAATTGCGGGCGACAATTGCGGACGCGACAATTGCGGACGCGACAATTGCGGACGCGACAATTGCGGACGCGACAATTGCGGACGCGACAATTGCGGACGCGACAATTGCGGACGCGACAATTGCGGACGCGACAATTGCGGACGCGACAATTGCGGACGACGATTGGAGGCGCGATTTTTATAAATTTACTAACTAATTTTATTTAAATATTCCAAAATAACAGCATAATAATTTTGCATTATTAACTAATATATTTCTTATTATTCATCACAAATCTATTAATTAAGAGTTTGACTGGTTATGTCATCACAAAAAAATTTCAATGCTTTTTTCATTCAGCAGTGCATGCATCAGCAAAATGGCCATTGCTCTCTTCGATCGGCCAACCTTTCGTTCCTCGCCATCTTTCGCTAAAATTTTAAGTTAATTTAAATTAAAATGAATGCCTTATGCTTACTTAATTTCTTTTACATAGCTGCGACAACTTCATTTTTCAACAATTGAAAATAAACTGGAAAAAGTGAAGTTTTCGGACTCGAGCAAAAATTCGTTTTGCTCTAACGAGAAAAAAATGGGGAAAAGTGGTTTAACCAAATCCGAGGCATCTTGAAAAAAAAATGACAGATGCTCCACCAAGGGCTCCGATTGTTGCACTTGTCAAAGTGTGAGCACTTTTTAGTGATTTAAGCCATTTTAATGCATGGATGAGCCCCGATGGGATGGGGTGGCAATAGCAAACGGCAGAGATATACAAGAATAGAAATACCAGAGTAAATTTCATTTTTATATTTAATTAGAATACTAGCATTTTATATACTGTGACGATTCGCCTCGAGCACTTTAAATCGACAAATAGTTTCGCGCTTTTCTTGCTGATAAAACCAAAAAACAGTATTTATGACAGAATTCTTTGTTTGACACATTAAAAATGAAAAAAATAATCCCCTTTTTTTTATTGTTATTTTATTACGCCTAAACGACACAGCTAAGACTGAAAGAGGCAAAGATTTGGTAATTTATGAAGGCTTCGAATACAGGAAGAAGGGTAATAACTAGGGCTCGAACTTTTTGGCACAAAAAATCGCCAAAAAGGCAAAAAGGCATGGAAAATACACTAAAATGGAATAAAGCGCTAAAATTGGAAAAAGGCAACATAAAATTTTTTTTATTAAATTGAGCATGAAAAATGAAAATTTTTCGCTGTTCCAGTTACGTCGTGATTTTTGAAAGGGTTTCCGATGTAAAATTCACACTTAAATTTTTTGAAATTTTTTATTTTTATTACTCTAAAATAAAGGTGTGTCTGCTAATGGACAAAGACAGTTCTGGCTGTGTACAAAAAAAAACTGCAATGGCCGGGCACATTCTTATTTCGGATCGGTGTTACTGAGTTAAGCCAACATAACCATTTGCCAAGCCAAGTTGCAGAAGAAGTTCGAAAGGCAAAAGAGTCAATGAAGAGTCTGGCAAGACATCAACCGCAAGAAGGGGCAAGAAATATAATTGCTGCCGGAAAAGAACTTCTGTCGGAGGAAGCAAGAATGCCCCTGCCATCAACGTCTGGCCTCCGACGCATTATAGAAAGACAACGCGAATTGCAAGAAAGGCGTACTGTTGACGCTGATAATTTGTTAGGAATTGAAATTGTGGGGCAATTTGCCCTAGATCATAGAAACCAACAATTTCTAATATTCGATTCAAGAGTGGAAAACCCGCAAGAAAACGTGTTCTTTATTTTTTGATCCCCAGAAGGCATAAGACGCCTTCGAGCTTACAGACATTGGTCAGGGGATGGCACGTTTAAAAGGGTACCGTAAAATAAAAAAATAAAAAAATAAATGAAAAAAATAAATTTGAAAAAATAGAAATAAAAATAAAATAAGAAAAAAACGAAAAACAAATTCCAGTTGTTCCAAACCGACTATTACAACTTTATACTATTAATGTGATGATCGAATCAACTAGCATTGCGAGTGCCTCAATCTAATGGCAAATAAAGCACAAGAATTATTACATCAGAGCCTTTCAAGTTTTTATAAAATAAAACTTTTGAACACCCAAATAAATTGTAGGCTTTACACAATCATTTACAAATTGCGCCTTTAACAATTATGATGGATTTTGAAATCGGTTTTTTTAATAGAGAATTTTTGTAAATTTGAGAATTTGAAGGTGCCAGAAATGCTTTCATCCATGTTTTCGGGCAACAATTAATTGTGCACCACTGTATGTTCCAACTGGCCCATCGGTGATGCGAAGAGTTCAAAGAAGACGGATTAATACAGTTGTACACGAACAACGAAAACTACCGAAAATTAGTCCGTAGTCTTACCGCTCTTTCGTTTTTAAGAGAAGATCAGGTTATCTTCGCTTTCAACATTCTACGGGAAAGAATGAACCATTTTCAATTTCAAAATAATACGGAAACAATTTTGGAATATTTTGGCAGGTCAAATAATAATTAACCTATATAATGAATTTATTTTTTTAAATTGAATAGAACCTATGTTATTCGGCCGAATGGGGAAGATCCCTTATTTGCCCCAAATACTTGGAATCATCGCGATTCTGTCGTCACGGATATGGCGCGAACAAATAATGCTCAAGAAGCGTTTCATTTGGCATTAAGAAAACAATTTAATAAAGAGCATCCTCCGTTATCGAAGGAAAATTTAGTTTTAATATAAAATATTAAAAAATCATTTTAATAAGAAACTAAAAATATGATTTCGGTCATTAATGTGCTGAAAACTGAAGAAAGAATTGCAAGTGATCGGATCAGACAATATGAAATTGACCAGAAACGGGGAATCAATCTTCGGCCTCGAATGAAAAAGTACAGGGAGAACGATGCCGCAATTAAAAGAATGGTTATAGTATTCGATGAAATTGAGGAACCGACGGATAAGCAATATTTAGAACATCTTAGAGCCTTACAATATAGATTGGCTGTTAATAATTTTGACCATTGGGCACAGTGAAATCAGTGATTTAATGCATTTTACCATTATGCATTTAGCAAAGAAAAATAAAAAGTTTAAATAAATTTGTTTATTTTTTTACTTTTATGTTAAAATTACTTCGTAATTTTATGCTGTTATTTTGGAATATTTAAAAAATTAGAAAGTAAATTTATAAAAATCGCGCCACCAATCGTCTTCCGCAATTGTCGCGTCCGCAATTGTCGTCCGCAATTGTCGTCCGCCGCAATTGTCGTCCGCAATTGTCGCGTCCGCAATTGGCGTCCGCAATTGTCGTCCGCAATTGTCGCGTCCACAAGTGCCGATCCGCATTGTCGTAACACCATTTAAGATAAAAGAATTAAAATGTATGGAAAAAAATATAAATTTAAAAGTTAAATACAGATCTTTTTTAATAATATTTGATTTCTTAGTATAATAAAAAATAATGAAAAATTGCTTCCATGCTGATCGATTTAAATCTAATCCGTCTTGAGTTACCTCCACTTGGAATTTTGCTTAAAAAGGCGCAGATACAGATTAATTAAAAAGAAAATAGTAGTTATTTGTGTAGATTTTGTTCTCCCAGGCTATCTGAGCGCCAGCCTATGGGGTGTTCCTCGCCATTTGACCACCAACATTGTTCCTATTGGGGTGTTCTTACGTCACTTGAGCGCCAAGCCTCAACCTATGGGGTCTCAAGCTATTTGTTTGCCAAACCTATACCTATTGAAAGCTCTTAAGCCATTTATAGCCCAAGGAGTTGACTTGACAGCATCCTATCAATTTAGTCGGGCTTACTGAGAAAAATATCTTCACGGCCAATGCCCATTCTAAATTTGATGTTTTGCGAACTAGCGCTTCACAGCGCAACTAATTTACACCTCAGTAAATTGACATTGCCAGACATAAAAATTACGGTCACAGGCAGCAAAAAAAAAATTGCGCAGTCTGCAACTTTACATGCCCCCCCACCCCCGGTCAGTTAAATACCTCAAAAATTGTCCTCGCTAATACTTGACCATTTTTGGCGAATGGTATGAAAAAATATATAAAAATAAAAAATAAATAAATAATATATAAAATTAAAAATAAATAAATTCTAATAAAATTAAAAATAAATAAAGTAAAATAATATATATAATTAAACAAAAAATTATAATAAAACAGAAATTAAAAAAAGATATATATATATATATACTTATATAGAATATATATAGATGAAATAGTCGGCTTTGGCATTCCTGACAATGCGTTTATGGACTATCTACTTGAGGAAGGAAATGTGAACCAAGAAGTAAAAAAAATAAAAAAAATAAAATAATCTTTATTTGTATAATTTGGACGTGCCAGTCGAGGACACTCCTCCTCCACAATTATCTCCTCAAATTACGGCATCTGGAATATGAGGTTGAGCAGGTCATAGGTCAACGAAAAAAGAATGGAAGAGAAGAATTTTTGGTAATAATAATAATAATTTTAAGAGAGTGAAAAATAAATGAATATTTTAAATTTTAGGGTTTTATTTTGGTCTATTTATTCCCATAAATATTTTTGTTTTAAAATTTTTAAAAACCTGAAAAAATTATAGAATAAACATAAATAATACATTAAATCATAAAATGTAGTAACTGTATCATTTATTTGAAGGTGCTCTGGAAGGGATTCCTCCCTGAAGAGTCCACGTGGGAGCCTGTGGAGCACTTAGAAGGTGCCAATGCTCTTTTGGAGGAGTTCAAGAAAACGAAAGTAAAAAAAAAGAATAAAAAATAAATAATTTATAAATAAGTTACAGGCAAAGGGCCAACGAAAATGCGCCCAAAAAGTGGGATCAATAAAATAATAAAATTAAATAAAAAAAATAATAAATTACAGACAAATAGTCAACGAAAATGCGCCCAAAAAGTGGGATTAATAATAATAAGATTAATTAAAAATAATAAATAAAAAATAAACTTAATTTAATAAAGGACAAAACCAAAAAACTCTGGACGACAAACTGGTTAAAAGAATAAATAAATTATATTAAAAAAATAAATAAAAATAAAAATAAAATACATTTTAAATTAAAGGTCAATGCACTTCTTAGTCTTCAAGGAGCAATTGACAAAATTTTGTGAATGCAATTGGAAAATAAAGGAAACGAAAAGATTACTTTTGATATGCATTTATTCAAAAAACGTGATCGGATATAAATTTAACAAAAATAATAAAAATGTATAATAATTAAAAAAAAAATGAAATGAAGTTGTAGGGCACATTTAAATGACTTTCGTTCCTCTCATGTACACGTCCTATTCATTGTTTCGCAAACCCCACCATCTGACCCCTCCCACTTCATTTTCTCCTCTTTGGTATATAACTCTATCTCTCTCTCTCTCTCTCTATCCCCATCCCCTCCGTCTCTCTCTCTCATCCCGTCCCATTTCAATGTCTATTTTGTTCTTTTCCTTTTCTCCTTTTCCCACTGTCCCTTTCCTGTGCCCCTAACAGCTGTACCTTTCCTAGTATCCCTTCCAGCTGTCACTTTCCCGCTGTTTCTTATAGTGTCGCTTCCCTCTGTCCTTTTCAGGTTCATTTTCTCCTCTTTGGTATAGAACTTTATCTTTCTCTCTCTATCCCCATCCCCTCCGTCTCTCTCTCTCATCCCGTCCCATTTCACTGTCTATTTTGTTCTTTTCCTTTTCTCCTTTTCCCACTGTCCCTTTACCTGTGCCCCTAACAGCTGTACCTTTCCTAGTATCCCTTCCAGTTGTCATGGCATTTGAAAATTTCCTTTAACTCCCGATATAAATAGTCTAAAAATTTTTTTAAAAATTTTGGGGACGCTTCTAAAAAGGTTAAAATAAGAAAATTAAATCTAAATTAAAATTAGAAAAACAAAAATAATATAAATGAATAGTACTCTATTTTTTGACTACGAAGTGATTTGTGATGGTGTTATTTCTGGAGGAGGAAGTGAATGAAGGAGAGAAGGGGAATGATAATAAAGAAAATTGGTGTTAATTTGGCGACGCAGGAATTTGCGCAATATGTAGGTGTGTGAGGGTGTGTCAAAGATATGTGCGCGTAATAAGGTTTAAATAAAATGATGAAAATGTAGCAAAGAAACGTTAAAGAAATTTCTTTGTAAAAAGAAAGATGATAAATAAATAAATAAATTATTAAGAAAAATTAAATAACTAACAAAAAACAAAACAAAAAAGAATAATAAAAAGACAGATAAAGTATAACCTACAAAAAAGTTATAATGGTCGTGTTTGTGAAGAAGAAGAAACAGTTAGCTCTGAACATAAATTTTTTTTATTAAATTGAGAATGAAAAATGAAAATTTTTCGCTGTTCCAGTTACGTCGTGATTTTTGAAAGGGTTTCCGATGTAAAATTCACACTTAAATTTTTTGAAATTTTTTATTTTTATTACTCTAAAATAAAGGTGTGTCTGCTAATGGATAAAGACAGTTCTGGCTGTGTACAAAAAAAAACTGCAATGGCCGGGCACATTCTTATTTCGGATCGGTGTTACTGAGTTAAGCCAACATAACCATTTGCCAAGCCAAGTTGCTGAAGAAGTTCGAAAGGCAAAAGAGTCAATGAAGAGTCTGGCAAGACATCAACCGCAAGAAGGGGCAAGAAATATAATTGCTGCCGGAAAAGAACTTCTGTCGGAGGAAGCAAGAATGTCCCTGCCATCAACGTCTGGCCTCCGACGCATTATAGAAAGACAACGCGAATTGCAAGAAAGGCGTACTGTTGACGCTGATAATTTGTTAGGAATTGAAATTGTGGGGCAATTTGCCCTAGATCATAGAAACCAACAATTTCTAATATTCGATTCAAGAGTGGAAAACCCGCAAGAAAACGTGTTCTTTATTTTTTGATCCCCAGAAGGCATAAGACGCCTTCGAGCTTACAGACATTGGTCAGGGGATGGCACGTTTAAAAGGGTACCGTAAAATAAAAAAATAAAAAAATAAATGAAAAAAATAAATTTGAAAAAATAGAAATAAAAATAAAATAAGAAAAAAACGAAAAACAAATTCCAGTTGTTCCAAACCGACTATTACAACTTTATACTATTAATGTGATGATCGAATCAACTAGCATTGCGAGTGCCTCAATCTAATGGCAAATAAAGCACAAGAATTATTACATCAGAGCCTTTCAAGTTTTTATAAAATAAAACTTTTGAACACCCAAATAAATTGTAGGCTTTACACAATCATTTACAAATTGCGCCTTTAACAATTATGATGGATTTTGAAATCGGTTTTTTTAATAGAGAATTTTTGTAAATTTGAGAATTTGAAGGTGCCAGAAATGCTTTCATCCATGTTTTCGGGCAACAATTAATTGTGCACCACTGTATGTTCCAACTGGCCCATCGGTGATGCGAAGAGTTCAAAGAAGACGGATTAATACAGTTGTACACGAACAACGAAAACTACCGAAAATTAGTCCGTAGTCTTACCGCTCTTTCGTTTTTAAGAGAAGATCAGGTTATCTTCGCTTTCAACATTCTACGGGAAAGAATGAACCATTTTCAATTTCAAAATAATACGGAAACAATTTTGGAATATTTTGGCAGGTCAAATAATAATTAACCGATATAATGAATTGATTTTTTTAAATTGAATAGAACCTATGTCATTCGGCCGAATGGGGAAGATCCCTTATTTGCCCCAAATACTTGGAATCATCACGATTCTGTCGTCACGGATATGGCGCGAACAAATAATGCTCAAGAAGCGTTTCATTTGGCATTAAGAAAACAATTTAATAAAGAGCATCCTCCGTTATCGAAGGAAAATTTAGTTTTAATATAAAATATTAAAAAATCATTTTAATAAGAAACTAAAAATATGATTTCGGTCATTAATGTGCTGAAAACTGAAGAAAGATTGCAAGTGATCGGATCAGACAATATGAAATTGACCAGAAACGGGGAATCAATCTTCTGCCTCGAATGAAAAAGTACAGGGAGAACGATGCCGCAATTAAAAGAATGGTTATAGTATTCGATGAAATTGAGGAACCGACGGATAAGCAATATTTAGAACATCTTAGAGCCTTACAATATAGATTGGCTGTTAATAATTTTGACCATTGGGCACAGTGAAATCAGTGATTTAATGCATTTTACCATTATGCATTTAGCAAAGAAAAATAAAAAGTTTAAATAAATTTGTTTATTTTTTTACTTTTATGTTAAAATTACTTCGTAATTTTATGCTGTTATTTTGGAATATTTAAAAAATTAGAAAGTAAATTTATAAAAATCGCGCCACCAATCGTCTTCCGCAATTGTCGCGTCCGCAATTGTCGTCCGCAATTGTCGTCCGCCGCAATTGTCGTCCGCAATTGTCGCGTCCGCAATTGGCGTCCGCAATTGTCGTCCGCAATTGTCGCGTCCACAAGTGCCGATCCGCATTGTCGTAACACCATTTAAGATAAAAGAATTAAAATGTATGGAAAAAAAATATAAATTTAAAAGTTAAATACAGATCTTTTTTAATAATGAAAAATATTTGATTTCTTAGTATAATAAAAAATAATGAAAAATTGCTTCCATGCTGATCGATTTAAATCTAATCCGTCTTGAGTTACCTCCACTTGGAATTTTGCTTAAAAAGGCGCAGATACAGATTAATTAAAAAGAAAATAGTAGTTATTTGTGTAGATTTTGTTCTCCCAGGCTATCTGAGCGCCAGCCTATGGGGTGTTCCTCGCCATTTGACCACCAACATTGTTCCTATTGGGGTGTTCTTACGTCACTTGAGCGCCAAGCCTCAACCTATGGGGTCTCAAGCTATTTGTTTGCCAAACCTATACCTATTGAAAGCTCTTAAGCCATTTATAGCCCAAGGAGTTGACTTGACAGCATCCTATCAATTTAGTCGGGCTTACTGAGAAAAATATCTTCACGGCCAATGCCCATTCTAAATTTGATGTTTTGCGAACTAGCGCTTCACAGCGCAACTAATTTACACCTCAGTAAATTGACATTGCCAGACATAAAAATTACGGTCACAGGCAGCAAAAAAAAAATTGCGCAGTCTGCAACTTTACATGCCCCCCCACCCCGGTCAGTTAAATACCTCAAAAATTGTCCTCGCTAATACTTGACCATTTTTGGCGAATGGTATGAAAAAATATATAAAAATAAAAAATAAATAAATAATATATAAAATTAAAAATAAATAAATACTAATAAAATTAAAAATAAATAAAGTAAAATAATATATATAATTAAACAAAAAATTATAATAAAACAGAAATTAAAAAAAGATATATATATACTTATATATAATATATATAGATGAAATAGTCGGCTTTGGCATTCCTGACAATGCGTTTATGGACTATCTACTTGAGGAAGGAAATGTGAACCAAGAAGTAAAAAAAATAAAAAAAATAAAATAATCTTTATTTGTATAATTTGGACGTGCCAGTCGAGGACACTCCTCCTCCACAATTATCTCCTCAAATTACGGCATCTGGAATATGAGGTTGAGCAGGTCATAGGTCAACGAAAAAAGAATGGAAGAGAAGAATTTTTGGTAATAATAATAATAATTTTAAGAGAGTGAAAAATAAATGAATATTTTAAATTTTAGGGTTTTATTTTGGTCTATTTATTCCCATAAATATTTTTGTTTTAAAATTTTTAAAAACCTGAAAAAATTATAGAATAAACATAAATAATACATTAAATCATAAAATGTAGTAACTGTATCATTTATTTGAAGGTGCTCTGGAAGGGATTCCTCCCTGAAGAGTCCACGTGGGAGCCTGTGGAGCACTTAGAAGGTGCCAATGCTCTTTTGGAGGAGTTCAAGAAAACGAAAGTAAAAAAAAAAGAATAAAAAATAAATAATTTATAAATAAGTTACAGGCAAAGGGCCAACGAAAATGCGCCCAAAAAGTGGGATCAATAAAATAATAAAATTAAATAAAAAAAATAATAAATTACAGACAAATAGTCAACGAAAATGCGCCCAAAAAGTGGGATTAATAATAATAAGATTAATTAAAAATAATAAATAAAAAATAAACTTAATTTAATTAAAGGACAAAACCAAAAAACTCTGGACGACAAACTGGTTAAAAAAATAAATAAATTATATTAAAAGAATAAATAAAAATATAAATAAAATACATTTTAAATTAAAGGTCAATGCACTTCTTAGTCTTCAAGGAGCAATTGACAAAATTTTGAAGGCAATTGGAAAATAAAGGAAACGAAAAGATTACTTTTGATATGCATTTATTCAAAAAACGTGATCGGATATAAATTTAACAAAAATAATAAAAATGTATAATAATTAAAAAAAAATGAAATGAAGTTGTAGGGCACATTTAAATGACTTTCGTTCCTCTCATGTACACGTCCTATTCATTGTTTCGCAAACCCCACCATCTGACCCCTCCCACTTCATTTTCTCCTCTTTGGTATATAACTCTATCTCTCTCTCTCTCTCTCTATCCCCATCCCCTCCGTCTCTCTCTCTCATCCCGTCCCATTTCAATGTCTATTTTGTTCTTTTCCTTTTCTCCTTTTCCCACTGTCCCTTTCCTGTGCCCCTAACAGCTGTACCTTTCCTAGTATCCCTTCCAGCTGTCACTTTCCCGCTGTTTCTTATAGTGTCGCTTCCCTCTGTCCTTTTCAGGTTCATTTTCTCCTCTTTGGTATAGAACTTTATCTTTCTCTCTCTATCCCCATCCCCTCCGTCTCTCTCTCTCATCCCGTCCCATTTCACTGTCTATTTTGTTCTTTTCCTTTTCTCCTTTTCCCACTGTCCCTTTACCTGTGCCCCTAACAGCTGTACCTTTCCTAGTATCCCTTCCAGTTGTCATGGCATTTGAAAATTTCCTTTAACTCCCGATATAAATAGTCTAAAAATTATTTTAAAAATTTTGGGGACGCTTATAAAAAGGTTAAAATAAGAAAATTAAATCTAAATTAAAATTAGAAAAAACAAAAAAAATATAAATGAATAGTACTCTATTTTTTGATTACGAAGTGATTTGTGATGGTGTTATTTCTGGAGGAGGAAGTGAATGAAGGAGAGAAGGGGAATGATAATAAAGAAAATTGGTGTTAATTTGGCGACGCAGGAATTTGCGCAATATGTAGGTGTGTGAGGGTGTGTCAAAGATATGTGCGCGTAATAAGGTTTAAATAAAATGATGAAAATGTAGCAAAGAAACGTTAAAGGAATTTCTTTGTAAAAAGAAAGATGATAAATAAATAAATAATTTATCAAAAAAATTAAAAACTAACAAAAAACAAAACAAAAAATAATAATAATAAAAAGACAGATAAAGTATAACCTACAAAAAAGTTATAATGGTCGTGTTTGTGAAGAAGAAGAAACAGCTGATCATGGAAGAGGACCTGAAAAAAAAGAAAAAAAAATTAATTCAAAAATAACAGTATTTTATTTGGGGTTTCTCTAAATCCTAAAGGTCTCTTTAGAATCAAAAAACCAGAATATACCTCCCTCTCTCTCGGCTCTCGCTTTCGCTCTCTCAAATATACCTATTTCTCTCCTGTATCTCTATTTTATCTTTCTCATCCATTTACCCATCTTATCTCTCTCTCCATCTGCTCTGTTACTCCACGTTGAGTTTACGCTTTCTCTACCCTCATTCTATTCCCCTCTCTCTAACTTCTTCATACCTCTCACTCCTTTTGCTCACTCATTACTTCGCTCTCTCACTGCCCTATTTTTGCGTACCTTTCACGTTCTCATACTCTCTTTCAGTTCTATAGTTTTCCTCTTCTCATATCGGTGCATTTTTCTTATTTTATCTCGCTCTCTATAGGTGTATTTCCTACTGTCTCTACCTCTTTCTGGTCTCTCCTCCTTATAGCTCTTGCTCTCACCTAAATCTTTAACATATAGCTCTCTGTGGTATTTCTCTCTCTTTTCAGTATTTCTCTCATCAGGGGTCTCTATTTACTTGTTATCGTTCCACTCCCAACCACTCACTCCCTCTGATTTCTTTCTCTCCCTCTATGTTGTTTTTCTCTTTAACTTCCCTCTCTCTCTCTCTCTATTTCTGTTATTTTATACTCTTACCGTTTCACTCTTTCTCTTATACAATTATCCGTTTTTATCTAGTGATGAACCTTCTCTCTATCTATTTGTTGCTTATCACGTTCCTCTCACTCTCTCTTAATATTCTCTACTGTTTTTTCCTCCAGTCATTCTTTGTCATTCCGTTGCTCAATATTCATGGGCTCTCTCTCTATTTGACCTTCCCTCGCTATTTAGCTATTTCTCTCTTGTCTCGGTTTCTCTCTAGCGGTGCACCTTATTTTCATTTTCCTCTCTTAATAGTCTCTTTACTATTTTCCTCTCCGTATTCCTTGTAAATTCTGTTGCGTAAGATGCATAGGTTCTCTCTCCATCTTAGCCTTCCTCGCTATTTTTTCTTTCTCTCGTATAGGTTTCTCTCTGTGCCCTGTTTTCTCATATCGTATAATAGTATCTCTCTCTTTTTTCATTTATACCTTCTCACTTCCTCTCACTTTTTCTGTTCCTTCTTCTCTCAGCTACGTATCCGTTCTCTCACTATTACCTTTTGTTTCTGTTTTATCTCTCCAAGTACCTTTAGGCCTTACTTCTCTCTCTCTTTCTCACGCACTCTCCATTTTGCCACAATTCCTTCTTATCTCACCCGTTTATTTCTATTTTCTATGTCTCTCTACTAACACTTTATCCCTCTTTATCTCTTCTTTTAAATTTATAATTTCCTCTTTCTTTCGCTGACCTATTGTTGCCTATACGATCTCACCTTAAGCATTATAATCTAAATCGATAAAAAAGCTTTTGATTATAATACTTAAGTGTGAACACAATGACTAGTGTTTATTTTAAAGTGATAAACTTGTGAATATGTTTGAATTCATTTTGAAATTTTTTTAACAAATTTTCTTTATATATTATATTTTTATTATTATTTTGTTATAAATTACAGTCATTTTAAGGGCACAATTCCATCATAACAAAGAGGAGGGTAAACCAATAGAGAGAGAGAACTCATAAAGCCGTCACGAATGTCACTAAAATAAATCACGTGCATACTTTATTAATTTCAATCTCTCTATCTCCTTCTCTCTTGCATACCTTAATTCTTAGGTATATTAAAATTAAAATAAATTAAAATATATAATAATAATAAACTCAAAGTTCAAACTAGTCTTAAAAAGTAAAGTGGAAAAATTAAAAATCTATAGCCTATAAATTCGCACTCTGTTTTTTCCTTTATTCTACTTTATGAAAATTGTGTAGTTGTAATTTTTCTGACCCACTTATCTGCATGCTTTTGCTCTCCAGTTTTCTTTTTAATTCACACTTAAGTATTATAATCAAAAGCTTTTTTATCGATTTAGATTATAATGCTTAAGGTGAGATCGTATAGGCAACAATAGGTCAGCGAAAGAAAGAGGAAATTATAAATTTAAAAGAAGAGATAAAGAGGGATAAAGTGTTAGGCATAGAGATTAGGATGAGTGAACCTATTAGTCACTAAAAAAGTGATAGAGAGAGAAGAAGAAAAAAGTATACGGGCATGAAATTACGAGAAAGAAAAAGAATAGCTAGAAAGAGAAGATACACGACAAGAGAAACAGAGAGCAGAGAGAGAGAGAGAGAGAAGATGAGCGATGTAGTAAGACACAAATAAAACAATATTTTTTATTTCAAATTTATTTTTAATTATAATCGAATTGTACCATTTTTATTTCTCAATTTCATAAAATTTTCTGGGTTTTAAAACTTCTTGAAACAACCTGAATGCGAAAGAAAAAGAAAAAGAGACAAAAGAGAAACTAAACAAAAGTAAGAGAAAACAAATAGCTATGAGGATGCATTGATAAGCTTTATTGTTAATACGAATAAAATTAAATTTTTTCATAAGCTCATATAAAGAGAGGCTTAGGTTACTAAAGATGGGATAGAGCAGAGTTCAAATAAGTTAATTAGAGAGAAAGAAGTAGAGAGAAAGCACAAAATAAGAGACAGAGAAAATACAAGAAATATTGAGAGAAAGATAGAAAGGAGGGAGTAGAGAGACATAGAAAATAGAAATAAACGGGTGAGATAAGAAGGAATTGTGGCAAAATGGAGAGTGGGTGAGAAAGAGAGAGAGAAGTAAGGCCTAAAGGTACTTGGAGAGATAAAACAGAAACAAAAGGTAATAGTGAGAGAACGGATACGTAGCTGAGAGAAGAAGGAACAGAAAAAGTGAGAGGAAGTGAGAAGGTATAAATGAAAAAAGAGAGAGATACTATTATACGATATGAGAAAACAGGGCACAGAGAGAAACCTATACGAGAGAAAGAAAAAATAGCGAGGAAGGCTAAGATGGAGAGAGAACCTATGCATCTTACGCAACAGAATTTACAAGGAATACGGAGAGGAAAATAGTAAAGAGACTATTAAGAGAGGAAAATGAAAATAAGGTGCACCGCTAGAGAGAAACCGAGACAAGAGAGAAATAGCTAAATAGCGAGGGAAGGTCAAATAGAGAGAGAGCCCATGAATATTGAGCAACGGAATGACAAAGAATGACTGGAGGAAAAAACAGTAGAGAATATTAAGAGAGAGTGAGAGGAACGTGATAAGCAACAAATAGATAGAGAGAAGGTTCATCACTAGATAAAAACGGATAATTGTATAAGAGAAAGAGTGAAACGGTAAGAGTATAAAATAACAGAAATAGAGAGAGAGAGAGAGGGAAGTTAAAGAGAAAAACAACATAGAGGGAGAGAAAGAAATCAGAGGGAGTGAGTGGTTGGGAGTGGAACGATAACAAGTAAATAGAGACCCCTGATGAGAGAAATACTGAAAAGAGAGAGAAATACCACAGAGAGCTATATGTTAAAGATTTAGGTGAGAGCAAGAGCTATAAGGAGAAGAGACCAGAAAGAGGTAGAGACAGTAGGAAATACACCTATAGAGAGCGAGATAAAATAAGAAAAATGCACCGATATGAGAAGAGGAAAACTATAGAACTGAAAGAGAGTATGAGAACGTGAAAGGTAAGCAAAAATAGGGCAGTGAGAGAGCGAAGTAATGAGTGAGCAAAAGGAGTGAGAGGTATGAAGAAGTTAGAGAGAGGGGAATAGAATGAGGGTGGAGAAAGCGTAAACTCAACGTGGAGTAACAGAGCAGATGGAGAGAGAGATAAGATGGGTAGATGGATGAGAAAGATAAAATAGAGATACAGGAGAGAAATAGGTATATTTGAGAGAGCGAAAGCGAGAGCCGAGAGAGAGGGAGGTATATTCTGGTTTTTTTGATTCTAAAGAGACCTTTAGGATTTAGAGAAACCCCAAATAAAATACTGTTATTTTTGAATTATTTTTTTTTTCTTTTTTTTCAGGTCCTCTTCCATGATCAGAGCTAACTGTTTCTTCTTCTTCACAAACACGACCATTATAACTTTTTTGTAGGTTATACTTTATCTGTCTTTTTATTATTATTTTTTTTTGTTTTGTTTTTTGTTAGTTTTTAATTTTTTTGATAAATTATTTATTTATTTATCATCTTTCTTTTTACAAAGAAATTCCTTTAACGTTTCTTTGCTACATTTTCATCATTTTATTTAAACCTTATTACGCGCACATATCTTTGACACACCCTCACACACCTACATATTGCGCAAATTCCTGCGTCGCCAAATTAACACCAATTTTCTTTATTATCATTCCCCTTCTCTCCTTCATTCACTTCCTCCTCCAGAAATAACACCATCACAAATCACTTCGTAGTCAAAAAATAGAGTACTATTCATTTATATTATTTTTGTTTTTTCTAATTTTAATTTAGATTTAATTTTCTTATTTTAACCTTTTTAGAAGCGTCCCCAAAATTTTTAAAATAATTTTTAGACTATTTATATCGGGAGTTAAAGGAAATTTTCAAATGCCATGACAACTGGAAGGGATACTAGGAAAGGTACAGCTGTTAGGGGCACAGGTAAAGGGACAGTGGGAAAAGGAGAAAAGGAAAAGAACAAAATAGACAGTGAAATGGGACGGGATGAGAGAGAGAGACGGAGGGGATGGGGATAGAGAGAGAAAGATAAAGTTCTATACCAAAGAGGAGAAAATGAACCTGAAAAGGACAGAGGGAAGCGACACTATAAGAAACAGCGGGAAAGTGACAGCTGGAAGGGATACTAGGAAAGGTACAGCTGTTAGGGGCACAGGAAAGGGACAGTGGGAAAAGGAGAAAAGGAAAAGAACAAAATAGACATTGAAATGGGACGGGATGAGAGAGAGAGACGGAGGGGATGGGGATAGAGAGAGAGAGAGAGAGATAGAGTTATATACCAAAGAGGAGAAAATGAAGTGGGAGGGGTCAGATGGTGGGGTTTGCGAAACAATGAATAGGACGTGTACATGAGAGGAGCGGAAGTCATTTAAATGTGCCCTACAACTTCATTTCATTTTTTTTTTAATTATTATACATTTTTATTATTTTTGTTAAATTTATATCCGATCACGTTTTTTGAATAAATGCATATCAAAAGTAATCTTTTCGTTTCCTTTATTTTCCAATTGCCTTCAAAATTTTGTCAATTGCTCCTTGAAGACTAAGAAGTGCATTGACCTTTAATTTAAAATGTATTTTATTTTTATTTTTATTTATTTTTTTAATATAATTTATTTATTTTTTTAACCAGTTTGTCGTCCGGAGTTTTTTGGTTTTGTCCTTTAATTAAATTAAGTTTATTTTTTATTTATTATTTTTAATTAATCTTATTATTATTAATCCCACTTTTTCGGTGCATTTTCGTTGACCATTTGTCTATAATTTATTATTTTTATTTTTATTTAATTTTATTATTATATTAATCCTACTTTTTGTGCGCTTTTTCGTTGACCCTTTGCCTTTAATTTATTATTTTTATTTTTAATTTTATTTTATTGGTAATCCCAAGTGGGAAAAGGAGAAAAGGAAAAGAACAAAATAGACAGTGAAATGGGACGGGATGAGAGAGAGAGACGGAGGGGATGGGGATAGAGAGAGAAAGATAAAGTTCTATACCAAAGAGGAGAAAATGAACCTGAAAAGGACAGAGGGAAGCGACACTATAAGAAACAGCGGGAAAGTGACAGCTGGAAGGGATACTAGGAAAGGTACAGCTGTTAGGGGCACAGGAAAGGGACAGTGGGAAAAGGAGAAAAGGAAAAGAACAAAATAGACATTGAAATGGGACGGGATGAGAGAGAGAGACGGAGGGGATGGGGATAGAGAGAGAGAGAGAGAGATAGAGTTATATACCAAAGAGGAGAAAATGAAGTGGGAGGGGTCAGATGGTGGGGTTTGCGAAACAATGAATAGGACGTGTACATGAGAGGAACGGAAGTCATTTAAATGTGCCCTACAACTTCATTTCATTTTTTTTTTAATTATTATACATTTTTATTATTTTTGTTAAATTTATATCCGATCACGTTTTTTGAATAAATGCATATCAAAAGTAATCTTTTCGTTTCCTTTATTTTCCAATTGCCTTCAAAATTTTGTCAATTGCTCCTTGAAGACTAAGAAGTGCATTGACCTTTAATTTAAAATGTATTTTATTTTTATTTTTATTTATTTTTTTAATATAATTTATTTATTTTTTTAACCAGTTTGTCGTCCGGAGTTTTTTGGTTTTGTCCTTTAATTAAATTAAGTTTATTTTTTATTTATTATTTTTAATTAATCTTATTATTATTAATCCCACTTTTTCGGTGCATTTTCGTTGACCATTTGTCTATAATTTATTATTTTTATTTTTATTTAATTTTATTATTATATTAATCCTACTTTTTGTGCGCTTTTTCGTTGACCCTTTGCCTTTAATTTATTATTTTTATTTTTAATTTTATTTTATTGGTAATCCCACTTTTTGGGCGCATTTTCGTTGACTATTTGTCTGTAATTTATTATTTTTTTTATTTAATTTTATTATTTTATTGATCCCACTTTTTGGGCGCATTTTCGTTGGCCCTTTGCCTGTAACTTATTTATAAATTTATTTATTTTTTATTCTTTTTTTTTTTACTTTCGTTTTCTTGAACTCCTCCAAAAGAGCATTGGCACCTTCTAAGTGCTCCACAGGCTCCCACGTGGACTCTTCAGGGAGGAATCCCTTCCAGAGCACCTTCAAATAAATTATATAGTTACTACATTTTATGATTTAATGTATTATTTATGTTTATTCTATAATTTTTTCAGGTTTTAAAAAATTTTAAAACAAAAATATTTATGGGAATAAATAGACCAAAATAAAACCCTAAAATTTAAAATATTCATTTATTTTTCACTCTCTTAAAATTATTATTATTATTACCAAAAATTCTTCTCTTCCATTCTTCGTTGACCTATGACCTGCTCAACCTCATATTCATTATGAGGTTGAACAGATGCCGTAATTTGAGGAGATAATTGTGGAGGAGGAGTGTCCTCGACTGGCACGTCCAAATTATACAACTAAAGAATATTTTATTATTTTTATTTTTTTTACTTCTTGGTTCACATTTCCTTCCTCAAGTAGATAGTCCATAAACGCATTGTCAGGAATGCCAAAGCCGACTATTTCATCTATTTATATAATATATATATATTTTTTTTTAATTGCTGTTTTATTATAATTTTTTATTTAATTATTTTAACTGACCGGTGGTGGGGGGGGGCATGTAAAGTTGCGGACTACGCAATTTTTTTTTTTTTGCTGCCTGTGACCGTAATTTTTATGTCGGGCAATGTCAATTTACTAAGGTGTAAATTAGTTGCGCTGTGAAGCGCTAGTTCGCAAAACATCAAATTTGGAATGGACATTGACCGTGAAGATATTTTTCTCAGTAAGCCCGACTAAATTGATAGGATGCTGTCAAGTCAATTCCTTGGGCTATAAATGGCTTAAGAGCTTTCAATAGGTATAGGTTTGGCACACAAATAGCTTGAGACCCCATAGGTTGAGGCTTGGCGCTCAAGTGACGTAAGAACACCCCAATAGGAACAGTGTTGGCGGTCAAATGGCGAGGAACACCCCATAGGCTGGCGCTCAGATAGCCTGGGAGAACCCCATAGGTATTGGCTTGGAAGGTGGTACTAAAATGTCCCGTTCCCTTGGGACTGAAATGGCGGTACTCAAAAACAACCCCCAAAATCTACACAAGTATCTACTGAAAATTACTAATAAAATTCCAATATAAGAAGTATCATTAATTAATTTATAGAATTTCTTGAAAACTGAGAATAATAAATTAATAAAAATAAAATAAAGTTAGTTATAAATAAAAGGAAAAAGTAAAGAATAAAAATTACGCTCCTATGAAAAAAGAAAATTTTATTACAAAGTTGCCGTATATTTTAAAAAAAAAAGAGCAAAAAGGAGGACAATGATAATAATCAAACAATTTAGCAGCAGAATGTTTAAGAGGAATACGCATTACTTTTTTCTTTTATATAAATGAGAACAGATAAAAGGAAATTTTCAAATAAAATAAGATTGCTACCCCCCCCCAGTAATTTTTTAATAGAATTTAATGTTTTTCCTTAAAACATTCAAAATGCCGAAAAAAACAAACAAAGAAATTGAGTTTGGTTATACCACGCGAGAAATAAGTAAAAATTTCATATATATATGGGAAAAGAACTGATAATAAAATAACGCGTTTAAATTAATATGTATATAAATCATTAATAATATTTATTGTCTTCTCTTCTAAGAAATTAATGAAGTTTTCAAATAATAATATAAAAATACAATTGTTAATTTTATAAATGATAACGTTCGTTGTTTGATGAGGCCAAGGAAGCTTAATTTATCTCTTTTCCATAAAAAAGCCTTGCACCCAATGTTAATCAGCTACTCCCTATCGGAACCACAATTTTTCACAGGTGGCCATTGTCAATGGGAATAAAAAATGTAAATGCAAATTATTGAACAAAGAATAAAATATTCCCAAAAAAAACAAAAGAATAAATCCCGACAAATAAAATAAACTATTATTTTTATAATTCAGGATTAATTTAAAGAACTGATTTTGCTTTTTTTACTAAATAATGCATTTTAAGGAATATGCATTTTGGAAAGGGTATTCGGAAATATTTTGCTAAACTTATAATTTCAGAAAGGAGAACAATTTTTTTTTATTGATAAATGAGGCCGAAAAGAAATTTTTCAAAGGATTGTCTTAAAAGTCTAAATTCACCAATTTTTCACTAGACATATTGTTCAAATAAATTTAAATTTGATTTTTAGAGGGGTCCAATTTGGCATATGGAATTATGCCCTTCTTTTTGGCCGCTAGTCCTTCAAATGATCTCCCTATACTTTCAATGCCTGCAACGAACTCCTATGGCTATGCGGAAAACCGGAGCCCCATTCCCGGTCCAAAAAATGATTTTAATCATTTATTTTAGCAACAATTATTTAAATTTTAATATTTTTTTTTATTTGTTGGTAAAATTATAGAAAAAAAATTTTGTTTACCTCGATTGGGTTCTGTATACATAAAGTCAAAAGACGCTTTTTTGATATTTTTATTTATCAAAAGAAATATTTGGATATTTATAAAAGGACGCTTTTTGGATATTTTTATTTATCAAAAGACGCATTTGGATATTATGAAAAACGCTTTTTTGATATTTTTATTTATCAAAATACACTTTTTGGATATTTTTTTAACAAGAGACGCATTTTAAATATTTATGTATATCAAAAGACGCTTTTTGGATATTTTTATTTATCAAAGGACGTATTTTAAGTATTTTTATTTATCAAAAGACGCATTTGGATATTTATCAAAGGACGCTTTTTGGGTATTTTTATTTATCAAAGGACGCTTTTTGGATATTTTTATTTATCAAAAGACGCATTTGGATATTTATCAAAGGACGCTTTTTGATATTTTTATTTATCAAAGGACGTATTTTAAATATTTTAATTTATCAAAAGACGCATTTGGATATTTATCAAAGGACGCTTTTTGGGTATTTTTATTTATCAAAGGACGCTTTTTGGATATTTTTATTTATCAAAAGACGCATTTGGATATTTATCAAAAGATGCTTTTATGATTTTTTTACTTATCAAAGGACGCATTTTAAATATTTTTATTTATGAAAGACGCTTTTGGATATTTTTATTCGTTGCTAAACACCTTACACATTTAATAGTGTTAGGACACTCTTTTCAATTTTTACTCAAAATTTGCATATATGCTTTCTTTATTTTAGTAAATTATAGTTAATAATATACTCTTATAATTTTGAATATTTTTATTTATGTACTTCTTTTTTATTTTAGAATTACATCATTTAATTCAATATTTTATTTAGTTACTCTTATTAAACTATTTAAACTTTAGAACAATTTTAAATTGATTTTTGCAATTAATCTAAGATAATATTTAAATTCTCGAAATCTTCCCTGTTTTTGAGGTGCTGATTTGAATCAATCTTTAATAAAAGTTTTTTATATATATATAAATAAGCTGTGATGTTCAACTGATAAACATACATATAGCGCTAAATTTAATGCAATAAGTTTTTTTTTTAATTTTCAAAATATAAATATTTTTTTTTTATAAAATTTTGTTTTAAGCTGTGCTCTCATTTTTATTTTGGAAAACGTATATGCGTTAAGTGTTGTCATTAATATTATTTGAATAACAGTTTACATTTTGATAATTTAATTTAGGATAATTTGTCTGTATTTATTGTCGTATTTTCACCGATTGAAATGCAAAATCCTTTCCAAGTAACTTGTCATGAGGAATATATAATTGAATTGTATCAAAAATTGTGTTATTTTTATGATAGATAAAATCAGACAAAATCTTTTGTCATCTATATAGTATTTAATAAAATAAAAGGTGCATTATCAAAATTTTAAGTATAAAAATACAACTTTTTTTTTTACCTATAGAGAAAAAAAATATTTTTCATAATTGTTCATGGTCTTCTTTTTACTTTTTTTTCTGTATTAGCATTTCAATTAATATTTCGTATTACTTTTCGGTAACATAGTAATTATTATTTTTACTAAAATAAAGATAGCATTTTATTTTTGCGCGGAGAATGCAAACTTTTTAAAAAAAATTTTTAACTCAATGAACTTTCACAGTAAAAAAAAATAACTCTTTCTCTGAGTACTTCTCGACTCACAGTGGAGTGCCTCAGGGAAGTGTTTTAGGTCCTCTTCTTTTCCAAATATTTATTAATAGTTTACCAAAAACTATCCCAAATGAAGTTAAGATAAAGCTATACGCTGATGATATCAAACTATACATTTCGCATAAAAATGACCAAAAAATAGATAAATTAAAAGATTCCTTAAATATCATCAGTGACTGGTCAAAAAAAATGGCATAAATATTTCGTTTGAAAAATGTGCTATTTTCCATATAGGTAAATCAAATCAAAAAACACTATATTATTTAAATGGTAAGATGATAAAAGTGAGCGAATGTGTCAAGGATTTAGGTATTCTAATTGACAATAAACTTAATTTTACATAGCATATAAAGCATATTGTTAAAAATGCCTATTTATGTTCCTGCCAACTTTTGCGTGTTTTAAAAACAAGAGACCCGAAAATTCTCGTCTTGGCTTATAAAACCTATGTTAGACCGCATTTGGATTATGCAACAGAAGTTTGGAACCTACCTAGGATATGCGCTAAGCAAACAAAGTATAGAAAAAATACAAAAATTTTTTACAAGAAATATACTAAAAAATGTGGCTTAACACCTCGCCCTTACTCTGAAAGATTAAGCTTTTTCAATCTACAACAACTCACAAAAAGAAAAACAATCTCTGATCTTGCAATGGTCCATAAAATACTTAATAACCAAATCCATCTTAACCCCAAAAAAATTTTATTTTTTCACAAAGGGCACGTCGTAGACCATTTTTTCTTAAAAACAAAATAACAATAGGGAAATCACAAAATAACTTTTTTACGCGTGTCATTAGAACTGAGAGTTCAATTGATGACCAATGTTAAGTCGGAAAGCATCGTATTAATGGCGCGGCGCTAATTATTCTACTGCTATTAAACAAAAAATGTATTTTAAAATTTTTTTTGCTCAATGTGCACCGATTTCTGAAAACTGAAATAAAAATGTTTAAAATTAGCAATTAGTTTTAAGATAATTTTTTTTCAATGATGAAAAATTTTGCATGATTTTTAAATTTCAGTAGCTTTTTTTTTTACCATTTTGTAACAGCAAAAATATTTTTTTTTGCCGAATGAGTCTGAGTGCCGAGTTATGACGAGCCAAAGATTTGAAATTTTAATGGTTGAATAAATAAAGCAAATAAAACATGATGACCATCGGCGTTTGTAGTGTTGAGGTTTTGCTCTGGGTTCACATTTTTTCCTCACAGGTTCAAACCCCAACTGTGCCAATTTTTTTTTTTTAATTAAAAAAACAAACCATAAAAGAACTATGAGCTGTAAATAGAGTAAAAAATAAAAAAATTTGTGATGTATAACCTCTTAAAATCTTATATTAAAATTCATGTTATCGCAATGCTTGGTTTTCTATTTTGTAAATAAAGTTCTTTGAAAAAAGCGCAACCTAAAAACCACGAAAACTCATGCATTTTTATTTGTAACTTTCAAAATTCTCCATAGCTTATTAACTTCTTCTTAACATAAGAGCTGCAAAATGGTAATGTAAATATGCCATTTAAAATTTTATTTATTTAAATAAAAAATAAAATTTTTTTTTTTTATTTCATTTGCATCTAATCTTTTTCTTTATTCATCATTGCGTTTTAGTATTATTTAAGGACATATTTATTTTTCCAAACAAAAAATTATTTTTACTTTTTCTCTTGGTAATAATGTGCTGCTCCCTCGGCTACATATGTGTCGAAGTTTTCTCGGTTAATAAATATTAAATTAATGATTATTTTTCCAAAAGTATATTTTTTTGATTAGAGTCCAAATATTAATTCTTCCATTTTTATTTTAAGTGCATTTATATTTTCTATCTATGAATATATATTTTTTGAATTTTTATTTCTGTTGGTTTAATTTTAAATATTTTGAATATTATTATTATAAAAATAATTTAAATACAACACAAAAACCATAGCTCGAGTTCTTTCGAGGTAAAGAAATGCTTATATTTTCATTTCTTTGAGTTATATTTTATATTAGTCATCCTAATTGCTTTCATACGTTTCATTCTTTAATAAAAATGGTAAATAAAATTATTTAATTTTTTATATATATATGTAACAAAAACTTGTTTTAATTTTTTATATTTCTTAATGCTATTATTTGGTTCAAATCATTTTTTTGGGTCGGATTATATGAAAAGATTTAAATATTTCAAAATAATTCATTAATTTGATAATTAGGTTTTTAATTTTTTTAGATTTATCTTATCACATATGAGCTTTTTGAAAAAGTTTATCCTTATGGGATTTCCGGATTATATGAAAAGATTTAAATATTTCAAAATAATTCATTAATTTGATAATTAGGTTTTTAATTTTTTTAGATTTATCTTATCACATATGAGCTTTTTGAAAAAGTTTATCCTTATGGGATTTCCTTACATTTTTATTTTTTGGATGATATAGTGAACTTCTTATTGAAATATTAAAATAATTTTTTATTCTCCGATTTTTATTATCGTCCTAATTTAGTTAAAATATTTGAGTTCTTTTTCACTCCCTGACATTAGCTGCAAAGTTAAAATTCACCCCAATTATAAATAAATAAGAAATAAATTGTATATTTATTATTACCTTTAAATTTAATTATTTTCATCTCTTTTTTGCTTTACATAATGCCTGCACTCTAGATTTTACTGAACAATAATTATTTTACTGTTTGAGAAAATAGTCTTTTGAATTTTCAAATCATTTTCTTGGCATAACCCCGATTTAAACTCAAACCCCCGGACTTGGCCATTTGACATTGACCGGCTTAAAAATTTCCCCCTCAATTTAAGCAAATTTGAGGCAACTAGGTAAAGAACATATGGAAGAATTTTAATACCACAAAAACTCTTCAATTTTTATATTTTTATAACAATATTAAATCCATATACAAAAACATTGCTCGAGTTCTTTTGGCAGTGTCCGTGGTTTCATTTATTTGAGTTATTTGCTGCTGCTTTTGTGGCTTTTTTTAATTACAATTTCTTCATTTTTTAATTCATTTTTATTTTGAATTTTTCGGCTATTTCGGCTCTTGTAACTGACTGAATAAATTTACACATTTTGTTAAAAGTGCGTAGAAATCTGAACAAAAATAAAATAAAACATAAAATTAAGTGTTCACAATAAAAGGGAAAAAATAATAAATATAAATATGGAATGATTGAAAAAGGACATAAAAAATGGAGGGAAAGTAATAATGGCGAAGAAAGGCTTTTTGGGGACTTACTTTAGTGGGAGAAGGATGGGAGGGACGAAAGATGAATAAATTGAATGCATTATCAAACAAATTCACTCATTTCTTTTTTATGATTATAGTTGAGACAAAATGACGAAATGTATTAATGAGTGTGCGCTTGTGTGACAAATGCAATAGAAAAATTCCTATAAGAAGAAAGCCCGCAAAAAAGGATACAAGAGAATGCGATGCAAGGCGAAGCTAGGGGGGCTGAGAGGGCTATTAGAGCTGCTCGAGAGTCTCGGTCTCGGTTCTCGAGTCGAGAAATTTCTCGTTTTTTTGGGGTCTCGGTATCAATCTCGGTCCTGTAAAGCAAAATTTTGTTAACAAATGAGCCATAAATTTTTCAAAATTTCTTCCGGTGGCGCCTATCGGCACCACCGGACCTTTTGTGTACAAATGCATAATAATTTATTAATCTTTATTTAAAAATAATCATTCTAAGCCGACATAAAAAATTCACATTTCGCCAAGAAATAGTCAGTTTTACGCCAAAAAGCATATATCTATTACTTATATGCTCTATAATAGCCATTAAACGTGTTTTGGTTTACCCCTTAAACCCAAGTCTAGCCTTGTTTTTTATCGTTGAGAATTAAAAAAAAAACTCAATGATCGAAAACCCTGTTAAAAAGTACACAAATTAAAAAATAAGAGCAGATGCTTTTGGTAAACAAATAAAATTTACTTAAAAATAACAAAGAATCACAAATAATTTTAATTGCCAAAAACAAAATAAAAGAATATGTAGGGAAGAATGAAAATGAATGTTCCCCGCGTGGGGTTATTTTTTATTGGGGTCACTTTAATCCGTCAAAACAATTCCCCTTCACAGAGTCAGTTTTATTACTTTGCTATTGATCAAAAAAGCCATGCAGGGAAAGAGAAACGGACGGAACAAGTGAAATATAAAAAAGAATTAGAAAAAATAGAGTTAATAATTTTTTCTTTCGGTGAAAAATAGGAACATATACAAAAGGGATTTCGGTACCAGAAATTTTTTTCTTCGTTCTTTTTTTGTCTAGTTCGTTTTCCAATTCATAAGTTTTGAGTAATTTACTCCGATTTTTGTAGCAATTCCGGCATAGAATTGTTCCCATCCCTTTCGCGAATGTTTTCCTTTTTGCTTATATTCTTTTTTTTTCAATGAATTTTTTTTGATTTAAATTAAATTCTTTTACCCTTTTATAAGTATAAGATTTATTTGTGCCCAATTTTTTTGACGCAATTCTATCAAATTTATTACATTCTTTTTTTTAAGTAATTTTTTCCTTTTAGCTTATTTTTTCTTTTATTGTATAAAAATTTCGAATCATTTCCCGTTTTTTCTCATCATTTAGTGAGTGGCCGTGTGCTGATCTCCAGAGGGGGCCAGCACCAGATGAGGGAAAGGAGTTTGAGTGAGAAACAGTCTGATCGAGCCCGGGTTTTTCAGTTGATCAAGCAGTGACATCACCATCGCAGTTTGGCCAGCATTCGATTGTGAGAAGGACGTCGGGTCCGGCTGCATTGGCGTGTTCTGGTTTACAAGGATTAAGGGTATCCCTGGGGAGGGAAGCTTAAGCCCTGCCAATCCGTTTAACATGTTCATCTGATCAGCCGATCGACCGGGGATCAACTGTATCCCATGCGTGGCATACTCTGCCGCCTCAATGCAGCTGGTTATAATTGGGTGGCTTCTGAAATTGACCGAAAGAACGGTCTTGTCCACAGCATCAGAAACATTCAAATTTTCCCAAATTGTGTCCAAGCCGCATTTGTCGTGCACTGCTTCCGGCACTCCTGGAGATTCACTCCGAGTTGGTGTTCGTCTCCCGCAATCAACAGTTTTTTCAATTTCGGGAATTTGGAGAGCATTGACAGCACCTACACAGTGCTCGCTTGGCCAGCCTCGTCCAGAAACACATATTCGAATTCTGAAATAATTCCCCCAATTGTAGTTTGATTAGGCCCCTCTATTCATAATTACATTCCGATCATCCCGAGCATTATAATCCTTTACTGGAGGGCCCTAATCAAACTAAAGCCGTTGCAGTCCATGAATAATTTAAGGACAGAATTGAGTTCTTCACCAAACACCGGTCAACGGCGATGCCTGGAGTGAGTACCCCCAGGGGTCAAATCCTGAGTGCTACTTTGGCACGGAAATTTGATCAGTGCTTCGTTCTTCAAAGTTTTCCACATTTAATTTTTGTCCATAAAGACACCGGGTTGTTCAAATTTTTAACACATATTTTAGTGCATATTTTGGCATTATTTGAGGTTTAGTATATATTTCAGCATTTTTTAGCACATATTTTATTACATATTTCAGGAATTTTAGCACATAAAAATCCGGACCTTTATTCATTAAAAAAGATTTTTTTGGGCAAAATAATAAGTTGTTTTTTTGGTGGAAATTTAAATTATAATAAAAATTCTTGCTAGTTAAAACCTTGCTATGCGCGTCTGATGTTCAACTTTCCATTTTTATGCACCTTTGAATTATTATTACCTTCTTAATATTTTCAATTTTAACACATTTATTTCTCAAGAAATGTTTGCTATTCTCATATTACATTAAAGGGAAAAGTATAAGAAATGCTGTCATTAATATTATTTGAATTAATTATTTTTTTAAATTTCTGAACATTTTTTTAAATATATTAAAAATATACTTTGTGGCATTTTTATTCTTTTCTATAAAAAATTACTTATGGAATGGAAATGAGGTGCATTTGTTATAGCAAAGGAAGCATAATTTATAATTTTTTAATAAATTTATTTATTTATTTTTTGTTTAACTTTGTACTTCCAAAATATTGAATTCTATCTCTTATTTATTTGTGAGTATTGATTTTCTACTTTTTTATTTTTTTGTTTTGACAACCATCTTAAATTATGTTTTAAAATTAAAAAATAAATTTATTTATTTATTTTTTGTTTAACTTTGTACTTCCAAAATATTGAATTCTATCTCTTATTTATTTGTAAGTATTGATTTTCTACTTTTTTATTTATTTTGTTTTGATAACCTTCTTAAATTATGTTTTAAAATTAAAAAATTTTTGTGCGATTAAATTAAAGTAGGATTTAATACTCGAAAAAAATATAAAAATGCTATTGATCTTTAATTACTCTTACTTCGTACAAATGTTTTTTCTAGTATGACTTATTGGCGGATATTTCGTGTTGCACGCGAGTAATTCCAGCACTAGCAAAATAAATATTAAAATATCTTTACGCAAAATAGCTGAAGTATTTTGCCATCTTCAGAATATTTTTAAAATAAACAGAAAATTTTATGAATACAATTTTTATTTTATTTGAGTCGAGTAAATACCCGATCCTGGTTCAGAAAAAGAATTTTCGGTCAACTTGGACAGCATTGGGTTTAAATCTAGCGAATGTACGGTTTAGATATTCTTCGACATGCTACGCGAATGCCCTATCATTGGTCGTTTTTTTGGGGAGTTTTCAAATTTTTAGAAATATACCCCTAAAAACAGTAACAAAAAAATCACCCCTAATCTCAATTTTTTTTTGGCAAATATATGTAGAACAATAAAGGATTTGCCCATACCACATTATACATTTCACTTTCCCAAGAGCAGTTGGACTTTCCACCTTTCGGGTACGCTACAACTCGGCGCTCACGATTCGGCGCCAGCCAAGTTTCGGGCGCCATAACTTTCTTCTAAGACAACCAAATTTTTTCTTCTTAGTGCCTCTCGAATGCTGCTTATGGTCTCTATTAGCCCTCCAAAAATAGAAACAATTTACAACCCTATAAAAAAGTTAAAGCTTTCGAACGCTAACGAATTTAGAAAATTAGATTTACAAAAAAAAAGTTCCGAAGCCCTAAAAATTCTGGCACCGAATCTGAGCGCCGTATTGATGTGTCCGCACCCTTCACATTCGTCATATATTTTTCCTTTATCTCGCCCATTTCCGTTCTCTTTATACTGCCTTCGTTCTCCTTTTCCCCCACAGCGAGCAATTAAAACAATGGTTTAACTACTGTGCTCGTTCATTTTTTCTTTGACTCGTGGTTTAAATTATTCTCAGTGGTAAAAATAATGTAATTTAAATAATTAATGAAAAAATTAAAATTCTTATAACCAAAATTAAATTGTGGAAAATGGAGGATAAGAAAAATGTACTTCTTATAAATAGCCTTACCAATTGGACTTTGTTACTTATTAAACTATCTATTTGTTTTTAAATATAAGGGCAATTAAAAATATTAAATATATTAATAATTATTTTCATTTAAACCTTATAGAAAAATAAATAAAAGAAATACAAATAAATGAATATTTAATGATTTATTATAATGTTTTCCTCCAGAAATAAATGCTTTAATGTAACAACATATTTAAATGGGAACCCAGACACAGTTCGACAAAATTATTGATGGGGAGACCACCTGGAGCGCGAATTTGAAAGAAAACAATTATAAAAATATAAACAAATTTTGTTTTTTTAAACATATATTATTTAAAAAAGTCAGTCTTGCAAATAATAACGGAACAAAGGGAAATAAGAACCTTAAAGATTTATCAATAAAAACCAAAAAAAACCCCAATTAATTGAACGTCGTTTGTCGAAAAAAATATGGGAAGATTGAGCCCTATGAAAAATAAGCAATTTATATTAAAATTTTTCTTAAAATGAATTATATTGATTTGCAACTTGAAATTTAAAAAATATATATATTAATGATGGACCTTGCATAATTACAATGTCACATTTTAGAATGTCCGCTAAAAAAAATGTATAAAGGATATTAAATTAGAAAAAATTTCAATGCCTTCATTAAAACAATCTAAAAACTAAACAAGAATCCGCCAAATAAAATGAACTATGATGAAAATCAGTGAAAGGACACTTTCACTTCAGATAGATCCATCTGTCTGGGGCAATGAGTAATTCAAAACCATTACTATTTTTTATATTTTTGAAAATATTGTCATCTTAAATCAGTTTTACAATAAAAAATTTTTCAGATTTAAGGAGGTTACTTAAAAAAAAAATTCAAATACACGATATTTGAGGACCCGACATTTGAGCACCTGAGATTTGCGCATATATCCATCATTTAGCCCCCGTTAATATAAGCCTCAAAATCATATTCAAAAAGAATGTAGATTGCAGTATTGTTAAGTAGATTATTATAGCCGACATTTGCGCATCTACATTTGCGCCCCAGACATTTGTGCTCCAGACACTTGCGCTTCCGCCATTTGCACCCGACACTTGCGCCCCAATATTTACGCCCAGACATTTGCGCCCCAGACCTTTGCGCCTGCGACCACGAATGTCTGGGGCGCAAATGTAGAGGCGCAAATGTCGATGCACCTTTTTAAGAAGATTTTTTTTCAAAAAACCCCTTTATGTACTTAATTTCCAATTCTAAATAAAACTATTAAAAAGGATATATTAAAAAAAAAACTTTATTTTTTACAGTAAATTGAATACAAAGTAATAAAAAAAATAATTAAATTAATAAATATTTTTTTAAAGTTTAATACTTCTTATAGTTATAAAACTGATAGTACTTAAACAATAATTAAACTACGGGTATTTTTAAAATATTTATTTAAAAAAATATTAATTAGTCTATTCTTGACGAGGATTTAGAAAGAAAATAAAACCAAAACACAAAATAAAAAATAACAAAAAAGAAAACAATTGTATTTTATTCATCATTTTTTATTTATCTTCCGAAGATCAAGGAAAAAACGCGATGGCATTTGTTAAGACACAAACTCTCTATGTTGTCCAATAACTAAAAAACAACTCGTCTGTCGAGCTAAAAATACACCAATCACTTTTCAAGATAATAAATTCGGGAAAACACGAGAATTTATTTAAATAAAAAAAATAATTTATTAAAATAAAAAAAAAAGTTTTGAATCGTTATGCAAAAATTTATTTATATAATAAAAAGTATAATATTTTTTCAATTAAAGATAAAATTGTATTTATTGTTGTAGTAAAGTTGACAATTAGAAAGTTGCATTTTATTCCAACAACCACATTGATTTCATAAAGAAGTGAAAAAAAATTTGGCTATTAATTTATAAATATTTTAAATAAATTTGATTTATCAACAGGTGCTTAAAAGAAAAATTATATGTTTTAGAACAGTAGATGCGACAAAATTAAAGTAAATAAACAATGAAATTTAAACATATTAAAGGAAACAAAGAAGGAAAAATAAGAAAATAACAACAATATAAAGTCATGAAAATAAAATCAAGATTGAAAAGCAGAATTAAAATGATGCTAAATAAAATTTAAAAAAATCCTAAATAAAATCTTTGCATTTTATATAAAAAAACTTTAAAAACGAATCCAAGTTAGTAAAATAGAAAGAATTTTTTTTTATTTTAAACAAGGTGTGACTGTGGCCAAATTAATTCTAGAAAAAAAGATGTAAAAATTAAAAAAAAATAAAAAATAATTTGAGGTAATTTAAAAATAGAAATAATATTATTAACAAAATTAATGATTAATGTTAGATGTTTTATGTATAAAATCAAATATAAAGGAAGAAATGAAGATAAATAAAAATTGATTCTTAAAAAGAAATAACAGAAATTTGTAATAAAAAGGAAAAGAAATAATAAATTTGAAAAAAATCATTAATATAAGCTTATTAAAAAACTTAATCACGGATTTACATTCTTTTGGGGGTTTAATGAAAAAAATAATAATGGCAATACATTAATTTATTTCCATTCAAATTTTCAATAGAATACTCGAATAATAAAAAATAATAAATATTTACATAAAATTAAACTTCCGGTTGAAGAAGCGTAACAGTTACATTATTCTATAGTGGCAGCAATTTCCCGCCAAAAATCGAAGAGCACGTGAAGTGTAAAAAAAAAGCAATTTCTTTCAAATAAAAAAAAATATTTCAAAAAGTTATAAAAATATTTTTTTAATGTTTAAAAAAATATCAATTAAATGCAAAATCAATAAAAAAAAAATTATTTTTTAGAAAAAATAAAATTCCATATTATAAATAAGCAAAGGAATAATTAGCTACACGGAAAAAGAAGGTGAAGAAAAAAAATAAGAGAATGACTATAGATAAAATATATATATAAAATTATCAATCTTGGTTAATGACAATTTATTTAAGAGATATTAATTCGCTACAGTATATAAATAAGGCATAATTTAAAGTATGTTATAAAAAACTTAAATTTCTTCGCAATTAAATGTTATGAATTCACGAAAAATGAAAAATAAATACCTATAAAATCATTTTCAAAATAATGAAAGCAATAAATTTTTTCTCATATTTTTCAGCTAATTGATTTTGGCCTTAAAAATCCTTGAAATAATAATTGACATATATCTATATTGTATGGCTCCCAAACGGCACGGGTCGCTCACCCCCTATTCTTTTTGTTGAATTTCATCAGGCTCTCAAACGGCACGGGTCGCTCACCCCCTATTCTTTTTGTTGAATTTCATTATCAAATTTTCGTCATAAAGTTAGCAATGTTATGAAATAATAATAATAATAATAATAATAATAATAAAAAAAATTATTTTTTCATTTTTTGATTAAACTTTAATTATTTAATATTTATCATCAAAAAGATTTGCTCAAGAATAAGATTAGAAAATCCAGTACCTAATTTGCTTAAATGAATTCCAATTGAAGAACCAAATGAAAATTATTTCTTCTGCGCATAATAATAAGATTTAACCTTTATTTCCTCAATATTTTACTTAATGTTTCATGATAATTTTTATATAATTCACTTTTTTTTATATTGGTGATTTATTAATTATTTGATATTCGGTTTAAAAAAATTGACGTTGGGTAAAAAGATGTTTTTATTTAGATATTCTTATAAAAGTATTTAAAATAAATATGATTTATAAAAAGATTAAAAAGGGAGACCCAAACGTCGCCATATCTATTTGTTATAATTTTTATATGTTTTCCTATTTTCGGGCAGAAAATTTTGAAATGACAATATTTTGCTTATTTTGATTGATTCTGATCCCATAAAATTATTAATTATTATTTTTTTTTGTATGTAGCATTATCCTATATATAATTTTTATTATTTTTTTGTTTGGCTATTTATTTATTTTTCGCATTTTTTCCCCTAAATTCCACTAAAAACCCTTCTTTACATGCTTTTTTTTTTGTCTTAATTTTATTTAGAAGATTTTTTAAATTAAATTTACTATTTAGTATCAATACTTTTCACATTTCATTTGCTTTAAGTGATTTTAGCAGTTAATTAAAACGTTTTATAGCTTAAGAATTGAAGAATTGGTTCCAATGGTACTACTGAGTTCAAGTTGCGTTTGAACAAAGTTATGGCGGATTATGATCGGAAAATTTGTAAAAAATGGCGGATTTATCAAACGCCCATAGTGGCGGCATTTAACAAACGACCTAGCACCTTTTAAATTCCCTTCATTACTATCACCTTATTTTGCGAACCTAGGATCCAATATTCTTTAAAAAACTTCGAACATAGTTAAAAAAAAAAAAAATTTATGAATTCACTTCGTAATATCGATATATAATAAAAATGATTGGGTACTAAAAAGAAAGGGCGGAAAAAAATAATGAAAGAAAAACAATAGCTAAATATAAGGAATTGTTTAAAAACAACTATTTTAAGATGGCTCAAAAAAGGAAAAATGCAGAGCCTTGTGTGCAAGTAAATAAAAACGTCAAATTAACTATTTTTATTAATTAGCATAATACATGAAAAAACAAACTATAAATGAAATTAACTACTTAAAGCAAAATTAATATTAAAAAAAACAAAATCTAATTCACTCACAACATTGAATAATTAATGTTTAGAATACCCCCCCCCCCCCGCTCGAATAACTTTTCGATAGGATAATATCAAAAAAACTAATAATAATTTAAGGATTAAAAACATTTAAAAATTAACAGGAAAATTCCAAAACCCTATAAAAAAACACTAAAGCCTGAAATAGCCAACTTAGCCGGTGGAATGTACAAAAATATAATTTTTAATTAATTCAAGTAAATTTCTTTTATACATTTAAACGTTAGAATTTTTATTTATTTTTAGCCAGAAATGAATATGCCTAATTTTGAAAGTGATAAAACCCTTATTTTTTACATAAACATACTTTATTCTAGGTTCATTTCAATTGTTGGAGTATGTTTTATGTCATTGAATTTTTTTAGGTTTGATTAGGTGTTGCCCTATGTAATAAATTCTGCATCGAGTGCCATACTATGAAAATTGGCGTTATTTTATATTTTTGCATGATAAAATTATTCTATTTTTTTAAATTAAATAGTTATAACAATAAAGTTGAAACTTGAATTTACTGCAAGACATTTATTTATTGAAAGTCTTAAAATTGAACCGCAAAACATTTATTCCGTTTATGTTAATTCTTTTTTATAAGGTATAAAAAAAATTTTGAGCCTTTTTTTAAGTTTCTGATTAAATATAATGTTTTTACTTAAGAAGAATTTTCAATATATGTTTATAATTAATGTCTATTTAGCAAATTGCTTGTTAATTTAATACATTGATTTAATCATTCTAATTGAATAACTTAAAATATTTATAGAATTGAATCATTACTGATATAGTTTTTTCATTTTAGCATGTTGAGTGCTGGCTATGTACCAATTGCGTTGGGGTTGGTTGTTTTATTCATTTTCTGAAATCTAATGCTTGATAATAATTTCTTAAAAACTTAACAATTATTGCAATAGTTCAGTTGTAATTGGCAACTTGTTATCTTTTATGCAAATTGCCATATTATTTTGAGTGAGATTTTTTTAAAGTTACCGATTAATTTCTATTTTTCTGTTTTATTTAGAAGTTTTAATAATATTTTTTTATTTTACTAAAGTTTTTGTTTTATACAGAGGAATAGTAATATCAATCTATTTATTTCAATAATTGTAATTTTCCTGGATTTATGAACAATTTGACAAGTAGTTATAATTCCAATATTTGTTTTGGGTACTGTCAGATTCATTTTAGGGGAAGATCTAAAATATTTATTTTGTAGTAAAATCGATTTTTATTACTTGCATAATGCTATCTTTCAAACAAATATAATTAAATTTATTTTATTAAGTTACCATTTTATTATTGTATGTGACGATATTTTTAATAAGTAAATGAATCTATTAATTTTTTGTTTTAACAATGAATTTTATCATTCCCTTATAACTAACTTTTTTTTTGTTAGGAAATTATTTATATTCATTTGGAAAAATGTTTGCTGACTGTTGCGCAGATCTAGTTGGTTGATTCGGATATTGTTTGTTAGCTTTGAGCGTGCAACTAGATTTTGGGCGTGTAATTGATAATTGCAGTATCGCCATTTCAGGCGTAAGAATGAGACCAATATAGCTTCCCCGTTTTATCTATAAAAATACCGCTTGTTCTGTCTTTCAATTTTAGATGGGGTACTTCAATACAAGGGGTACATTTCTCGATAAAAAAATTCTTTACTTCATGAAATATCAGTTTTTCCAGTGATTTATTTCGTAATTTTTAAAATGTTTCTTGAAAAAAATGCCTGTTAGTACCGATACCGGAGTCGAAAAATTACCTCTAATAGAATGTATTTTTTTTATTAGAAAAAACAGGGGTTTTCTAAATTGTGTTGTTTCGTTCCGTCTAAAAAATTTAGACCCGTTACGTTTCGTTCGTTTCGTGTTTCGTTGCTTAAAATTTTTTTTTTGTCTAATTTCGTTTCGTATAAATGTTTAACTAATTTTAAGAATTTTATTCAAAATTTTTAGAGAAAAATGCATATTGAGAAAAATTACTCATTTTTTTAAATTCTTTTTTTTAGTTTTTTTTTTGCAGGTTAGCCGACTTGGTGAATCGTATATCTTTTCATTGTATTCTCAAGGGATTGCACCACTGACCGACACAACACGAAGTAATGAGCTGAGATAATTTCCAATTATCATGTTTCTGTTAATCCTTTGGAATGGGCAGCAAAACTTGATATGCCTCCCCGTAAATCAACTCCGTATTTTGCTTATTTCATTATTCCGCACATGCTGAGGGTTTTTAAAACCAAGCATGTAGCCCAGCTGAGGTGAGAAAGACAAATGAGTGATGGTTGCTTCGTTGAGCAATACTTTAGATCTTTCAAGTCCATCGATAAATGGGATTTGCACTAATTTCGGTATGTATGTGACATGGACAATTTAAGGAAATGCAAACTTACCTGAACCGACTGAGAAGAGTAATTGCTTGGCTTACACTGGTTTAGATGGGTTTGTCTCCTTTACAGGCGTACTCGGTAGTGAATGCTTAGCCGAAGGAGGCGACGGCGATGGCTCTTTGATTTGGCTAAGTGGCATAACAGTAAGAGGAGTAGGTGATGGCTTGTTGGTGCCTAAATTTTTTAGACGATTGGAATTGGCTCTTTCACAGCCAACAAAAGGTGAAACGCCTGTAAATTGCGGACAAATTTTGAATAAACATTCGTCTACAATTCATTATTTATTTTGCATCTTTTTCAAAATAAATTTTTCAATGAGAAGATCCCCGAATTTGGCTGGTATGATTTTGCTGCCTTGGCGGTTGTCAACCATCGCCGACGAAAATTGCTTTGTTGTGCCAACCCTTTTATCGACTGTTGTTCGTATACAACAGTCCATACACGAACGAATTCGGCAAAAATGACATTTGTGCACGTTGCCCTCCGCCTCTTCTCACATATTTGACAAACGGTGCGTTGAATAACACTGAAAACAAAAAAAATTCTTAATGGTCTTTTGTCGTCCAAATATCTAAACTTAGGCCGAATGCTGCGCATTTACCTAAAGAAAAATAAAACCATTATTTTGGTCTGATTTGTCAACAGATTGGTCATCAAATTTTAGGCATTTTACATTATATATATAAAAAATATTGGAATAAATCTTATAGAATGTACGTCTCCTTAAAAGAAAAACATAATAAATCAATTCACATACTGGTCATAGTTCACCCCCCACCTCCCTGGCTCTCTCACCGCACAGCATTATCGACACAAAAGTTGACCCCTCTCTTTCTCTCATTCATTTTTCTCTCTCACATTTCGCCTTTTTCCTCGCACACATTTTTACCCCCCCCCCCACAAAAAATGCTATAAAATTTTGGTACAATTTTCTTCATAAAAAATTTTCACCCCCCCCCCCCCCCTCCGAAACTTCTTAGAGTCGCGCGGTAAAAAAGGCGGCGGCAAATCAAAGGCAATCACCCAGGCTGACATGCCAGAAAATATCGAATAAAATGGTTGAACACCAAAAGAAAAAAAACAATTACATAAATTTCCTATAATCAAATAAATAATATAAATGAAAAGCTTATTAAATTAATTAAAAAGATTAAATTATTACTATTATTTAAGTAAGATTAAATTTTGCATAACCACAAAATACGGAGAGTTCCAAACTAATAGAAGAACGAAATCATGAGCGAAACAAGGAGAATTAATATAAATACCAATAACAAATGCCCCTCATTTGCATTCATCACTTTAATTTTATATCAAAGGGAGTCTCTATTGAAAATTTGATATTTTTCACATTTTTAAAAATATTTTAAAATGATCAAAAATAATATAAAATTAATCGTAAATGAAAATGATCAATAAAAAATAACCATAAAGATCTTAATTACTTTCATGCATATAAGAAACAATTGATATTATTTTTTTTGTTGCTATTCATCGAATTTAGTGCACGCCAACCAACATTCTCCCTTTTCCAGCGGCGCTTTTGCCACCTAAACAAATCAACTGCAAATATATTTTCAAATTATCTTGATTCCATTTTACTATTTTTTTTAATATTAATCAAACAACTATATATTTTTGGTTTACAATAGGGTTGGACACGGCCGGGTTAAACCGAATGTCCCGTTTTAGGTTAGGCCGGTCCTCCGACCCCCGGTTTTCGGTTCGGTTTATGGATGACAGCCGGTTTTCGGTTAACCGAAACCGGGGTGTTTCAATATTAAAAAATTCAATTTTTGCGATCATAGTAAGTGTATTTTTTTACAACTTTTCTTGGTATTTAGGTCAAAACGGAAGTGTTTTCTTGTTTTTTTTTTCTTACCAATATTAGCAGGGCTTGTTGATAAAACCCCCCGACTTTTGTGCCTATGTCCATCAGCCATCTCAAATTAAATATAAAACCAATCCATATACAAAAAAAAATCGGAAATCGGAATTCAATGATTTCACTGCTTTGTAGTGCTTTAGAAAAAGAAACCCAAATGAATTTATGGCATTGGCACAATTGTCTTGGGCACAAATTCTTAGGCCTATTGGTGCTATGCATTGTGACTGGAGTATAGACAAATTTTATAATAATTTTCAATAACCTAATTTAAAATAGAAAATTTAAGTAAATTAAAAAATGTAAAGTTAATGATTTTTAAAAGGAAATAGTATTCTGCCTGCAATATATGAATTGAGCTATCAGCTTATTAAAAATTTGATATTATAACAAATGTAATTTTTTATAATGAATAGAAATCAAAAAAAAGACAAATAAATAGAAATCAAAAATTTTTTTTTAATATTTTCAATAATTTATTGTATAAATTAAAAAAAAACAGGTTAACATATAATTCTTAATTAATTTAAATAAAAATTCTGCATCCTAATGATTTTATAAATACTTGTAGATGGAAACCAAAAATACGACATATTTGGTAAAACTAAAAATAAATTTAAAAGGTTGAAATTCCGTTAATTTATTAACGCTGCTTAAGTTTAATGTTGATTTAAGCTGGTGCTTTTGGGTGAATAAAATCAACAAAGAAATATAATTAAAAAAAATTTAAATAAATTGTCGAAATTCCCGGAAATTCGCTGGCAAATTCTTACATAAAAAACTTTCTGCACTCGTATGAAATAGAAATAATTGGGTTTTATTACTATTTTTGAAATCCAAAAAAATCAATAATGTCGAGAAAGGAACATTTTTTTTAGAATTCACCAATAAACCCATCAAAATTTCTCTCTATCTTCGACCTGTTTAAGAGTGTATTCGCATAAAGTGATCCTGCTCTATGGTAACCCAATTTTAATAAATATTTAACGAATTTTAAACAAATAAAAATTATTTTTCATATTTTTAGTTATAAAATTAAATCATTTCATTTTTTGGTTGTAAAGGAATTTTGAATGTATTAATTTGCTTTTTTAATATATTTATTTTTTAAATACTTAATTATATTTTTTTTGAATTAGCAAAATCTTTGATATTTTCACCCAAATTCAATAGCTTTATTAATGTATTTTTTACCTCGACTAAAAATATTTTGTAAATTTTGATAGAAATTTTGTCTCGGTTGCTACCTGCAAGGAAATGCAATATCATATATGTTTAATTTATCATATTAGGTATATTAAAATTTTTAATTATTTTCTGAATCTTTATTTTATTTAAACAGATGTCAAAATATCAAATTATTCATTATAAACTTTTGAGTTCTATAAAATAAAATTGTTGAATAGAAATGATGTACTTTGTTATTTGTAATCCTCTTGATTACTCCTCCTTCGAACGAATTTTTTAATCAGAAAGAATAAATGTTTTTTGATATTTTTCATTGATAAAATTATCATTGTTACATTGCACTTTTTAATAATGCGATTAGTTTAATTTTTATCACGACGAACACAAGTTGTTTTGTCATGGGTGTTTATTTATTCTTTCTGTTGCGTGCTTTCTGTGTTAAATAAACAAATATTGCTTATTTTTGTCATATTGTACTGAATTAAATTTTGGGTTTTTTCTGATGTAATTATTTTTTGTTTTCTGAGTTCCATTTTATATCACCTTCTCTTAAAATTGATTTTAAACTTTAAATAAAAGCTTTTAAAAATATTTTTTGCAATTAATTTTAAAAATATTTAATTTCTAGGGAAATACCCGATTTTTTTAGGTTGTAATTTGAATCAATTGTAATATTTGCTGAAGTTTTTATAAATTTTCTTTTAATCTGTTTTCTTATTTTAATCTCAGGCCAAAGTATTGCATATTTTGGCATCAGATGTTAAGACAATTATTTATTTGTGACCAGTAAACCAAATTATAATCAAACTGTTTACCACGGAAGTACATAAGTATTAATGCCAATCACTTCATTTGGTCTAAATTATTTTTTAATTAATTATTTCAAAATGACGTTTTTTTGATCCCATTTGAAATTTTAATCTGCCAGTTCTGCTTAAAATGTAAAAAATTGATGCATTAATTGTTTCAAACGAATTTACATGTAAAGTTGTCGCCGGTTTACTAAAGAAATTTCTCGAGGGAGGGGGAGACGAATTTAACAAACATACATTGTTTCTTTTTTTTGTTCACCTATTTTTAATTTATTCACCTGTCAAATATGATTTTGAATAATTGTGGCGGATTAGTTATTTGAGCAGATCACGGCGGGCAAAAATTCACATGAAAAAGTCCTAACGCCTGAAAAAAGAGAGAATAAAAGGGGAGCAGAAACAGTTGAGCCATCATAAAACTGTAATTCATTGAATATTTCCGAGTATATTCCTCTGTTAAACATGCGCTCCGCACTGCTACTCGCCTTCGTCGTGACACTGCTCGTCGTCCAAAGTTCGGCCGATCAGTCAGACTCGGCCCCCAAAAAAGCGCAGTCCCAAATCAACACGAACGGTGGCAGAGGAAAAGCAATTCCAAAAAGTGAACAGAATCCAATACACAACGACGAATCAAAAGTGGCCAATACAAAGAAGAAACAACTCCCAAAAAGTGATCAGAATCCAACACACAACGAAGAATCAAAAGTGGCCAATACGAAGAAGAAACAACTCCCAAAAAGTGATCAGAATCCGATACACAACGAAGAATCAAAAGTGGCCAATACAAAGAAGAAACAACTCCCAAAAGTAACCTACACAACGAAGAATCAAAAGTGGCCAATACAAAGAAGAAACAACTCCCAAAAAGTGATCAGAATCCAACCCACAACGAAGAATCAAAAGTGGCCAATACAAAGAAGAAACAACTCCCAAAAAGTAATCAGAATCCGATACACAACTTCGGTGGAAACAAATTCCAACTCTTCCCGGAGAATTGAGGCCCAGCGAACAACTCAAAGTGAGTGGATGAAGTAAAAAAGCTATGCGCAAGAAGAACAAACACTATTGAATGAAAGAGTGATTGGTTATTGAGTATTTTTGTAGAAATTTGAATGCAATTTGTTACTGTAAAAAGTACTATATATGTTAATAAATTCAAAAGAATGAACAAAAAAAAACAAATTAAAATACATTTGGGAGTTTTTTTTTCGTGAAAGTCTTTTTATAATTATTAGGTCAAAACTGTGATTTATTGGTTTTTTGGTATTTTTAAAAAATTTCACTATTATAATAGGCGCAAAAAATTGCAAAAAAATATATGTAAAAGGCACAAAACAAAGAAAAATAAGCAAAAGATTTTAGCACTTTTTGATTAATTTGTTTACTCAAAATTACTTAGGAAATAAATTTCTATATTTCGAACATTGCATAAAAAATAAGAAAAATTTTTAAATTTAGGTTGCAAATTTTAAGAAATTTGCTTTCTTAGGGGGCTTAATTTTTTTAAATTCTAAAACTCCATTCTTAGCGGTCGATTTTCACTTTAATCCTCTAAACCAAGTGGGAATGTGTGTTTTATGCTTAATTTATCGAAACTACGGCGCAGACCACCGGACGGACACTCAACCTATTGAAAATGTTTAACAATTGACTCAAAAAGTAATTATTTTGGGGTAAAACTCTATAAGGAAAGTACGCCCAAATTTTCAAAATTTCATCGACGGCGCCTATCGGCACCGCTTGTCCTGACCCTTTGAATTATTCAAAAAATTTAAAAAAACAAAACGAGCAAAAAATTAGAGTTTAAAAGTTTAGTGGAAATTGAAGATATTATAAGAATCGGGGTCAAAAATAAAACATTTTTTTCAACAAATTCAACTATTTTGGCATATTTGTTATTTACGGCAGTTTTTGCGCTAATGGAGTTGAAAAGATAAGTTTATATCATAGACTTTGTGGTTGAACAATTTTTATAGTGATGACTTGCTTTCTCCTAATTCTTGTATTTGTCTGCCAAACATTTTTAGTAACTACCCACATCACAAAAATGGGTGGGGGGGGGGGAGGAGAGAGTAAATGGTCATTCTCATCAGAGATGCACGAAATAAAAAAAAAAAATTTACGAAACGAAACGAAACCAAAAAAAATTTTGAGCAACGAAACGAAACACGGAACGAAATCGAATAATTTTTTTTTGACGAAACGAAACTCGAAACGAAACCAGCAAAATTTTTTTTTTGACGAAACGTAACTCGAAACGAAACAGGCTAAATTCACGAAACGAAACGAAACACGAAACGAAACAACGAGATTTTGGAAAACTGTTTTCTTTAAATAAAATATAACACATTCTGTTAATTAGAGTTGGCCGGTACCGGTTCTTTTGTTACCAGTACTACGGACCTTTTTTTCAAGGAAAAATTTAGAAATAATAATAAAAATCAAAACTTCTTTAGCCAATTAAAAAAAAGTCCGTATCAAAATCATGGATGGCATATAAAATTTCAAAAAATTTTTCGGGTCAAAAATTTGGTATGAAAGAGGCCCAATTTTGTGGTTCTTTGAGATAAATTTTGAGAAACCCTAAGCGAATGGCGCCGATAGGCGCCGCCGGGGTAACAGATTTTGAACAAAAGATGTCCTATTTTGGTGGACCTTCCTTGAGATAAATTTTGATAAACTCTAAGCGAATTGGGGTCCGGTGGTGCCGATAGGCGCCGCCGGGGGAAATTTTGAAAATTTGTAGCCCATTTGTTAACAGATTTTCGCCAAAAATTTTAATTTTTGGTCCTTTTTTGAAAAAAAAATTCGAAAGGGTTGAGTGTCCGGCGGTGCCGACAGGCGCCGCTGGGAAATTTTGAAAAATACTAAGAAATCGCTTCAAAAATTATTAAAAATAATATTGTTTTCTTCTTTTTTTTTTTTACCTCACAGTAAGAAAAAAGAACAAAAAAAGGACAGTAGGCTCAAAAAAAACATTTCTTTAAAAAAAACATTTTTGATTTAAAAGATTCGACCCCTCCAAAAAAGAAAATTTCTTTAAAAAAAGAACATATCGATGCCATGTCATAGAAGTTTTAAAGACTTAGCAATTTGGGAAAGTTTGTAAAGTACCTTGAGAATCGAATATTTTTTTATAATTGTGATACTTTTCTTAATTATTCTTTTATTTGAATTTAATTATTAAATTGAAATGAGAGAAATTTATTATAAAAATTAGCAACAAATTCATGTATGTAAATTAATTTTTTCCTTTACCGGCAATTAATGTTCCTTTTTTGCGAAATAATTGGATTTTTTGAAATGCTTAAATTAAATTAATTATTTTTTATTTATATTGCTTCTGCTTAAGATATTCTAGTGAATTTACAATTCCTGTATAAACTCTTTTATTTTCATTTTTATCTATAATTCATTTTTTTTCAGTTTTTAATAATTTATAAAAGTTAAAAAGTATTTTTTTTTTTACTATAAGCCACGAGATTCCGCCGACAAAAATGTCTTTAATCTATCTTTGTTGAAACTGATTATTGGAAAACACAACTAAAAATAAGTTAAAATTTCCAGTGATGTGGTAGTTTGAACCCATGCATTTCTACCGCCACACCAATATTTTATAATAAATTTTTTCTCCTAAATTTCCTTTTTCTCTTAAATTTTCTTTATGTTTTAGAGCAAGACCCCATACTTACCAGTGCTTATTTTTGCTCTAAACCCGTCTAAAAGTGTCGGTTGGGGTTCGGGTTTTGGGGCGAGTAAAATACGGAGGGTCAGGTTTCGGGTTATCCAGAACATCCCTGCTATAAACCAGTATTAATCAGATTTGCACCAAATAAAAATTTTAACCCACTTTATGTTTTTCAGTTAGCATTTTGTTATTTCTTACTACCTTGGTTTTTAATGCTAAACCATAAAACCGGTATAATGGAACCGGAGACCTAAAAACCCAAAATAACTGAAACTGTAACATTATTCAATTGTAATTTCAAACTTAATAAATGTGCTTCAACTACAAAATATGTTTATTCCATCAGCATTATCATTATTTTAAACAATATTCTTAAAAAGAAATATTGAAATGAATACATTAAAAATCTTTTAATAATTATAAAAAGAAAGAATTTATTAAAATTTAATGAAGAAAATAAACGACTGAACTTGTTCGATCAGGAGAGCACTTTTCTTTTATTATATTCTCTTAAGATGGAGAAAATTCAACGTATTTGAGTAAACGCAACAACGAAATCACGACTAATTTGCGAAATAAAATTTATTTTAAACCAAAATAAGGGGTTATTTGACCATTTAAATTAAAAACAAAAAAGGATTAAAAGTACAATAACAAATTGAATCATAAAAAAATTATTTAAATTTTATGAACCAACTCGAAAATGCCTTCTATTCTTTAAATATAAATTTTTATTACAACATTTATTAAATCGGACTGAGAGTGAAGGTATTCCGTTATGAAAACAACAACGGCCATTTCTCGACATTTAAATATTATTCAAATTAATAGCAAAAAAATTTGTAATTAATCTTGCATTTACTTATCTTAAAACATAAAAACAAAACAAAATTTGAATAAAAATATTCCTAAAATTACACATATGGTAAAAGCAAAGAAATGAAAATAGAAAACTCATTGAATTTTAAATTATTAAAACTGAAATTAAAAAATATAAATATAAAGTAGTTAAAAAGTTATATAATTAAGAAGTAATTAAATTACAATGCTATATTTCTGGCGCGTCATTTTTTTGCGTGTGTATAAATTATTGTTATTATAAAAAAAAACAAAAATAATTTTTTGCATTTGTTTAAAATACCCAATTTAATGGTTTAGATTTGAGGCCATAATTTGTGTTGCTTTTTTCATTGTTATAACTTTCGTCCCTATTCTTACTGAAAATAAAACGGAAGACCTGAAAACTCAAATAACTAATTAGTAAAAATTAGTTAATTTCAAATACACAAATTATTTATGATTCACATTATTTTTATCAGATTTGAAACAAACTAAGATTAAAGTACATATAAACGAGGGAAATGAAGTTAGTACTGCTGACGTTCGTCTACTTTTATTGTATAAGTTTTAATGAAAAGATTATAATTATCGAATTTTTCTAAGGCATCCCAATGTTGTCCAAGAAAATGTCTACGTGTTTTAATAGGAAAGAATTAACATTTTTATTAAAAAAACAAAAAAAGAAATAAAAGAAAATGTCTCTTGAAAATTTTTTAAATTATTAATTTAAAAATGGAACCCTGTCTAAAATTTTTTTTCTAAAAATCCAACGAAACACGATAAACCCAAAAAACTAAAAGACTTTCTATAAATTCAATAATGTTCCTTTAATATAGACTGATTGCCAACAAATATATATCATACTAGCGGGGTTAGCGCCTTCGGCGCATCCCCCGCTAGGAATACTAATGTGTTATAAAAAATATTTTTAGAGAAAGAATTAATTATGAAATTAAAGGGAATGACTTACTTTGAATTATGTTCGTATTGTTTTGAGCAACCCAAAGAAGAACAGATTTGTCTAGGCAAAATCAATTCTATTACTATACTAAATCCAAATCTAGTCTAAAACATTATCTAATCACTGTTATCTAATAACTCTCTGTACACTACATTTTTCACCTTTCTCTCTAAATTACTATCATCTAATCTAATTCTCAGCTTATTCCAAGCTCTTGCTCTCGAAAGAGCCACATACAATTGTCCATGGCTAAACACATCTTTCATCAGATCAATTCCAACTTGCTCAAGGGTTTGACCTTGGGCCTTGTTAATTGTCATTGCAAAAGCTAACAGCAACGGGAATTGGTGTCTATGCAGATCAAAAGGGTAATCTTCAAAACAACAAAGCGTGATCCGAGGAATGTACACAGTTTGACCTGCCTTGTCTCCAGTCGAAAGTTTACACATGATCAAATTCAGATGCATTACTTCTACCTTCATTCTCGAACCATTACAAAGCCCCATTTCTATATTCAAATTCCTCATTAACAAAACAATAGCATTTTTCTTCAGTCTCAACTTATGCCGTGGAAACCCTGAAGGGTTTAAAGCATTCAAATACTCATCCAAATATTCATCTACTCTTTGCCTATTCTCATCTTGAGCTAAGTCTATACTGGTATACACAACTTCTTCTCCAGGCAACATATCCAAAACTCTATTATTCATTTCACTAACATCAACATTCTTCGGTGCTAAAATGGCACTTTTGGCCATTTCATGCCAATTCTCAGAAGCAATACAATTCCCAAAAATCTCATCTGCTAAATCACCATTGCTAATGCAATCCTCGGGCAAAATTATCTCATAATTTTCACTGTTCCATTTTCCACTTCCAATTTCTAACAAATCTTTTGCAAACTCTTGCTCTGTTTCAAGAGCTCTCATATTCTTTGTCAATCGGTATCTTTTAGCTAATCTCCAATATTCACTTCTCTTTATGGTTGAATTAACCATCTCAGCTCTCGTGGCATGTTTCTGAATTGGAAGGGTTTGACGAAAGTCTCCCGTCCAAAGCATAAATTTGCGACCAAATGCAATTCCTTTATTCATAATCTCTTTCAATTTCTCATCCAAAGTTTTCATTGCGCGCTTATTTATCATAGGCGCCTCATCACAAATAAACAAATCTGTGTCTTTCAACTCTTGCCAAGCCTTTGATCTTGGACTAATATTCGAATTACTCATATCTAAAGCAAGTCCAAATCTATTGTGCAATGTCCTTCCGGCAGGTAGCAAAGTTGCTGCAATTCCAGTAAAAGCCATTGTACAAACTTTCTTCTTCTGACCTCTCAGCATATGTACAATTGTCTTGTTCACATGTGTCTTTCCTGTCCCACCCGGTCCACTAAGAAAGTAGAACGCGGATTCATTCACAGGATTCCATACTCTTTGCATAATTTCATCACAAGCTTTCCTCTGTTCATCATACATAAAAGCATAATTTCTTTGTCCCAAATCCAATTCTTCGGCTAGATCAAATACTTGTTCAACGTCTTCATCAACATTAATCTGTTCCATTGATGGAAAATCGGCAAGCGTTTTTCCAGCCTTCATAATGCTAAGTGCAATTTCTCTATACGCTTTAGCATTAGCTACTTCTTTTCTAAAATTCCTGCTAAAATCTTCAGACAATGAGTCTTTGAACATATTCCAAAGCTCCTCCGGTTTGGCCGGGTTGCAATGGACTAAAATCAATGCAAAAAACTCTCTCAATTTCCAAGGCATCTCAAAACTCTCAGCTTCTTCTAATGCTCTTTTCCACTCTTCATCATTTCTAATCAAACCTCTTTCCAAACAAGCTGATGAAAAAGTCTCACAAACATTTACATTGCCATTCGCATCAATAACTGGTTTCAAATCGTTATAGGAGCATGCTCCTTTCACATTTAACAACAGCAGCCTCAGGTGGTAGCGTTCCGGCTCAGCCGGTGACACCTTTACCATTCGGCCAATAGTGTTAAATGTGACTTTCTCTCTGTCCTTTTTCCTTTCTTAAAACTAAACTTCTCAGGTATCTGATGATACAACAGAGTCTTTGCCAAAGCATTTGTCTTATTCAACTCAAAAGACATTAGCTCTGACCCATTCGCAATTTTTTCACGAATCTCTTCTTCATCCATATTCTCATCAAAATAACAAATGTGTTCTCCATGCAAATGTACAGTCAAAGACATAATGCAATGACTTCGGTCGTACATTGGTAATTCGAATATTCTCCACACTGCTTCTTGCGGGCAAACATACCGCGCATCAATAAACTCTTTAACTTCATCATGGTCATTTTTCTCTTCTAATTCCAATCTTGCTCTGTCTGGTGGCTTATGCACATACTTATGCAAATACTTTACAGAACTAACACTATTAACCTTTTCAAGATTGATATGGCACTTGAACATTTTCAACAGGTATAGGTTGTGTGGAACAACCCATTTGTTGTCCTAAAGCATGTCTTCTTCCATTTGCAAAAACTTCAACTATTCTTCCATCATTTGGTCTTGCATACACAGCCAAACCATTTTCAAGAACAGTTGTCTCTTCTTGAAATGCCTTAGGGTAACCCTTAGAGCATTTCCTTCCTCTAATTCCATTCTTGTCAACAAATTCTTCCATGCATGGGCAATTCGGGTTCAAATCACCACATGGGCCATGGATCATAAATCTTTTTACCAAACTGTACAAATCAGACTCTGTTTCTTTGTCTGGTATTCTTGCACTAATTCCTTTCTTCTCGACATCTTCAATATGATCAATTTGTCTTGTTCTGCCAATGTCAAAAGCAAATGAATGTGCGGTAGCCCCCTTCCTTGGTTCTCTACCGGATACATCCATGCAATCACTTCACCAAAAATCTTTTTCTTAGTTATCTCATTCATAATAGCTTTAACTTTTAAATTTAAAACTCTGACAACCAAGTCTGGTCTATCACTTGATATCTGTTCATGAAACAAATTACCTGAAATCTCTTCCCATTGTGGGTTACATGTCATGGGCAAAAACATATCTGGTTTACCAAACCGTCTAACAACGGCCATTGCATCTTGGAAATGCTTCTCAACATATTTAGGGCTGTTTGTCACGCTTGGAGGAAGAATGACCTTTCTTCCCAGTGTCAAGCCTCTTTCTTGTGCTCGTCTCATTAACATATTGTCTACGTTCTTGTATGCATCAGCCAAAATCCTTTTCTGGTTATTCTTGATCCAATTCATTCTATCTCCTTCAATCTTAACATATTCATCAACACAATACTGTTGAAAGAGCTTTCCACCATACAAAATGGGGTTAAACTCTCTTTCTCTAATTGCTAATGTGTAGCACACATACTGCAATCTCGTCACTCTTCTGTTACTATTTCTATGCTTCAGTTCTGGGTGCCAGCCAAGCGTACCACGCGGATAAAACAAAGGGTAAGTCATTGGAGTCACCATTGAATCAGTACTACTCAAAATCTTTAATTCCTTTCCACGTTCTCTCACTACAATCTTGGCATTAGGTACTTCACCGTCAGCCCCAGGTACATAAACTGCAGCAACTTCATTCGCTCGAGGTACATTGCACCCCAAACGTCTGTCCAATTGCCTTCCGGTCTCAAACAAAAGTTTGATCTCGGCTGGCTCTCTGTTCTCATTTCTAGCTCTCTCAACTTCTTCATCTTCTTCTTCTTTCATCTTCATATATGCTTCAGCAAACGGATTCACATTTCTAATCACTTCATATGCAGTTCTCAGCAATTGAGGATCAACACCAGCATTGGCATGTCTCATTGCTCTCATTGCATGCTCAGTGTCTACGATGAAAATCTGCCCATAAGCAGGATCATCGCCATCTTCTGGATTCAACTCCAAATTCATTTTGTGGTAAACTTGACCGTAAATGCGAAAGCAATACGGGCCTCTGTTATTCGGGTATCTATATCTGAACGGATTTATAGAAGCAAACGACACACTACTATTCAACTGTCTAATATTCTCAAAAAAATCTCCATGTCTTGCATCAAATTTCATGAACAAATCCCTTAATTCCTCAGGAAAATCCTGTTCGGGAATTTCAGGGATAAAAACTTTACCATGTGGCAACAATCCTTGAAAGAATTGCCTCGGCCACGCATTTTCTCTTCTGCAAAATGATTTGCATTACAATCCTCACACTTTACATTCATTGGGCCAAGTCTATGCTCTTGGGCATTTTCATAAGATCCAGCGGCATAAAAATTAACCGCACCTTGTCTAATCACTCTGTGTCTGATTCTGTCTTGTTCTAAACGCAACTGTCTTTCAAACGCATTTTGCTCTGTTCTTTGACTTATCATTCTATTTCTGTTCTGTTCTCTGCGCAAAATTCTTTGATTTTGCGACTCATTTTCTCGTCTCATTCTCGCACTTTCTCTATCCTTTCTCAAATACTCAATTCTCCTCCTTTCTTCAAATTCATAATCTGTCATACGGGAAGAACCCGCCACATCAATATATAAATTCAGAGGTCCCTGGCCGGTACCCTCATTGTCTATGTTTCTTGCTTTCTTGGCATAACTATGTTCTTCCAAAACATTATAATTTCTTATTTCAATTTCTTGATCATTGATCTCAACAAAATTTCCAACATCATCTATATCATAATCTAAAACATCATCAATTCCTTCTAAACTGTTCATTTTGTTACAATTCAAAAGATGCGCCGGCCAATGAAGTTTTTTTAAATCTGGAACATTATAATAATACGACGGAAATAACAAAAATATATGCATTTAACAAATAAAAATAAATAAACAATGAAAATTTATCAAAAGAAAAAATGATCATTAATGAAAAAGAAATTAGCGACAAGTATATTCAGGAACATTGTGACAAATGTATTCGTAACTAAACAACACACACATGAACAACTAACATCTGTGACTCTAATTTTTCAATGAGTTATTTCTTGAAACATACAGAACACACACATGTGTGACTCTAATTTTTCAATAACACATGTGTCTCTAATTTTTCAATGAGTCATTTCTTGAAACATACAGAACACACACATGTGTGACTCAAAACCATTAAGTAACACATGTGTGTCTCTAATTTTTCAATGAGAATATTTCTTGAAACATACAGAACACACACATGTGTGACTCAAAACCATTAAGTAACACACACATGTGTGACTCTAATTTTTCAATGAGAATATTTCTTGAAACATACAAAAAACAGACATGTGTGACTCAAAACCATTAAGTAACACACACATGTGTGACTCTAATTTTTCAATGAGAATATTTCTTGAAACATACAAAAAACAGACATGTGTGACTCAAAACCATTAAGTAACACACACATGTGTGACTCTAATTTTTCAATGAGTTATTTCTTGAAACATACAGAACACACACATGTGTGACTCAAAACCATTAAGTAACACATGTGTGTCTCAAATTTTTCAATGAGATATTTCTTGAAACATACAAAAAACAGACATGCGCAATCAAAGACATAAGAAACATAAAATGCTAAGCAACATGTGTGTAATTTTTCATTATTAAATAAACATTTGTCACATATGCTTTAAAAAATTTTTCATAAAAACAAAACTGACCTCTTCATCGTTATAAATTTTAATTCCTTTTCATCGAAATTTTAATTCCTGTCCATCGTTACAAATTTTCTAATCCAATTTGTAAAACATCCTCCAAATGGTAACACAATTGACGTCAATAAATGCTTAATAGAGGGGAAAAAAACAAATGCGTTATTTCTAACTCTTCTCTTTCATTTACCACTATTCACGACAAAACTAAATTCTGTTCATAAACAAATAACATAAGCAATAAACAATAACTAATACTTTTTCAAACATTAATTGTAATACAATAATTCATAAAACAAAAGTCAAACATTTTTTTTTTAAGACTGAATTTGCAATGCAAATGAAAAAAAAGCAAAACCAAACATTTCCATTTTTCAAATTCATTTTTAACGCTAAATTCAAATTATAACGCCACACATTTTCCGACACACAGACACCAAACTTTATTATATAGGATTGACCGATTCACATTAAAGCTAATCTGTCAGCAAGAATTTTTAAAGAAAATTTAAACCAAATATTGATGTATCCAGTTTAAAAAAAGAATATTAAATCCAACAAAAAATTACTTTGCCTTCACTGGTAACGAAGAATGAGATTTGAATAACCTGATCTTTGGCCAAACAAAGCCTGGTTTTTTCTATACTAAAATTTATTCTAAGTCTTTCTTATTTTAAATTTTAATTAGCCAATCATTTTATTTAATTATAAGGCTTGACATCAAGTTAATCAGAATTAAAGGAAAACATAATTTAACATCAATCTAGAAAATGAAATGAAATAAATATTTTTGGAAAAAGCTTGAAAGTGAGTCAATTTTTAATAATAAAAATAAATTGAATTACTTTTATCAAAAATTGGAAATAATACATTCTTGGAATCGAATCAATTATATTTCGTTAAAATAAGAAATTTTTAGAGGTTTCCATTTAATTTATGCATCAAACAAATAACGAAACTACAAATTTATGCACTAATTCAAACAAACTAAATCAAAGTTAAATTATTAATGTTGCTTCATTTTGTGCTTTTTTCGGATTTTTACTCATTTCGCTTTTTTTATTACTATTAAATTTATTTTTTCAAGATACTTTTATACCTTTTATTCCTATTTATTTTTTTGATAAAAACATTTTAATGCTGAATTAACGATTTTAATTTTCATTGCCTCCAGCAGAGTTTTAATCTATGTTTTTTTACTTGTAATTTTCCCATCTTTTTTTGTTCTATTTTTTTTTTTAATTTTTTGTCTAAATATTAAGTTTCTTGTGATTGAAAAAAATTATCAAAAATTAATTATATTTTCTTTATAATAAATTTTAAGTTTTTAAGGGCATTATACAGTATTTTGCTTCTATTTTTATAAGAATCTTACTCCAATGCCTGCATCATTTCGCCAATTTGGCCTTAAATTTTATTTATTTAAAAATTTGATAGTGCTGAAATTTATGGGATTTCAACTTACTTTAAATTAAAAATATTGATTGTTTAGCTGTTATTTTAAATGGTCCTTTCTTATTTTTTTAAATATTTGTAAAATGTTTAAAAATATTTTTCGAAAATATTCATTTCAATTAAACGCGTTGGCATTATTAAAATTTTACATATTTTACACATGTATTTTTATCTTTCGTAATCCTCCAAAATCTTTCTTTTGAATTTACGCAAAAAAACGTTTCGCCAAGGAAAAAATATATACTTTTATTTATATTTCTCTTGCTTGCCTATTTCTCTTCCAGTCGACTTTGTTTTTGTTTAGTTTTTTTCGCAACCTTTTTTGTTTGTTAATCAAAAAATAAGTGTATGATGAATTTTCTTTATTAAGACATTTTTTTTGTGCTATTCCTTAGTGTACTTTTTGAAAAAAAAAAGATTTTTTTATTAAATTCATAAAATAGTGGGACTCATAAAATGCAGTATAACAAAAAAAAAACACATTTTTTGAATTTAATCCAAAAAAGAAATGGCCTTTTTTGAATGTGATCATTTAAAAATTGCGCCTTTCGTTTTCGGATGGGTTCAGTTTCGTGCGGGGGGTCGTTTTTGTGCGAGGAGCCCATTTAAAAGGAATTAAAAAAAAATTCCTTAGTAAAAATTCAAAAAAGCATAAGGCACCTCTAAGAATAACATTTTAGACTTAAAAAAATTTTTAAAAAGAAAACAACAGGACAAAACCCATCATAATGGACGTTAGTCAAAAACCCGTCAAATTGAAAATATTAAACAAAAAATTGTTCATAACTTTGCTTAAGAACTACCAAAATTTTTAATTTTTGATGTCATTTGACTAAGTGTTTTCTATTAACATATAAAATTTCTAAAAATTCCATTTAATGAAAAAGAAGTTATGACGAAAAATGTTAGAAAACCCTAACTTTTGTTAGTGCTTTAGGCCATAACTTTTTTGAAGTTAGATTTTTTTTTTTTAATTTTAAGGCTAATAGAGAAAACTTTGTACAATCAACTGGGTAAAAAGACGATTCGTACTTACTGCCCCATTCGTACTGTTTTACGTGAGAGCGCAGACAGCGGAGGTTAGGCAGTCCTTATACTTATAACACGTAAGCAGTACGAATCGGGGCAGTACGAATTGGCCCAGTACGAATCGGGTGCCGTCCAATCAAATGATATTAAGAATACAAAATTTGGTAAATACAGGAAGAGTGAAAGAAATTGCGGTGAGGGAGAAGAAAGGGGATGAGAGAGGGAGAAATGTAGAGTAAGAAAAAGTACAAAAAAGAAAAAAAGAAAGAGGGAGAGTGATAATGTTGGGAGATAAAGATAGAGAGAACGAGAATGAGACTGAGAGGGGAGCGGAGAAAAAGAGAAAGCAAGAGAAGGAGACTGTGAGAGGGAGGGGAAGAAAGACAGAACGAGAGAAAGATAGAATGGAATACTGGGACAAAGAGAGAGAGTATGCGACATGAGAAAAATGAGAAAGAGAGAGAGAGAGAAACAGATTGGGAGAGAGAGAAAAAGTTGAGAGGGAGGAAGATAGAGTAGGAATGAGGAAGTGTGAGAGATGAGGTGAAAGGGGGAGACAAAATGAAAAAATATAAGGAAGAATAAATAGAGAGACAAAAAGAGAGAAATAGCACGAGAAGAACAGAGAATAATTTCATTTAATCTTATTATTATTTGAAAAATCCATTGCTATAAATTAAAATCATAACACCGTGTGTTGTTTGCGATTAGGCAATCTTTTACTGAACATAATCTTGATAAATTTATTTATTCATTTAAAATTCATTAAAACATTCGGTTTTGTTATCTCTTTTTTCGAATTTTTGAAGATTGAAGAAACTTAATAATATGGTATTCGATTTCTATTATTTATTATAACCTTGAGCCCAGTCGGCCTTCAGTTTTTATTTATTATAGGCTTTTAATAAATCATTCTTATAAAATTTTGTTACTTCAATTTCATGCGATTTTGAATATCATTAAAAAACTATTTTTTATTATTATTTTTCTTATACATAATTAACGCTAATTGGAGAGCCGATAGCAAAAGATTGATAATAATGTTGCTTTAAAGTTATTACATTTATAAAATGCAAAATTTTAACCAATTTATTTCTTTGGGTTTCCAAGTTGCAATTTCATTTTTCTAAATTTGATTTGCTTATTTTCAATCTTTCAGCTTTTACTAATGCCAAATGGTAAGGAGTAGAGCGTTTTGTCTCAAAAATTCTGATTTCCCTGACATGTTGTAATTCTCAAATAGTAAGTGAATTTTTAACGAGCAACCACTTGATTAAATAAACGAAAACAAATGCGAAATAGTTTTAAAAAATAAAAATTCGTTATAATAAAAAACTTAGTCAAACCAAATTTATTTATATTAATTTATATGAATTTTCGAAAGAACACACAAAGGACAAAGGAATTTGGACAAGTCAAATCAATTGTATGTTCAATTTTCATGGCACTCATCTTCAAATTCTATTTTTCATTTGCTTATACTTGGTTGGGAAATATTCAAAATTTTTGCGAGTTTGATATCTCCCTTTTTTTTGGGGGGGGGGGGGGGGTTTATCTTCCAATAATGCTTAATTTTTTCCGATTTTATATTTATTTTTCTTTCTTCTTTGATGCCAAATTCTTTCTTCCGTTGATAGACTTTGTAATAATTGGCTCCAATTTTCTTACCATTTACTACATAATGAGGTGGTGCGCAACTTGCGGCCCAAAATATGCGGCCCAAAATATGCGGCTGAAATATGTGCTCCAAATTAAAGCAAAAACAGCCATAAACATAATCAATTAACAAATAATTTTTTCGTGCAACAAAGGCAATTTTTTGGTTTAACTTAATCAGTGATCACACAAATGAAAGATAATTTTCTGTTTTGCCCAGAATAAAGCAAGAGCAAAGCCATCGTCGCTTCACTATTGTCATCTTTATGCTCCAATCTCTTACTATCTGAAATAGAAGTTTTCTTGCCATAATATGTCAAAATATAAATTTACCATCCTTAGCTTACTGTAAAAGAAAATGTGTGGAATAAGCTTCACAGATACGATCTCTTTGAGCTATACAAATAAAAAATTTGCGTTAAAATCCACGCGCAACAAGAATTCGGAAAGCCAAACGTAACCCATATTGGGAAGAAATCCATCACACGGTCAGGATTTTTTTTTTTTTGTAAAAGGCCAGTTAATTTGTTGATCAAAAATCTAACCGTGCTGGCGCGTTTCCTAAAAACCGCCACTCATGCGCGTTTCCTAAATCCGCCATTTCTGCTGAATTTTCGTATAAATCTAGTCATAACTTTATTCAGAAGCAACCAAATTAAACAATCTTGGTATGGTTCGATAGCATTTGTATTGCTTTATCAGCTTACTAAATTTCAAAAAATTTCGTTAAGTTTTGAAAAAGTTTTGTCAATTTTTTCCACTTTTTTCGCCATAACTTTTTTAAAACTTTATGAAATTTTCTGAAATTTAACAAGCTTACATAAGCAAGTAAGAGCTATCGGATGATACCAAGATTGTTTAATTTGGTTGCTTCTGAGTAAAGTTATGACTAGATTTATACGAAAATACAGCAGAAATGGCGAATTTAGGAAACGCGCATGAGTGGCGGTTTTTAGGAAACGCACTAGCACCGAAGTTAAAAGAGGATCTGAGTATATGAATTAGATCCAAGAAGAGGGGTTTCGACTAGGCCGCGAGCCAAGAAAAACAAAAGCAATGATTTAGAGCTCAATACCTGGTCGAGAATTTTGATATGATTCAAAATCCGAATGTTGATCAGATAATAACACATTTGCGGGCGGTACAGTATCGACTGGCTGGAAATAATTTCGGTCATGGGATAACTAACAGCTTTAGCCCGTACATGTTAAAAGTGGGGCAAAGAAAATAAAAAATTAACAAAATTTGTTTGATGTTTATTGATCTTTTTTTTATGTTGCTTTAATTCGGGCCGCAAGTTGCGGCTAGCCGGTGCAGCAAGGATATTTCCAATTATATAGGCGTTGTTTTTTTTCTTAAACTCTTTTATTTTAAAGTATAATCTTTGCTTTTTTTTTCTTGCGTTTGACTCTTGATAACATATACACTTTCTTCTTCGAGCATTCTCTTGATCGTTTTATTTATTCTGTAACTTATTATTTAAGCGAAAGGAAAATAAGTTAATATTTTTTATCTAATTAAAAAATTTAGTTTGTTAACTTATCATCGAATTTAGTTTTAATTTATTTCTTATAATGTAAATATGTTTTAACCTTTATTCTCCGCTATTTTTCTACTTATTAATTTAGAATAATTTTATTTAATTCACTATTTTTATTTATAATCATTTTTATTTTTATTTTATCTTTTCTATTTTGTAATGGATAATTGTTACTCACTTGATATTTGGCTTTTAAAAAAAATTAGGTTTTGTAAATTTTTTTTAGATATTTCTTTTTTTTGTTTAGTATTTGCATATTATTTAGTTCATATAATTTTTAATTTGATTATTTATTCTATTTGATCATTTTTCTTGCCGAAATACCTGGGCATATATTCCATGCGAAAAAACATTCTTTTTACAAAGTTTCCATTTTTATATACATGGATTTAAAAGGCATTTCTTTTTGTTTAGAAGAATCTAAACAACTCTCTAACGTATGATATTATTTTTTGCCTGTATTTCGATTTTGTATTTAATTCTATGACCTTGACCATCCTCTCCCTCTTATGAATTTTTTTAAATATGTATCTATCTTTTGTCACCGTTCATCAAATAGCCATTTGAAATTTGTTTGTATTTTTAGTTTAATTTAAAAAAAAAAATAATTTTTTTTTACTTTTGTATTCATTGCTTTAAGATTTAATAAAAATAATTTTTTTTTTTTTGTGGGTGTTGTATTGATCATATGCAGACTACCGGGAGAAATATTTTCTTTTTAATAGAGAAATTATTTAATTATTTCCTCAAGAAATTTTTATTGCTTACTCCTAAACCTTTTTCGGAATACACAAATTTCCTTATTAATTAGAAAAATTTTAATGCCTATGCTTTTCACTCAACGTTTTTAAGGCATCCAGACCCAAAGTGCTGCATAGCCATACTATTCAAATGGTTCCATTATTATGCATTAATGTCCCACTGATTAATTGCTTCACCAGAACACAATTTCATTATGGAGGAATAATGCGCGAAAGTAACAAATTTGGCTATGGCCATGCACCAATTTGGGTGTGGCGATGCCCTGGAAACATATAGTGAAAAGTTTGACGAATCATATATTAAATGATGTGATATGCCGAATTAGACCGTCTTATCCGTGATTTATTCCCTAAAACCCTCTAAGAAGCATCTTATAATCCACGCCATGTTTATATTTTTAATAACCTTTTAAATAGCTAGTTTTTAAGTTAATAATTAATTACAATATTAGTCATTTGATAGATGGGAAAGATATGCATAAATTTTAAATTAACTTTTTCAGCCTTTTATTTTTTATTGAAATAATGCACTTGGATTTTCATTTTCTTCTTCCAGAATAATTTTATCATAAGATTTAATGATTATGATGAATGAAATTATTTTAAATTTATTTTTTGTTATTTTGTGTGCGTTTTTTGCATTGGTTTTATTGGTATTGTCAGCAACCCATTGCGCGATTAAGTCGTTGACGAATTTCTTTGGATTTCCGAATGTTAAAAATTAAGCCGATTTAGTCGCTTGTAGATAATATTTTACTGTTTATATCATTCGCAAATATTATTTTCTTTTTTAATTTTTGAAATGCTTTCATTTTATGGGTATATTATGAATTTCAAATTGTTATTAATTTTGTTTTGTTTATTTTTGATAAGTTTACTTTTTTAGAAATTTATATTTATGTTGTTTATTTTTTATAATAAAAAATAAAGGTAATTCGTTTGCCAGTAAATTAAAAAAGCCATAGTATTAGCCTTCATCTTTTTCTTTATAATATATAATGTATATTTTCTTTTAATTATTTATTTGTGTTTTTAACGTCATTTTTTATTGCAAGGAATTGTAAAGCTAATCTTCCTTTTAAAAAAAATTGTTACCGATTTTGAGTTTATTTTATCCTTTTGGAATTGTTAAATTTTATTTCATTGTAAAAAGGTTCGACTTATGAAGTGGCACAGATTTTTTTTTATCTGAATAATAAATGAGTTATTGATAATTTTTTATTTTTACATCTTTAATTCCGGCAAATATTCTCATGTACTGGCTCGTTCAAGTTTGCACACGGTAATGCCAGAAATGTAGGGCAGGGGCGGACAATTCGGGGGCGGGCGGCTTGGCAATCGGGGAAAGGGGTCGCAAACAAACATTTATTTTCATTATCCGCCATTTTAGCCAATTTTCTAAAAAAAAGTGGTCATAACGTAGCTCAAAAGTAACCAAATGAAATATTCTTGATATTGTCCGGTAGCTCTTAATTTGCTCTATGAGATAGATAAATTTCTAACAATTTCATTAAGCTTTAAAAAATTATTTAAAAAAGTGCTAAAAACTGACATAACTCTTTAAAAAGAATATAATTTTTTGAAATTTGCAAGTCTAATAGAACTAACCAAAAGCTATCGGACCAAACAAGAATATTTAATTAAAAGAGGAAATTTTTCATAAGAATTTTTCATAACTGAAATTTGGGCTGTTCCGGACCGGGGCTTTTGGCAAAACCAGGATTTTCCGGGCCAGAAAAACTCGGGACCGGGACCGGGGCCCCCGGATTTAAACCAGATCGGGGACTTACACTTGTCTATTTTTTCTCTTGACAGATTCCAGTGAGCTTTTTTCGTTCCAACCTGTCAGTTTGTTTTTCTTTTTTCACTTATAATCCATTATTTTTCTAAAATCGGGGATTAGTTTATACCAAGCATTTTCCAAAATTTTTTGGTTATTATTTTTTATTTGTTTTAACGATAAAAATTCTGTTTTAATCATATAAACAATTTTGGAGGTATAAAGTTAAAAAAAGGTTAGTTTACATTTTATTTATAAAAAGGTTATTGTTATTCTAAGTTTTAAACTTTTTTGCTAATCTGAATCATAAATATGTGTGATTTTGTATTTTTTACAATTTCCCCTTGTAATGGGTCTAACAATTCCTTGTGATTTTTATCATTTAAAATTAAAAAAATAAATTTAAAATCTTTTTTTAAAGTCATTATTAGTCAGTTTATTTGACTTTTATTTAATTATTTTTTAAAGAATTTGTAATAATGATTGATGTTATTTTGTAAATTTCCGTATTTGTGAAGTTAAAATTTTTTTAGAATTGAATAATCGATAAAAAAAAGTTGTAGTATTATGTTTGAAACGGCCTAGTTCACTTCAATTTACTTCTTTCTTTCTTCATTACCTTTTTAAATTTAGTTTTTAACACGATTTTCATTTAAACTACAATTTTAGACCTTTATGATTAGTTTTTTTTTTTTTGAAAATGAAATTTTATTCATTTTCTTTTTATTTTAAGCCCATAATTCAAATTGACGAGGTTGGTTATTTAATTTAATTTAATTAATTTGTACAAAAAATCAATTATTTAATAAAATTTTTAACTAAATGTTGAAGTGAAGTTTTATATACATGCTGCCAAAGTTTGCAACCCGTGGGTTTTTCCATTTTCATGTAAACTAAATTATTTAAAAAAAATTTTTAGAAAGATTCGAATGAATTTCATCATGATACGGTTCCTTTGTAAAATGATTGTTTTTGTTTATAGTATTATTTTTATTTATAATTTTAAATTTTATAAATGACATTCCAATGCAGCCTAAGAAAGCTTTATAAGTATACTCATTATAAATTTGCAATTATATGTTTATCTTTTAATTGTAATTCTTTTTTTGTCCTCAAGTGGGCGTTGTATACTCTGACTGCCAAGTCATCAAGGTTATTTCAAAATATAATAAGCAGTAAGCCACTTATTTTTTTAAAATTGTGGATAAATTGTTTGAACTCTTTGTTTCACTACGTGCATTCAAATTTGTTAATAAGTTCATTGTAAGTAATATGTTTTTTTCCTTGTCCTGAGGTTTCAGCAAAGAATGCAGAATTCATGGCCGCATTTGAGTTTATTTGATTAGTAATTTATTTAAGATTAAGTATATCATTGAAGCACTGGTTTTTTAATGTATAAATTTTCATAATATTTATGAGATTATTTTTGTTTTTTTTAGAAATTTTAAATGAATTTTCTCTTCTAAATTTTCGCGTTGTTAAGCATTACTTGCTCTCAAAGTAGGAAAACCAAAACTTTTTAGTTTCTTTATTCAAAATTGTTTATTTGCAATTCAGCATGTTTTTATTTATTTTCATTAAAAATATTTGTTACCAAGATTGCTTGTATTTTTTAAATTGTAAGATATGACAAAAATTAAGAAATATAATTTATTTAATTAACTTTACACTATTGTTCGTTCACTTTATAAATCGGTTAAATTGTGCGAACGACCGACCATTAATTATATTTTTAATTCTTTTTATCAAAAATAAGCTAAAATGTATTTTTTTATTTGTTTTTTTCCATTTTAATGATTTTTATATTAAAGATTAATACAACAAAGAACAAATTTAAGAAAAGAATCAAATCCTTTTTTTTGCTTTTGGTTTGTAAATTATTAAATTTTTGTTTTATTCTAATATTCGTTATTTTTTCATTTATTAAAATTGGGGCAATTCTCATTTGATATCCCGCATTCTTCTTGAGATGACTCTTGAAGAGGTTTTAAATCTCGTTTCCATCTGAACGAACCTGAGGACGAATTCCTTTGCGGTTCTTATTCTTTCAGTTGTAGAATTTGTATAAACATGAATTGTATAATTTTCATCAATTGGCATCATTATTTTTTTATTTTTTTTGTTTTAAAAAAAAGAATTTTGTTATTGTACTATTTTCTTAATAATGCGGTTTTAGATTGGTTTCAATTTTTTTTTGGTTAAGGTTTGATTATTTATTTGAAGTTAAAATAATTTTAAAAAATTTTTTTCTATGACGTTTTAAATGGTTGGTCATTCTATATAAAATGTTATTAATTGTTATTTTTTCAAATAATCATTATGGTTTTTTTTTACTTTATTTTGGATTTATACCGTTAAAATTTGATCACTTGAAATAAATTAAAGAATATAAAATTCACAAAATTTTATAAATTATAAGAGTTGTTAACATGCAATTTTGGGCCAAGGAAAGCGTAGGTTTTTACATTTCCTTCTTTCGGAATTTTTAAACAAATTATTTGTTTTTTACTAGCATAGTATAATTTTATTTAATTGATATTTGTTTTTTATCGTTTAATTCCCCTAAATAAGGGCTAAATCGCTGACTTTATCCAATATTTAGCTTATAACAAAGATTTTTATGAATTTTTGTATATTCAATAAGTTTAAACATAATTTGAAATTTTATGAATTTTCTTTATTTTTATTTTTGGTGCTTTTTTTGTATTTCTTAGTTTTATTAATTGAAATTCTATAGGCTCTCACTCAATTATAATTTCATTGGCCAATTAAATTTTTTTGTCTTATTTGCAAATTTTCATTTCTTTGTTTGTTTGTAACACTTTTGGTTTTTGGGTTTATACCTTTTATTTTTTTATTTACCCTTTTTTTCTGTAAACCTATAGCGTAATACGGTCCAATTACATCATTTTTTGTTTCATTAATGATTATATGCACAATCAAGAAAAAAGCTGTAAAAATTGTTTTATGTCTTTGCGAATAAATGAGAACTTTTCCTTTTTTTTAATACTTGGAAATAATTAAGCTTTTTTTTCTTTGTTTTTCAAATAATTTTCACTTATAATCATTATTTAGATATTCCATTAATTTATAGGGTATCATGCTTTATATAATAGAGGATTTAAATTTATTTTTTATTATTTTTTAAATTCTTATCGCCGCTGTCGACGATGCTAAGTATGTTGCCACATAAACAGCATTTGTTAAAAAAGGGAAAACCAATTAATAATCTAATTTGGCCATAATTAGGGATGCGTTTTTAGGTCCTATATTCGCGAAATAGCAAACTAAATAGTTGTTATTAAACCCACAAAAAGTTGTCTAATAATGTAAACATTCAAAAGGGAGAATCCTAAGGTTTTTTTTTACTATTATTTAAGCGGCGTATTTTGTTTTATACGTCTTATTTTGAATAGGTTAATTTAAAACTATCAAACGTCAAATTAAACTTCTTTAATTTAAATTAAATACTACTAATATTTTTAGAATTTCAAAGATATTGCGTTTGCCGACTGTTTCTTATCTGAAACAGCTAATGAAGCTTTTCAGAGTCTTTTGAAAAAAAGGATAACTTTTTTACATGCCAATTAAAATATTATGCTTTTTTAAATTATGAATTTTTAAATTATATATTAGATTTTATTAGTATGAAAGTTTTTAATGTTTCCAAAATAAGATTTTTTGCAAGAACAATCCATGAGCCGGTTCCTTTCGATGTAATTGGATTTACTATGCCTGTATAAATTGAATTAAAATATTTTAGTAAAAATATCAATTTTTTTAATTCATTTATAAGTAAATTCAAAAAATATAATTATTTTTTCTTATATATGATTGAATATTTTTAATTTTTCCAAATAAAACAAGATTTCACTTCGCGTGCAATAGGTCTTCTTGCTCCACTATGTCTCCATAATGCCCATTTGATACATTATGTTCATACGCCTTGCCAGCCATAGCTTGTATGAGTTGGGAGCGCATTTGAGCACCTAATTATTTAGATTTCTTGTTAATTGATTCAGAATATTTTTTTTATTTGTTGCCTTTTATGTTTCATTCAATATATATATATTTTAATAATTTTATAAGAATTTATTATTGTCCGCATGAAATCAATTTTCTTCAAATTAAGCATAATTTTTTTTTTCTTTAAAAGGTTTAAATTTAACTTAGTATGTTTTGATAATTTTCTATTAATTACCCTGTTCTTGGTGCAACCATTAGAATTCATTCATCGTTTGTTCCAGTTTTTATTTAGTTTTTATTACCCGAAAAATTATTGCGCACTTTTAATAATTTTTAAAGTTTTGCTTTAAGCCTTTTATATTATTATTAGTAGCTTTTATCTTTTAGTTTTGTATTCTTTCAATAAGTAAATATTAGATCATTTAAAGAAGCATGCGTATGCGGGCGGGTCTTTTCATAATTAGATCGTTTCTATAATTTGTTTATCTGACAATACTTGATTTGTTTATTTAAATCACTTTATTTTATGTTTTAGCTAATCCGTGCTTTCGTCCGTCCCAATGGCTAATTGTGTTTTGTTTTAGTAAGTTTTTTTATTTCTTTGGAACGATAAAAATTAAATTCAACACTTTTTTCGAATTTTCTTTAAAATAATTATACTTTTTTAATTTGTCACCCTGTCCCACTTTTATTTCTATCATATATTTCAGCTTTTTATTTTTTTCCTTGTGCTTTCTCGCCTTCAAAAGACTTACCACCACCTTTTCCATGTTGATGCACATTAGAGTATCCGCAGCGGACAACTTGGTTATAAAGTTTTTATAGACTAAGAATTATTCATTTTCTTTTTATTTTAATTTTTAATTAATTTTAATTTTAATACTTTAATTTTTTTTTTGAAAATTAACTAAACCAAAGGAATTTGTTGTCCCAATTCTTGCAATTGTTCGAGCAAACAAATAATAGATTAATCAACAATTTTTATTTATGCTAATTTTAAAATTTTCCCACAAAATTTAGGTTGTCAATTTAACAGACGAAGACATTGAAAAAAATTATTATCCTTTAAAAATTTTATTGACACTGCCAGTATTACAGTTCATGTGTCTCTCTTGCTTTTATTTTGAATAACATATTTCTTTATTAAATCATTTTATTTTAATTAATATATTGGGTTTCATTCCATAATACCAATGTTCTTTGATGTTGTCCAAAATAAGCGTAAATAAAGGGATTTTTTAGTTTTTCATTTCATATAAAAGTCTCTTTTTTAATATAATTTTTATTGTTTTTAGGAAAAATATTTAATTATATTTTTTATAACAATAATTAGCTTGGTAGGGTTTTCTTATGTTAATATTTTTACGTGTTAAATATCTACTATAGTCCTCTCCAAGCAGGCGATTTCATCATAATTTATAAATTTGTTAGGGTGATTTTGGTTCTATCTTAATTTAGAAGCAAAAATTTAATTGAAAATGTAATAAAAAGCATTATTATCATTATTATTATTATATTTACGTCCTTTATTCCAAAGGGCGTCCTTATTTTTGGCTTTTATCTTTTAAAAATTTGAAGAGTCTATTATTTCAATGATGCCCTTTGAAAACGGCATTTTGCCCATAAAAGAAGGCACATTTTATGGGAAAGAATGAAAATTTGAAGTTTTATTTTTTTGGTGTAGGTGGGTGGTTTTTGTTTTGATTTTATTCGTAATTTCTTTTAGAACAAAAATTAGTTTAAAAATCTTTTTGGAAATATTCTCCTTTTATATGAAAGATATTTGCTCTTTTTTGTAATTAATTCAAAATTCAAATTCAAGACAAAATTAATTTATTTATTTCTAGGGTTGAGCAGTACCGGTACTTTTGGGAAAAACGGGTACCGGTACTTTTCAGCCGGTACTTATTGGCTGGGAAAACCGATAAAAAACCGGTACTACCGGTACTTTTGGGAAAAACCGGTACCGGTACTTTTTAGCCGGTACTTTTTGGCTGGGAAAACCCGGTACCGGTACCGCTTTTCTAGTCATCCATTTTTAATATCCTTTCGTAATAAATTATTTCTTTGGTTTTACTAGCAATATAACCCTTTCATGTATGTTTTGAAATTCATGTATTTGCAAGAAAAATAAATGTTCGCATTCCTTCGACAATAATTAGTTTCATTGTACTGAATAAAATTGTATTAAAAAATTTTAGTTAAATATCAAATAATATTTTTTATTTAATTAATTTTTTTTATAAAAATAAATTATCCATTTTAAGTAGAAGATACAGGAAAATTAAGAATTGTTTTTTTTCAAACTAATTTCCCTTGCTTCTGCATGTGTTTTTTTGAGAGCTTTCATTAATTAAGTAACTATTAAAAAAGGAGCTTTGATCTTATTTGTCTTCTGCTTGCGATTGATTGTGACTTTTTTATATAAAGTTGAAAATTATAAATTAAGTAGGATTTTTTGTTTATGGAACAAAATTTTAGAATAAGTATTTTAATAATTTTTAAAGCTTTCATCCAAGTTTGTATCAGTGCTTGCCTATTCAGATTTTTAATCTTTCCTCCATTTTCTTCGAGGAATATATAATAAAATATTGTATGTTTATTACATAAATCTCAATTTTATCTCACATCATCCTTTAATTCATAGAAATATGTTAAATCTTATTCCTAAATTTTATGTTAAAAATTCTAAAAATACCATGTATTTTATCTTCTTTTTCCCCCCATTCATTACACATAGTGAAGTTTTGGTCTCATTTATTATTTTTTATTTATCATTTATTCTTGTTTTTTTACGTTTTTATTTAAAATCTGTTTTAAATAATTAATTATTGTTCCTTGTAGTGACGTGACGACCACGCGCCGCCTGGCTGCCAATCGCGCTTTTATTTTTCCCTATTTCTTAATTATTTTACGTTATATAAATTTTATTTAAATTAATTTATTTTTATAAATCGATAGAACTCGATGAACTTCCCAACTTTTTTGGCTAAGGTAATGCTCTCTATTTGCGTCTTATCGAGTTAAAGCTTATTCCTGAGATATTTTTTATTTCAATTGTAATTTAAAGAAAAATAAATTCAAATCTGCGATTTAATATTTTTCTTATATATTTTTCAGATTTAAATGCGTTTTGCACTTTAAAAGGTATAAAACGAAGGTAAAATCAAAATTGGTCCTTCTTTCGTTTCTAATTTGTTAAATATTTTAATCGTAATTTTTTAAAGCTGAAACGATATTGTTTATTTTTTTTAAATATTTAATATATATTAAAAACAATTTATTTTTTTACTGGCTAATAGTTTTTTTGCGTTCAATTGTAGCAAAAGCATGTATAAATAAAATATTAACATTGTTTGATTTGAATTGAGAAATCGTTGTATTATCTTATTCAATTAATAATGTTTTTAGTATTTTTTAATTTAGCATTAAATTCATCCATTTAATAAAGGATAAATAAAATTTATCGATTCAAGAGATACGTCCATGATTAGACGAGGTTTATTTTGATTCCAAATAAAATTTTACGTAATAATTATTTTTAAAATAATTAAATTCGAACAATAAAATTTTAAACAAAGATACATATAAAATAATTTGACATTTCCCTTTAATATTAATTTTAAACTTCAAAGCCGAAAAATATTTCGCTCTTTTCTTCGTAGTGCGACATTTGCGGAACGACATTTTCGGACTAATTACAAATAAAGAAAAAAATTTTAAGAAGGAAAATAAAGAATTATGTAGAACTAAATTTAAAAAGTGAAAATATTCATTTTCTATCATCAGTTTCAATTTTCCAATGTTGTGTGAGATGAAGATAGAACAATGCAGGAAAGAATTAGGATGTATTAATTGGATAATATACGTGGATTAAATATTTGGCATAGAATCTAACGATACATGTCCAGCGGCATGCGATAAAGCAATTAGTGAAAATTTAGGTCATTTAAGAACCAAACAAAGATCAAGTTCGAGCAATAACGTATCGTCGGCCGCTTATAATTTTGATTTTTAGGAAAAACTGAAAATTTTATTGTAATTTAAGGATAAAAAATATTTTTTTATTATAATTAGTCCAAAAATATTGGTCCGCAAATGTCGGTCGGCAAAAGTCGGTCCGCAAATGTCTGTCCGCAAATGTCGGTCGGCAAAAGTCGGTCCGCATATGTCTGTCCGCAAATGTCGGTCCGCAAATGTCGGGCAACCATTTTTTGTCATTTCATCTCGGGGGTTTTCTTATTCAGTTTTTTGTTTTATTTAATTATTTTTACTGCGCTCAGTCAATTGTTTAGTTTGCATCAATTTAAAAGGTGCCAATTTTTTATATAATTTCAAGAATCAAAGGTTATAAATAAAATCTTTTTGTGCATAAATAAATTTCGTATTTTTTTTTAATTAAATCTCTTAAGCGTTTTTTGAATAGTTCAGCAGATATTATATGTATATAATTTTGCTTTTTTATAAATATTTATTGTTTTTTCATTGAAAACGTTTTGCCTAACTTGAAAAAATGAAAAGTGTCCAAAATGTACAGCGGAATTTCGCAGTTTTTTAAATTTTATTTAATAGAGAAAAAAAAATCTCAGTGATTACTTTAATTTATTATTCTTTCATTTTGATAGTTGCTTTCAACAAAAAATTTTTTTTATAAATAGAATTTAATTTTTTATTTTTATATGCATGCCACAAATAAACTTCTTTTACTTTCAATTTCAAATACGTAAAATATTTTATAATTTAGAAAACCATCCGCATACAGACCGTTTTTTTCAGGGAAATCTGTAATTTTATGTTTCATTTTACCATGGTCATTTTTGGTTTTTGATTTAGAGAAAATTCGTGAGAAATTGTGCGTGAATATTAATTGATTTGGGCATGCTTTTTAAAAATACCCAAAAAATCATAAAATGGAAATTTTGTTGTAAACATGGGTTGTTGTTTTTAGGGTAATTGGTCTAAATATTGGTTTTTTTAAAGTAGGTTTTTGGATTTATATTTTTTTATTTTATTTTAGTTTTTTTTAGGGTTTTTATTTTTTTATTCATTAAAATGAAAAAAAGGTGCTGAGTCGTTTCCTAAAAACCGCCACCATGGACGTTTCCTAAATTCCGCCATTTTGCAGATTTTTCGACAAAATATCTTTATAACTTTGCTTTAACTCAATCAAATTGTACATTCTTGGTATTGTCCGACAGCTATTTGTTATCTCTACTATCATACCAAATTTCAAAAAATTTGATTGAGGTCTGAGAAAGTTGTAGCCACAAAAGTGCAAAAAACTCTATATTTTTCTCAAAACTTTATCAAAATTTTTGAAATTTGGTAGTCTAATAGAGCTAACAAATCGCTATTAAACCTTTCCAAGATTATTTCATTTGGTTGCGTTTGAGCAAAGTTATGAAGAGTTTTTGTCGAAAAACCTGTAAAATGGCGGAATTTAGGAAACGCCCATGGTGGCGGTTTTTAGGAAACGACCTAGCACCCGAAAAAAACACATGTAAATAACTAAAAATAAATTTATTTTGAATTTTTTAACATTGGAAAAATTTGTGTATCAAAAATTATGTTTCACCCTTAGTATTTAGGTAATTATTTTCCGAATTGAACTTCGAACAGGGCCAGGCTCGTTTCGGCCCCCATGTTTCGGCCCCCACGTTTCGGCCCCGGGGTCGTTTCGGCCCCCGTTTTTCGGCCCCGGGGTCGTTTCGGCCCCAAGCTAAAAATAGAAAAATAGTACCCAAAATTTTTTTCAACCTAGTTTTTTTTTTGAAAAACTAGGGGTTCAAAAATTTAGGGTTAAGTTTTCAAAAAATCAGAGTGATTTTTTTCCTTAGTATTTTGAAACCTTTTTTAAACTTGACCCTATTTTTTGAAAAACTACCTCAAACTTAAAAAATAGAGTTTGATTTTCAAAAAAATTTCAAAAATTTTCGAAAATCAAAAAAAAATTTTTTTGAATTTTTATAACCTTAACCTAATTTTGAAAATTTCAAAAAATGAACTTTACGCATAGGTTTCTTTAAAGTACTGGTAAATCAATTGTCTATTACACCAAACCTGAAGGATACCTCGAAAAAAACACCAACCTCGAAACAACCCCGACCCCTTCGAACAACATCAATAAATTTGTTAACTGCGTATAAATTTTTTTTGGAATTGTTTCATTTAGGATATAATTTTTCTATTAGTACACAATTGACCAATTGGCGTTGCAGGAAAATTTGATTGATTTTATTATGCCAAATGGTTTTTTTTCTTGCCAAAGGCATTTTCCCATTCGTTCACACTCCTCCTTCCCTGCTTTCCCTCAGTTTCCCTCGCCGGCACCAAAAAGTGCCCCATTCCAACGGCATCGCCTCATTCCATAAAAAAGGGCAAATGATTCCCACTTTACTTACTTTTATTAATTTAACTTAACAAATAAAATTCTGAATAGCAACGGATATTAGTTATAATGCATTAGAATAGCCTGCAAATTTCATAATAAAAAATGCGACAAATAACAAAAAATACCTAATAGAGCATAAATTTCTGCTATATAACAAAAATATTTAATTTATCATTTAAAAAAAAAGATTGAATCTTTTGATTTATGAAAAAATAAAGCAATAAACAAGGAAGTCAAAGGTATGAAATTTTAAAATTAAGGAAGAAATTTCATCAATTCATGGCAAATTTCGCAAATGGCATGATAAAATTAACTTTAATTCAAGAATATATAAAAAAATCCATTACATTATTCCAAAAAAAATGCAAAAGAATTCATTTAAAAAAACTATTTTTATTTATTCAAAAATTGAATCGCTATTTTATTACCAAATAATGTAATAAAATATTTTTTTTCTATTCGAATTTACCTGTTTTTATCTGATAAGTGATCAAAGACCTATGAATTTTTTTTTCGAGTAAAAAAACTTCACAAATGCTGCTCTTGACCATTTTTTGACTTTTTTACTTTGGCCTTTTTTATTTCCTACAACTATCATTCTTTATGACAAACCAAAAAGTCGGAATAATTAAACAGGAGACAATAATATACCCCAAAATTACTTTAACCAGAAAAAACTTATTTAATAATTAATAATAAAAGGTGCTCAAAAGTACACAAAGTATATTTTATTCCATAAGCCGTATCATTATTTTAATCAATACTCTGAAAATTAATAAACGAATACATTCAATATTATAATTTACTGCATAATTTATGAGTTTACCAAATTTTTAATAATTCTGACGGGAACGGGCGCACAACTTGAATTCTGTTGAACATGAGTTAAAAAAACAATTAATCTTGTTTAATTCGTACAAAGGCAATTCGTACAATTAAAATGGATATGGCCATAACTTTTTTTTAGTCAGCCATATTCTTCAAACATGGTATCATTCGAATGCTCTACATGTTTAGAAGCGATGAATAAGCAGAAGCTAAGCGATTAAGCATCTCATAAAAAAGTTATAATTTAAAAATTGCGAAAAAGTCTGCTTTTGTGAATTTTTAATGTTCTTTTAATTATAACTTTGTTGTGAGATGCTTAATCGCTTAGCTTCTGCTTAATTATATCTTCTAAACATGTAGTTCAGCTGACTAAAAAAAACAGTTATGGCCATATTCATTTTAAATTGTACGAATTGCCTTGAGACCGTTTAATTAAAAAGTGTATTAAATTAAATACTGCGATTAAGGGGTTAACTAAAAAATAAAAAAATTAAATGAAATATATATTAATTAAAAAATTAAAAAAATCATTATTTCAAAAAGAATATTTTTTTATTGTTGTACGAATACAACAGATATTGATTTTGAATATACAAAATATCATTATTTTATTATAAAAAAGCTGATAAAATAAATTGTTTTCTCTTTTTGAACGTTATCTTTTTTGATTTCATAGCTGTTCTTTGATTTATGAAGTTTTTTTCGGTTCTTTAAAAAGGTTTATTATTCTTTACGTACAATCCTATAAAGTGGTATTTATCAACATTTGCCCTAAATGAAAAGTTATTTCAAATTTTTGTTCCTCTCTAATAACTATTTTTTCAAAATTTATTTTTTTAATTAAAAAGTGCATTGTTTCATCTGAAATTTTAGTTTCATAAAGACCAGAAGTTAATTGATTTTTTAGATCTGTTTGAAAAATAAATCTACTTTCTAAATTTATGCCTTTGTTTAAAACATCTATTTTACTATGGTTTAGAGTTTTAGTTCATCTTTTGTCTTTTTTAATTTAACCTTTTTATTTTCTACAACTTTCGTGCCCTAATGCTAAACAATAAAATCGGAATAATTAACCAGGGACGAAACCCCCAAATAACTAAACCCGTAAAAACTTACTTCAATTATAATTAATTATCAAAATAAAATTGCTTAATAATAGAAAATTTTTTTTATTCCACCAGTTTAATATTAACCAATACTTTGGAAAATAATATTGAAACGAAAACCATTAACTACGATATTTACTGCAATATAATTAATGAATTTATCAAATCTAGGAAGCCACTGAACATAAGTAAAAAAACCACTGAACATAAGTAAAAAAACAATTAATCATGAAAATAGTTCAAAAAGAATATTTATTTTTTTTTATTTTTGTAATTATTCAACTGATATTAAATCTCTAAGTCGATAAAAATGGTAATTAAGTAACATTTACGGAATATCCCAAAATATTAAAATAATTATTTACGAAAAATAGTGGAAATATTCACCAAAATTTAAATATTTAACAAAATATTAATTTAAAAAAGACAAATTTGTAGTACAACAATAGAATTTGCGTTTTATGGATAGATAAATAAGCCATAAATTTTAAAATTATTTTAATTTTTTTAAATTTTTTTCAAAACCTTGTCAAGGAAATTTTCATTAGATACGTACTTTTTCAAATTTGATTCTTAATTATGTCTTTTTTGTGTGATTTTTTGTGTTTTAAGCTAGAATTGATAAAGTTTTAAGAATATGATGCAATAAAAAAAAGTTTTTCGCGCATTGTGTGGCAAAATTTTTCTTAATCTTTATCAAATTTTTTGAATTTTGGAAGTCTAGTGGGGTTAAACAATAGCTATTGTACCGTTCCATGATTATTTTAATTAGTTTCTTTTTGAGCAAAGTCATGCGGAATTTTTCGAAAATTTTATAAAATGTCGGATTTATGAAACGACCAAACAATTACCTGCTCTCACAACTATAATTCAAATAATATTAATGACTACATTTTTTAATTAAAATGAACCAAAATTGTTCAAAAAAATTTTCGAAAAATATTATTTATAACAAAAAAAAAACTTGATATAAATATTAAAATTGATTGAAGTGACAACATATTATATAAAAAATTCTCTTAAATGAATTGCAAAAATGATAAATTAAATATTGTTATGTTTAAATAATTTAAGAAGGTTCACTATATAAAAAGTTGAATCAAATAATGGAAGTTGTCAATAAAAAATAATTGTATATTAAATTTAATCAAAAAAAGATTCATTTATAAAACTAAAAATTATATAATATTTACAAAAAGATTAATGGTAATGAAAGTTGCTTAATAATTTAAAATAAATTATCAAAAATAATCCCTACTGACAAAAACTTGCGGTTTATTTATATAACAAAAAAACTCAATTATTAGGATTGACATGTTCTTTTTAAATTGAAAAACCTATATTAAGAAGATGACTTAAATAAAATGCCCAAATAAAAATGGTAGAATTCGAAAATAAAATATTACTTAAATTTAAAAAAAATCAAATTCAATTATGAATATAAATTTCATTACGATATATTAAAAATGAGCAATATATTAAAAAAATGTATATAATACAGCTGAGTCAAAAGCAAAAAAATGATCCTAAAAAAACTAACTCTGCAATTGGTGAAAAAGCAAGAGTTTAGCTAGAGTACAGTAAAGTGTCCAAAGATAATCCTTGAGATAAACGCGAAAAAAAAATTTAAAGCATCGTATTGCAGACTTAAACAAAATTTCAAGGTATTAAAATTATTAAATAAATTGTCAAGGCAATTACAAAATGCCCCTCATTTCAATTAAACAAAAGAAAATATTAAGAAAAAAACCAAAAACCCAGAAGCCTATATTGAAATTTTAAACGAATAGTATTTCGCGAGAAAAAAAATAATGCTAAAAAACTGCCTTTTTAGGTGTGAATAAATGAATAATATAAACTAAGGACAAATAAAATAAGTTAAAAATTGATTAAATAATAATGTTAACTCTGCAGCATAATTTGAGTTTTTTTTCCAATATATAAGAAAAGGATTTTATGATTTATATGCCTGTACAAGTAGCTAATTAGACTTAAAATACTTTCAGGAATTTTCATGATTTAATCTGTCCTACCTGAATCTTGGATTGGATCAGGGAGGGTCCAATTAGATGAAAGAATTAGCCAGAAAATTATTCTAATTTCCTTATAAAGACAAATTCAAGCGTTTAAATTTTTTGGTAGAGACATAATGAAATATTAAAACTCATTTAATCATAATTTTAAATTGAAAAATTTATAATAAAAATGCCAATGAAAATGCGTTTCTGAATACAGTAATTGAAATTTACCAAACAATAAAATACGGTAATAATCTTTGCAGACTAAAAGACTTGCTGAAAAAAAAAATTATATAAAAATAAAAACTTTAAAATATTTGGTATTTTGTAAATATAATTTGAAGGAGAAATAATTTAACAATAATAATTCATTACAATATATAAAAATAAGTAAATTATTAAACAACTAAAAATGTCAGAGGTAGAAAAATACCCAATTTTTCTACATATATTTAATATAAAAAATAGAACAGCTGCGAATATTTTTTTAATTTTTTCTTTAAATTTGCAAAAAAATATTATACTATAAATTAAAATTTCAATTTTAAAAATTTTGTTTCAAAATAAAAGAAATAATTTAATTTATTTAAACCAATGTTTAAATTCATTCTTAAATACTAAATAATATTTGTTTGTTTATACAAAAGAATTTAAAAATCAAAAAATAAATCTTTCTTTAAAATATTGCCATATGCAGCTTATTAAATTGCCCGTTATGTTAGAATTTAGAAAATGAAAGAATGCGGGGAATATGGAATAACAATTTGATATAAAATCTTAAAAGTATATATATGAAAATAGAAAAATAATAAAACAATTATTTTAAATTTATTCTTTAATATAAATATTTTTTGGTTGTTTATGATGAAAGAATTAAAAAATATTAAGTACAAATAAAATTAATACGCTAAATTTATTTCGAATTAAATTTTGTGCATAAACAGATGCCATCCAATGTGTCTTATTCGCCAACATGAATTTTAAATATTTTTCAAGATATATTATATTATAATTAATTTAATAAACCAACAAATTAATATGAGCCCAAAATAACATATTCAAATAGCAATAGATTGTAGAATTATTAATAAATACTATCTATGTAAAAAAGGGCTTAAATGCCACAAAAGCTTAAATTTATTTATATAAAATTTTCCAAAAATATACGCTTTTATTTTATTAAATTACTCAGTTGGCAAAAATTAGATATTATTTTATAAAAAAAATAAATTCTAATATCGATAATTCAAATAAAAAATATAATAATACTATTCTCCCGACAATTTCTATAATTTATTGAAAGAAAAATAACTAAAAAACAATAGAAAAAACATTATTTAAAAAAAAACATTCTTATATTCGATCGACGGCCACGTCAATAAGTCAAAGAGGAAATTTTTTCGAGAATTAAACATTATCTTAAATTAATTGCAAAATATTTTTAAAAAACAAATTAAATAGCAGGTTCTATTAAATGCTGGAACTCTAAAATAATAAAAAGAATTACATAAATTAAATTTTTCAAAATTTTTATATGAGACCTGTTAATTCACTAAAAATGCCAATATATGCAAATATCAATGTCAGTCAATGGGCAAATTACAGTTAAAAAACAAATTGGACAAATGTGCAAAACTGGCTAAAAGACTAAATTGAAAAAGAAAAATACTTAATGGCACCTATGAATACACATGCCGGCTGCCGAGTTAGTTATTTGTGAAAAATCTGTAAAAATATAGCAAATTTTTAGGCTGTCGCAGTAATCGCCTCAGGAATTAAGAGGCTTCATTCATCTTAAAAAAAACATGAATACGCAAATTTCACTAAATAGAAAGCAATTTTTTAGATTTTTATTTCAACGATCGAGAAAATGACGAGATGAGGAATTTCAATCTATGTGACACTGCAAAACCCGAAAAAGCGGGTGCTGTTGAGGAAAAACGTCAACGAAAAAAAATGATAGAACCGTCAAAGGTTAAGAAAGAAAGCAGCCTAATCAGGCTCTGCGAACCTGCAAATTAAAAAAAAACCAATAAGAAACAAAAACCGCCTAAATAGAGCATATTTTCTATACATAAAAAATATTTTGTTTATCATGAAAAAAAAAATTGAAATTTATAAATAACTAAATTTTCTTTTTTTCTTCTAAATTTTACAAGTCAACCCAAAAAACTGTAACCCCCGTACTCACTGCGTGATGATCGCAAGCGTGAATCGAGGTAACAAATATACTCAAAAATTATTCTATGATAAATTTTCAAAAAATAATTCCGATAACCATCCATGAAATTCACAAAATATATGCCTATCCAAACCAAAATATTTTTTGAAAAGAGTCTAGAAAGCATGGTATTATAAAATTAAAAAAAAAGACTTTAATATATTAAAATTATTAAAAAATTTTTAAAAATTCAAAACATAATAAAAATAAATTAAGTTAATTTTTCCTTCGTATTACTTTTTATAAAGTTATAAACATTGAAAAGAATTAGTTAAATTAATACAAATAAATGTAATTACCAAAGAAATAAGCAGATATAAAAAAATAATGGATATTTCTGGATCTCCGCCGCAGCATAACGTCATAGAAATTTAAATTAAAAACAAACAAAAAAAACTTTTTTTTTTTACCTTTTTCGTCCCGCGAAATACTACCTTCATTTAATGTATAAATCTGTTTTAAAAATTTTATTTCAAAAAATATGAAAAATTACAACCAATTTATTCAGTTGAATAATTAAAAGTAAAATTCCTCAGCGTTCACTCGTGAAGAGCCTGTTGTGGGGAATTTGCATTGATCATGGCACACGAGCATAAAAGATAATGGTAAATAAATATAAGGATAATTCTATATACCCCTTTTTAAATAAATAAAAAAAATTCAAAATTTCGGTAATAAAATATATCAAAATATAAATAATATTTAAAAGGCACATTAATTTGGTATTAAATAATATCAGCAGAACATCATTTGAACAAATGCCAAATTAAAGTAAAATAAGATAGCCGTTTCAGCACGAATACCTGGCAAGGTGTCAAACCCAAAAAAGTGCAAATATCCTTAAAAATAAAAGAAGAATAATTCACTTGTTGATTCGGACAAGGATTTGCGTAGATCTCGAATACGATTGTTTTGTGGACAAAAAAAAAACAAACGAAATAATGAACTCTAAACAAGATAAGTCTCAAAAAAAGATGCTTGTACAGGAATAATGCCAAGATTTAAAAATTAAAAGAAAACAAAATTTATTATAAAAAAGGAACAAATAAAAGCCGCATAATGCGATCAAGTGTATGGAATTATTTAAAAAAACCATCAACGCAAGAGAAACATACCAAAATAAAAAAACTGAAGATAATTAAATTATGAAATATATAAAATAAAATAAAAATGTTCAAGAAGAATTGTTATCAAATTTCACAAATAAGCAAAAATAAAGATTAGAAAAAAAGAAATAAATTATTATTCCTTTTTAATAATTAAAATTGTTTTTCATTTAAATAATAAAATTTACTAATATATAAAAAGATTTTGTAGAAATATTAATTTGAAATTTAATACTAGTATGAAAATTTTAGTTTTTAAAACTCTATATCGGTAACATCTATAATCGTTTATTTTTATATACATTCCACAGTTATCATTTAAATAATTAAGAATAACCAATATTACTCAAAAAAAAGAAAAATTTAATACAGGAATGATTTACTTAAAAAATTAATTCAATAATGAATTTAAAAATTCCTTTAATAAGAATTAATTTAAATTAAATAAAACACTTTAAAACTAATATGAAAATTTTTATAAAAACCAATTCGCTCAATATTAAAAGAAAGTGAGATTGTTTAGCCCACCAAGACTAGAAAAGGTCAAGAATTTACCATAATGTCTCGCGAAATACATTCAATTTACTTTATAAAGCTATTTGTATTTGTAAAGGAACAAATGCGCAAATTTAAGTTAATAAATTTTTTAACATAAAATTGGGAAAAATAATAACAGCATTCAAAAGAAAGAAGATTATATTACAGTTTCTTTAATCATGATAGTGATATATCAACACAGAAATTATATAATGCTGAATAATTTACCACCGAAAGGAATTTAACATTTAAAATATACCAAATTAAAGAATTCAAACTCAATTATTTAAAAAAAAATTTTAGTCTTTTGCTCTAAAACTAAATTTCTAGGAAAATAAATTAGCGCTAAGCCTAAAATTATTGTTAAAATGAATTAGATCTATCCAGGTATATTACCCCAACTAACGAAAAAAAGGAATAATTCAATTTAGACCTGATTTAATGTAAACAAAAAATAATTTTTAAAAAGTCAAAAAATCATTAAAAACACCTGGTAAGCCAGAGAAAAAGATAGGTAAGAAACCAAGGGAATGAACAAAGGCACAACTAAAAATATAAGGAAAGATAAAAAAAAAGAAATATTTTTATTTAACTTTTCAAAGCGAATAAAATAATTGCAGCAGAATTGAAAAAAAATAAAAATTGATTTTTTTTATATTAAAGAATTTGATTTGGTACATTACTAGAATAATAAATAATAATTCAACAAGAAAGATAAATTTTTGGAATTATATAACCGTATTATAATATAAATAAAACACTATCCGAGGGCATATGGTTAGTTACTAAAAGACAAAAAAAAAAGACGAGCGAGCTACCAACAAAGGAAAGCGAAGAGGCAAATGTTAAAAAATAAATTTCCTATTTAACCAAAAATATTTCCAATCTATCACAAATTATTAATTAAATAATTTACACTTCATAAAATAATTGTAATAAAAAGATTAACACTTCTCGAAAAAGAGTAATCTTAATAAAACAAAACCATAAACCTTAATTTTCTTTTTTTTCAATAATATTTTTAGTATTATCCTTTTAAGAAAAAATAATAAATTATGACAAAATTCTTATTTTTTTAAGCATGCGTTTTGTCATGTTTTACATGGAATAGGATGAATTTAATAAGAAGTAATGACTAAATATTGTTTTTGCTGAGTTCACCGAAGAATGTCGAAAATTAAAAAAGAAATGATAAGGCATTCCAAATAAATAATTTAAAAAATATTAATTATTATATTTATAATAAATGTGATGCAAATTTATGAAAGATATGTAAGGTAATTAATTTGCTGCATATCTTTCCCAATAATTAGAGAAGCATATCAAAATACATTATAATATAAATAACAGTAAAACAAATCAACAAAAACAAACGACCTTGCTCATGGCCATCATATACGAGTCATTTTGGGGTTAAAATAAAGATCTTTTTTTCAAAAAATGATATAAATAAGAAATCAAATATCGAATTCAAGGCATGCTAGATTTTTTCCAAAAATCAATCTAAAAAACCTTTAAATTTTACCTAATTAATAAATTAAAAGAAATAATACTTATAAAGAAAATTGAAATATTATTAACCTTTTTTAAATTAAGAAAAACAATAATAATTTTGCATAAGGGTTGAAAAACAAAAAATAATTAATGTAAAGAAATTAAAAAATATAATTTTTGTAAAACATTTAATTAAATATCTACCTCAAAAATGAATGAATCGCCTGCTGCACTGTTTGTACAAAGCAGATAAAAAACGTGCATGGCATGAGAAAATTTCGCTCGAGAGTGCATCAGAACGCTTCTGTGTCAAAAAAATAACAAGTATGTGAAAAAAAAAAACTCATAATTGGAATTGAAATAAACACCGAATCCAAAAAGCGAAGAAATAATAATAGAAAAAATTATTTAAAAACAAATTTTCCCAAATTAATTATAATATAAATCTCAAAATTTAATACCAAATAAAATTATTTAAAAACAAATTTTCCCAAATTAATTATAATATAAATCTCAAAATTTAATACCAAATAAACATGGTTAACTAGGTAGGAATACTCCTTAGGTACGCACGCTTAGAAACCCCAAAGAACATTTGCCATATGAAAAGTAAAACAAATTTACAATTTATATAAAATATTGTTAATAAAAATAAATTTACTTAATAAAAAAAATTAAAATTTATAGTAAAAAGGTGTAATCGTAGAATTAAACAAAATGCCAGCAAAAAAAAAAAAAAATTCTAAAAAATATCAATCTGTATTAAAAATCAAAATTAAAGCGAAAAGTTTACAAATTAAGATTCACAAAGGCTACTTTTTTGAAAATTTAAAAAAGTTTATTTTTAGGGATGCTTTTTTAAAGAAATAAAAAAAATACTAAAAAAATTATGTGAGCAAAAAAGGTTAGCCGACATTTGCGCCGCGGACTTTTGCGCCGCGGACTTTTGCGCCGCGGACACTTGTGCCGCCCAGCTAAATCGACATTTGCGCCGCCCAAAACTTGTTTATTCAGTTTTTTTTCTTAATTGGGTAAAAGCCTCAGATGGCTTAATAGTTTAAGATGGTTCTCTTCCTCTCTCCCAGCTTTGTTCAGTAATAAATGATTGATATAAAAATTTAATAAAAAATACGGCGCAAATTTCTGCGGTGCAAATAACGCGGCGCAAAAGTCGATTTAGCTGAAACGCGCAAATGTCGCATCATGGCAAAAAACATGAAAAAATAATAATTAACAAAATTTCCGCATTCATTCATCAACGAGGCATCTGGTTTCTAAGTTGGGAAATAAGAAAAAAGTCCTGAGAAAATCACCGAATGTAATCAGAAAAATTTTAAAAATAAATTAATGTTAAAATACACAAATAATTGAACAAAAAAAAATAAAAGTTAAAATATATTAACTCCAAAAAGAATTTGAAATAAAACGCAATAAAAAAATAAACTTTCTGAATAACAAAGACATATTTGCAAAGCTAATACGATATATGCTTTTGCTTAATAAATTAGAAAAAAGTCAGACATAATTTATAATTTTATTTTAATTTATTTCATCATTTCATTTCTCTATTTTTGCCGTTGTATCTGTTTTGCTTTTGTTATTTTTTCTCACATTCATTCATTCCCTTCTCATTCTTGTCCCTTCTCTGCCCCTCTAACACGATAAAAAGACGATTCGTTTCGGCCAATACGTTTTTTACCCAATTCGTTTCTTGTCTATACAATTACGTGTGAGTCCAGACAGTGAAAAGTTAGACAGTCCTTATACTTATAACACGTAAAAAACGAACTCTCTCTCATTAAACTTGACTCTGCCTCTTTTCTTATGATGGAGTTTGACTTACTCTCTCTCTCTCTCTCTCTCTTTTCCTGAGGTCTTAATGGGCGTTAGTCAAAAAACCCTCAAAATGAAAAATTTTAACAAAAAATTATTCATAACTTTGCTTCCGACGGTGCTGAGTCGTTTCCTAAATTCCGCCATTTTTCGAGATCTAAGAAAGTTGTAGCCACTAAAGTGCAAAAAACTCTATATTTTCTCAAAACTTAATTAAAATTTTTGAAATTTGGTAGGCTAATAGAGCTAACAAATAGCTATAGAACCTTAGCAAATTTATTTCATTTGGTTGCGTTTGAGTAAAGTTATGAAGAGTTTTTCTCGAAAAGTCTGTAAAATGGCGGAATTTAGGAAACGCCCATGGTGGCGGTTTTTAGGAAACGACCTAGCACCCTTACGAGTTACCAAATTTTTTATTCTTGGTATCATTTGATATCCCGAAGCTTTTCTATGAGTATACAAAATTTCAGAAAATTTTTTGAATTTCAATAAGTTATGACGAAAATGTATGAAACCCCTATGTTTTTTGAGTTCCTTTCGTCATAACTTTTTGGAATTCAAAGAAATTTTCTGAAATTTCGTACACTAATAGAGAAAACTTAGGGATATCAAATATTATCAAAAATAAAAAATTATGTACCTTTGGAGAAAAGTTATGAATAATTTTTAGTTAAAATTTTTCATTTTGAGGGTTTTTTGATTAACGCCCATTATGAAGGTTTTTGACTAACGTCATAGCACCGGCATTTTCCATAGCGACATAGTGTATTTTTATTCGATTTTGCGTCCCCTACTTCCCGTTTCCGCATTCCTATGGTTTAGAAGGGTCCATGCCGGCTCATGAGAATCACCAAGTTCAGCGTCAATCAACTCTAATTTTATACTTAGGTTGTGATCTTTATGAAAAAAACAAACGTTTAACAGAAACATACGGAATAAATTCCTTAAATAATTTGATTCTACACCATTAAAAACGAACCTGTTTGGGAATTTTTTTAATAAAAGCACGAAATTCATGAATAGACGTTTAAAATTTATTTCTCTTCAATAGTAATACAGTCAAATGCAAAATATTTTATTTATCATTTCTCAGTAAAACTTCTATGTGTATGAGATCCCTTGTTAAGGCAATTTACCCCTTAATATCTGTACACTAATTGTTTAAATTTTTCATTTTTGTCAATTTATTAAAAAATATAACTGCCGACCCCCAATCATCTCAATTTTGGGCGTGCAAAAGCGTTGCATCATAATTTACAATGAACAAAATTAAAAAATTAAGAAATACCTATCTTAAAAAAATAAAAATTATGAGTAAAAACTCATCCTTGGAAAAAGCTATTACTAAAAGGTAAAATATATACAGCAGAACAATTTATAAATAAAATATAATGAAGTAATTTCGAATTTAGCGTGCGAAGAAATGATAAACAAACAAAACAACTATTAAACCCCTAAGTTTTTCCCAAAAAAATTAAATGAAATCAGAATAAATAAAGTTAAAAAAAAATTAAACTCTTCTTTTGCTAAAATGAAAACAAAAAATTTAAGGGCCTAATTAAAGTTAGCATCAATGACAAATTGAATGTTAACTTATCGTGGGAGTGGCAGCAAATGTGCGGATACAACCTAATGTTTATTCGAACAACTGTAAGCACTTGCGAGAAGTTTATTCGAAAACCATGAGGTATACTAAAAAAAAAGAATAATTTAAAAAAATATTTGTATAAAAATTAGCATACTTAATGTTTAAAAAAAATTCATTTAAAGTGTAAAGAGTTGGTATGGTATACACACTTATTTTTTACTAACTTGAAAAAAAGTTAATTAATGAAAAGCAAAATAAAAACTCGAAAACATATTATATAAAAAACAAACGCAACGCTGAAATAATTATTGGCAGTAAAAAACACCGAGTTTTTAATTGAAATATCAGACAATTTTTAATAAAAAGAAAAAAATTATTAGTTTTATATTATTTAAGTTATAAGGGAACGCTGCAAAAAAAGGAATACTGGAGGCTGTTAGCACGAAGTCAACGCCTAAACTTAATATATTTAAATAATTTTTTTAAATTATGCAGAATAAAAAGATTCAATATGCCTGTGTAAACATATTTAATTAACAAAAACATTGAATCAAAATCAAATTATTCTACTTTAAGAGATATCTAATACAAAATTAGCTACTTTAAAAGGGTGCTGGTGCGTTTCTTAAAAACTGCCATGCATGCGCGTTTCTTAAAACTGCCAATTTCACTGATTTTTCGACTAAATCTTATCATAACTTTTCTCAGAAGCTACCAAATTAAACAATCTTGGTATTGAAAAATAGCCAATGAGTTGTTCTATTAGCTTGCTTAATTTCAATAAATTTCATTAATTTATTCAAGAGTTATGGCAATTTTTTGTGCTTGTTTGGTTCCATCTTTTTTAAGCCTTAATGAAATTTTTTGATATTTAGTAAGCTAATAGAGCAATTCAAGGGCTATCTTACAATACCAAGAGTGTTTTATTTGGTTGTTTCTGAGAAAAGTTATGATAAGACTTAGTCGAAAAATCAGTGAAATTGGCAGTTTTAAGAAACGCGCATGCATGGCAGTTTTTAAGAAACGCGCCAGCACCCTTTAAAAGTATATGATAAATTAAATTTATTAGCCAATATTCAAGATAATAAAAATTGTATGAAAATCACAATTAAGTCCATAGGTTAGTAATAGAAATTAGTTTGAAAATAAATTGTATTTTAAATTCATTTCCAAAAATTAATAAATAATGATTCTAATAAAATTGAAAAAAGTTGAAAGAATGCAGGCAGAATACAACAATATTCACCAACGAACGAGGAATGAATGAATTCTTAATTCTATTTTCTTGAATATGTTTAAAAAGGACAAATTCTTAAACCAAAAATTTTTTTTTTCTTAATAATGCCAAAATAATAATAATTTTTACAGAATGATGAAAAATTTAAATATGTATACTAAAAATATATAATCAAAAAGAAAATCTTTTATTTCACTGGTAAATATATTATTTTTAAAACAACTAAAGCAAAAAAAACTGACTGACGAACTCTTGCATTTAGGACAGATACCTACTGAACAATTTTATAAACTATAAAAATATCAAATATTATTTTAATTATTAAAATTATAAATAAATTATTTAATTTCAAGTCTTTATAATTGTTGTTTACAATATATTTGACGTGAAATCAATAAAAATAAACAAATATTACAAATCAAAAGTTCAAATTAATAACATAAATATTAATAAAAGTATAACATGTTTAAAATTAAAAATACTCATTAATTTTTTTGTTGGATTAACTGCAAATAATTAACCAGCAACAAAGAGTTCTTCGGTTTTTTTTAATTTACTATAGCCAATTAGTTAATTAGACGAATAATTAGATTCAAATGAAAGCAAAAAATAATTTTTTATGAATTAATGGAAGTAAATTATAACTAAATTTTAAAAACGAGAGAAAAATTGGTACTGGCGCGTTTCTTAAATTCCGCCACCTATGCGCGTTTCTTAAATCCGCCATTTTTACTGAATTTTTGAACGAAATCTTGTCATAACTTTGCTCAGAAGCAACCAAATTAAACAATCTTGGTATTGTAAGATAGCTCTTGGTTGGCTTTATCACATATACAAATTTGAAAAAATTTCATTAAGTTTTTCAAAAGTTATGGCAATTTTTTCCAGTTTTTTACCTATATCCTTTAGAAAACATAATGAAATTTTTTGAAATTAATCTTGCTAATAGAGTAACCCAAGGGCTATCTTACAATACCAAGATTGTTTAATTTGGTTGCTTCTGAGCAAAGTTATGACAAGATTTCGTCAAAAATTCAGTAAAATGGCGGATTTAAGAAACACGCATAGGTGGCGGAATTTAAGAAACGCACCAGCACCGAAAATTTAGAGGAAAACAAAATTTTAATTTTGGACTTAACGTCACAATTTTCTTTTGCATAGATACACAAGATGTATAGAAACGTACGACAGAATTTTTAGCGATTATTTATAATAAAAAAACTACATACATACAAAATGAAATCATTTGTAACATAAATTAAATTAAAGCTTCAGAATGGTATAACAGTTAAATATTATCGAAAAACTCGACTTAAAATCTTAAGTTATTTTTCGCGTTTAAATGCATGGCAAAAGAAATAATTAAATAAATATTATTGCAATGCCTAATTTATTAAATATAACGAATAATTTCTAAAATATTATATGGTATTGAAATTTATTGATAAAATATGCTCTAAATAAGAAATGCTGCATCACAATTCTGCGCCAGCTTAGGCCTTTGACGTAAAATTAATAAAAAATTTACAAAATTAAGTTCAATATAAAGTTTTGCAAAGCATTAATATTAAGAACCAAATCGAATTTTATCACTAAATAAATTTTCAAAAAAATCAATTAAAAAAAATTAAATAAATTTGTTTGTAATGAAATGAATTAAGGCATACACATTAAGATGTTTTAAAAACCTATCATGAAATACTATTAAAGTTTTGTAAAATTTGGAAATATCAAAAAAAAAATTGTACAACTAAACATCAAAATTATTATTACTAATTCTTTAAAATAAAAAATTAAATAAAAGACTATTAAATTTAAAAAATTAAAAAGTACCAAGCAGGTACATTATGATTCCAAATAACCAATTTTAAAACTTTTTATAATTTAGATATATGCCAATTATTAAATTTTACAATTAAAAAAACTTTCATCTTGTAAATTTTATTTGGGAAAAAAGTTACATATAACTAGGATTGGCTGTTTCTGGAAATTCTTCAAAACCGAACCAACCGAACCGATAACCGAAACCGAGCATGTAGCTTAACACTGGTCATTTCTGTAGAATTTTTTCTAAAAAAACAACCAAAAGCCTCAGAAAATCGCAAAACCATAAAAACCCTCAAAGCCTCATTAGAAAATTTAGCTTCATTCAAAAACCACAAAATGATGCTAAAACCTCACACCTGGTTAGTTTTAAAACAAATAAAGCATGCGATTTCATCCGAGATGTGCTTTCAAAGTTACCTAGTCTTGAAAAATCCAAATTTGTCACCAAAATCCATTAAAAAGCCTTAATTTTTCATCAAAAAGTCCCTATCTTAGCATCAAAAATCCATTTAAAAAATCTTAATTTGTCAGCAAAAATCCACAAAAAAGCCTCATTTGGCCTGGAAAATGCTCAATTTCCGCACGATTTTATGACTTAATTCTAAAAATAAAAACCGAAACCGAGTGTTTCGGTTAACCGAACCGAAACCGAATTTTCTCGGTTTTTCGGTTCGGTTCGGTTTCAAACTGCCAACCCTACATGTAACCCATACTTGTTGAAAAAATTAAAGTCCGGGGTGATCAAGAATATATAAAAAAGAGAAGCTATTAAATAGGTATTTTTAAATCGGTATTTTTGTGTATTTAAAAAATTAATTGGAAAACTAAATTTAAAGCTCTTTAATTTTTTTAAATTTTATAAAAAAATTTTATGATTTATATCATATGCCTTTTAAGATTAATTGGGAATATTTTTTTAATTTATTGCCACATGATATATTTTTTATTTATATTTTCTTCATCCTAATTTTTACAATTATTTCTTGATTATATTTGCGATTTTATATTTTTCAGCCATATTTCAGCTTGTTTTATCTGGTAGGTAAAGATTATTATTTGTTAGATTTATTTATTATGAGAATAACTAATTTTTAATTTATTATAATATTTACTCCTTTTTAACTTGTAGCCCGGCCTTTTCTTTTGCAGAATGAATTTAATTCTTCGTTACGATAAATTAATTAAATTATGTTTTGCTTTACTTTTATGATACACATGTTCATTGAGGTTTGTAGCGAATAAGCGTACCTATACTCCTTGTATAATAAAAGACTAAGGATTATTCTGGCTATTTTCAAGCAAATTTAATTTTTTGGGTTTTTGCTCTTTTACCGTTTATCGTTCCACCATTTATTAGGTGATCAACCAATCACTGGCTCTTCGTTTAATATATATATACAAATATTGTTAATTCATTTAACCATTTCTTGTGATTTATTCGTTTTCGTTACCTAAATTTTTTATAACATTTATTTTTGAATTGCCTTTTTATATTACTTAACGTCTTATTTCTTGAGATAGTAGCATAAAAAAAATTAAATTATTGGGTATGTTATTTTATAATTTTGATTTTTGATCAAAAATTTTTCAAGGAAATGCTGAGTTCCCTAGCTTGCCATATGTATTTTTCTCGTTTTTAAGTATTAGTTTTATGTTAAAAACAAGTTATTTTCGAAAATGGCTGAATCTTCTTTTTTCTGGTTAATCTGTGTACATAAAAAAAATTTGTGATATACCAAAGTCCTTTTTAAATAATTTTTGGCTTAATCGGCCGAAAAATATTACATTTTTACATTTAATAATTTTCATGTACTGCGAAATTGCAAAATAAGCTTCTTCATTTTTAATTTTGTTCATCAATTTAAATTGTAAATTATCATTGTTAAAGTTTTCCATTTATTTAAATAAGTGACAATTTTTTTTTGTTAATGGGTTCATTAGAAGTTTTTTTGTTTCACATCTCTTTTTATTTTCATTTATTTTGTGTTAATATTTTAAGGCTTACTCGGCTTTTGCTTTGTTAATAGTTTTATTGGGTTCAAAAAATATGTGAATATGTACTTAGATTTTCTCATTTTATATATTGAGATTAATTTATAAGAAAAATTATTTTTTAAAGTTATATATAATAAATATCTTTTTCTTTAATTTTAATGACGTTTTTCAGTCAACCTTAAAATTGTCATTACTTGTTTTTTCGTATTTATATTCCTCCAACTTTTTTACAAAATGTCAAGTATTTTTTTCTAATATGAAATTTTGTAAATTTATGTCAAAATATTATTGATTTATTATTTTATATCATTAAAATGATATTTCGCACTCCGTTATTTTTAAAGTAACGCTTCTCTTTTCTTGTATGGTGATCCAATTGTACTTCTCTCCCGAGTATTTTCAAAAGGTCTTTCAAAACATCAAATTGTTGTTGTTTCTTTCGTACTTAAAAAGTTTTATTTTAATTTATGCTTATATTATTTGCATATTTTCGTTCATTTTAATATACCATGAATTTTTCCTCGTCCTCGGCACAATCCTCGCTATTTAAATAAATATTTGTTGTTCATTGTAAGCGATATTTTTATTTTGTCTAATAAATATTTACTTTTAAAACTCTGATAATATACTGGTTTCTTCGCGATTATATTGCGGTATCGGCCGTGAATGACTGACTCATGCGCATAGGGCCTTATCGCTAATGCCTTTTTTGAGTGTTGAGGTGAAGGGAACTCATTAGCGATGAGGGAATGGGCAATTTTAATTTTCTTCTCACATAAACTGCTTTTGCTATGTGTAAATTTATTTATAAATTTAGTCATCTTTCAATATTATTTTTTAAACTTTTTTTATGAAAACAAAGAGCTAATATATTAAATCTTCTTTTTTCTTTTATATCTTTAAAATTTTCAAATTTTTTGGTCATCAAATTTTTTGGTCAGATAATATTTAATAGAATTCTCTTGTATTTTATTCCACCCTTTCTGTAGCAATCTAAATCGATAAAGTTTTTCAATTATAGAAAAGGATTGAAAAATCTCGAAATAAATAATTTATCAATAAACTTATTTTTTCAATACTTAGGAATATTCAAATAATTACTTTATTCTGCCTCCTTGCGATGTAAAAAGTATTTTCGATCTTCTCGATATTTTTTAATATTTTGTTCAAATGTTTACTCTTTATTTTATTATTTCATTTGGTATGCTATAAGTTTTATGGAATAATATGAAAAACAAATTTGTTTTAAAATTCATTCATCAACTTTTTAAGAAAATAGAAATTATATTTGAAGGTCATTAGAAGAATTGTACTTAATATTTAATACCAATTTCTTTGACATCAATTTTTTCAGATATAAATACGTCTTTAAATGTTAAAGTATAAATTATAATAGAATTTAAATTAAATTCTGTATTTATTGTTTATTGAATGTTATTTTTTAGGTTTAATCGTTAAATAGTATTTGTTTTAAATTAAATAATTAATTTTTGTTTAAATATTATTTTCGTTTAACTTTTAAAAAGCATTTTATCTTATATCTTTTTATAAGCCAACCAAATTTTATGAAATTTTCCATCTTCTTGATTATATGCAGAACTTGAATCATTAAATTATTCCAAATTATTTCTTATGTTATTTTGAATAATTCCATATTATTTTTTGGTTTTAAATTTTATTAAATTGTTAACCACTTTTATTATCACGAATATTCATTTATGCTATTTCTAAAAGAAATTCCTTCAAAAATTGCCAAAATATATAAAAAGAAAAAATGGTATGCCTTTATTCCCGAAACTTTCCCCCCACCTTCCCCAAAAAATATGTAATGATTAAAACAAAAATTTTTTTTTATTATTATTCTTACATTTATTTTAGTCCTCAAAGGTTTAAACCATAAATAATTTTGGACAAAACTTATTCCAATAAAAATGCATTATTTTATTTTGATGTATTATTATGAAAAAAGAAAAATTTCATTAATTACATGTTAATGAATTACCTTGCTTTTATCAAATAAAGTCCCAAAATTTTCGTTATCAAGTTCATATTAAAACCAAATTTCTAACACAGAAAATGTTTAAGTATTTAAAAAAATCCATTAATAATAAACAGCTTTTAAATTTAAAAAACTTGAATAAACGGAAGAGGAAGGAAATAAAAAACAGTAAAAATGCAAAATGTCACTAGGGGAAGTGCTTTATTTTTACTGATGCTGTTCGTCAGCATAGTTTTGTATTGATGTTTAGAGACCTAACGAAAATGGGAGAGAGAGAGAGAGAGAGTGGGAGAATCTCTACACATATAAGAAAAGAGCCTGAGAAATCCAAAGAGAGAGAGCGGGAGAGAGAGAGAGAGAGAGAGAGTCAAAACCATAAATAAAGACCCAGAGACAAAGTCAATGAGAGAGCGGGAGTAAAATAGAAAGAGACAGTCAAATTTTTATTAATCGAATTTTATTAATAATTAATGAAGGTTTTATTTTTTTTTTCTTAGCCTTAGGAGAAATTTGAGACCGAAATTTTGAGGCCTTCTAATATTTTTTAAATCTTTCAGTTATAGAATTTACATAAATTTGAATTGAAATAAAATAATGAATTGTCTAATCATTTTTTTCTTTTTTCTTTCAAAGAATTTTTTCGCAGGCTCCGCATTCACCGCCATGAAATTTTACGCTCATAAACCCACATTTAACTATTCTTAATAAGAGTAGTAATTATTTTAGAATTTTATTTTATCTTGTCGTTCACCTATCCTCTTCATTGTTGGGTTCATCTTGTTTAAATTTGTTTAAAAAAATATTACTTTGATTTTTTGAACTTGGTTAGTTTCGAATTTTTATTTTTATATTTTGACATCATTTGAATTCTGAGTTTCAATTTATTATTTTTGCCCAATTTTTGCATTGGGTTTTTTCTCATATGTAAGATTTTTTTAAAAAAAAAACCTGTGCTAAAAAAAGGCTCTAAGCGAATGTCCTATATAGTGGGGAAAACATTGGCTTTGGTTTTAGGTGGTCTTTCTTATAATTATCTAATTAGAAAGCTGTTAGTATTCTTTAAAAATTACGGAAAATAATTTGGTTCATTTTTTATTCTAATTTTTTTTGTTGCTATTTTAGCTTTTATTATTCTTAATTGTGTATGCTCATTTCTAGATTTCCATGTGAGAAAACTACATCAAATTTTACTTTAATTCTGTTCAATTCTATTTATAAAATTTCCACCTATTTTTTGGTAAACTTTCTGCCTAAATATTTAAAAATATTAAAAAGTCAAATTATTTCAAAGCTATTTTTATGAATTTTTTTTTTGCAATGGTTTTTTTTTTGTCTAATAAATTTCTGCTTTTTCAAATTGTGGGTTAGACTATTTCGGTACTTCGATTGGTTCGGCACATGGCTCGCGCTTATAATTTGAGTAAGGATAAAATTTTCTATATTACTTTTTTAATAGCGTAATTTCGCATGCGCTTTTTAGTATTTTTTTCAATTAAAAAAATTACTTTAATAATTATTTTTAATTATTCATTTTTACAATCTTAAATAAATTTTTTATAGAATAAATATCACATCACATGTACATAAATAATAGATAGGTCATCATGCTGTGATCTTTCATCCTTTATTTTTGTAATTCATTATTATTCCTTTTCTAAATTCATATTATAGTATTAATTGTTTTTTATTTTCTAATTTAATATATAAAATTTTTTTATTATTAAATATATTCTTTATTACTTGACAATGGCCGAATAATTATGTATCATTCTTTTAGTTCAAATAATTTGAGTATGTCCCAAGCTTCCTATTAGCTTGTTAACCTTTTTTTCTGAATTAAAAAGAATTTAATATAGGATCATTTTTTCATTTTATTTCACCCAAGTAAACCTTTCAATATAAATGTTTATTTATTTTAATTCATTAATTATGCTTCTTTTTTCTTTTCTTGGTAAGGGTTTCACTTGTTGCTTCTTTTCCAATGCAGCTGAAATAAAAATCTCATTTTGATCTCATATGTGCTGAAATTTAGACAGGTTTAGATTCCTTGTCAAATTATTTGAATCCTATCAGTTTTTTTCAATATTTCTTCTACTACCTTTTTTTCTAGCTTCTATGGTTATATTATATGATAATTTTTAATTGCGAAATTTTTCTTTGGTTTAACGTTAAAATTACCTTTATTATAATAAAAATAAATGCCATCACTGATTTGTTTCTTTTTAGGATAGTAATAAACAATTTGTTTTTATCAGAATTATTATTATGTTATTTTTTTATGGCCTTAAAATTACCTATGTTTCATCTGGGAAAATTTAATCCTTTGTCGAATATGTTATTATTATTTATTATTTTAAGTCAATTTACAAGGGCAAAATTTTTTAGAATTAATAGTGATTTTAATTAAAAGAATATAATTAATTAGTCCTGTCCTAAATTAAGCAAATCTGATTTAATAAAAATTTATTGGATTTATCATAATTTGTTGTATATTTTCGTTTACGTTTGTTTATGGCTTTTGTGTATATAAATTTACCATTAAAAATTTAATTCAGATGCAGTTATTTCCTCGAACCTTTTTTTATGTAAATTTTTTCAAATATTATTTTGCCTGCTTAAATTTTGGTTTTAAATAATAATGAATTAATACCCCTTTGTCTTCAACACGGTAGAGCTCTAACTGGGTTGCGCAAATCGCAATTTTTATTTGGTGTCAAATTGCCGATCAGGCACCATGACCTCTAACGTTATCAATCATGTCAAGTGCGGGCTCTTGGTTGGCCAATCCATCACATTATTGATCGTGTTTATACATTGTTTTATTGAAAATCTTTCGTCCCAAGTCTAATAATTTTTTTGAAACTTATAAATTCTGTTCACTGCTTCTTTTTAACATTTGCTTTTATTTTTTTATTATTAATAACCTCTTTTTTGTTTTTTGATTAATCCAAAATTTAATAGGAATTATTTAATATTTTTTTTATTGGTTATTCATCAAGAGAAAATGTTTTGACCTATTTTTTAACAATCCTTTTTAGATTACTGTTTTTCTAATTAGATCCTGCCAATTTATCAGAATTTTCATTAATTGATCGTTTTTCTGCAGTTTTTCTATTTTCTTGATGGATTTATCAACATGGTCGTTATTTTGTCATAACACATATTGATCTAGAATTTTTAAAATATGTTGTATGAATATATATTTAATTTTTATAGGGTTTGAATAGGGTTGATCAAAATTGGTTTAAAACCGGTCCCCCCGGTTTTCGGGTAGGCCGGTTTTTTTTAACAGTTACAAAGTTTTCGGCTTTTTATTAAAATATTAATTGGGCTGGGTTACGGGGGTGCCGATAGGCGCCACCGGGGGAAATTTTTGAATATTTGGGCCAGATTTGTTAAGAGAATTTAACACAAACAAGTTAAAATTTGCTTACTAATAGGAATAATTCAAAAAAATTAATAAAATGGGCAGTAATTTTGTTATAATAAAATAAAAAATAAAAATGAATTTTTTCATGGCGGCATAGTACCCAATCAATTTTTCGGAGGAACAGGAAGCAAAACCAACTGAACCACGACCACTCACAAATAAGAACAAAGAAAACTTTCCACCAAAATTTAACTCAAACATCACCATGAAAGTCTCATTCTTAGGGGTGTATTTGTTTCATTGTCAAACTGAAACCGGGAAACCGGTCCCCCGGTTTTCGGTTAGGCCGGTTTTTGGACCCCGACCCCCGACCCCGACTGATTTTGCTCACCCCGACCCCGACCTTGCTGACCCCGACCCCCGACCCCGACTGATTTTGCTCACCCCGACCCCGACCCCGACCTTGCTGACCCCGACAAACCCCGACCCCGACTTTTCCCAACCCCGAGGTCGGAGTTGCAACCCTAGTAAATATGGACCAAAAGGTCTAGAGCAAATATCCAAAACTATTTTTTATTGATTTTCTTATCTGCTGAAATGGTTCGAAAATCCAAAAAAAAAAGATGTGCAAAATTACAAAATAGTTATACTTTAAATGTGGTCAAAATTTATGAGAAAATATAATATAATATTATACTCAAATTTCTTTTAATTCTAATCTGATATTTCTTATTTTACTAGGAAATAATTTTTTTGCTTAAAATTATAGTTTCAAAAAAAAATAATAAAATTAATGTTGGATTTCTTTTGAAATAAATTGTCATTTATTATTAAACAATTATATTAATCAGTAATTATTAATACAAGAAATTTTTTAATTACTATTTTATTAAATACCGACATAAAAATTTTTTAATGGGTTTTCTTCAAAGACATTAACATTCTATAGTTAAATAATTGAGGTATAACATTATTATTGATAGATATTTTCTATATTTATTACCAAATCTATTTTAGAAAAAATATGTGAATTGAGATGTTTTCTCTTGCACTTGGCTTCCAAATGATTAAAAAGTTATAAGTGAAGAGAGCATCATCATTTGTTATTGAATTTAGTTAATTTTCGAGTCTTAAATTATGATAAATATTTTTAACGAGTCAAGGCGCTTTTTCATACCTTATAGATTTAATGCACATAAATATTTTCCAAATGATTGTCTATTTATTAATTTGTAATTTAAACGCTTTTATATTTTTGTACATTTCGAGTAATTAAAAAAGCACAAATTTGTGATATCATTGATCAAATATTATGGAGAAACACCATAGAATTTAATAATAAAAATACCTTTAAATAATTGAAAATAATTTCTGATTGATTTTCGGGAATGAAAATTAATTTCTGTTTACTTTATTTAATTAAATTGACCAATTAATTATATTTTTATGTTTTGTAATTCTTTAAAATTCTTGTGTTTCATTTGACTTGCAATTGTTTTCAAAGAACAGACTTTTTTAAAAGAATTTATTTTTATTAAATTTTCTCCTATATTTTAAAGAATTTCTACTTGGTCTTTAGGCGTCGCCGAACGCAGTCAGGAAGTCAGGATAATCGTCCTCCTCACCTTCCTCCTCTTGTTGGAGTACATAAATTTTTTGTTAAGTTTGTTTTTCAAATTATCATCAGTTATAGAATAAATATTAAATTTCCATAATACTTTTTGAAACAGAGGCTCAAACTCGCCTTGTTATTTTTTATTATATTTCTTAGTGGAAATTATATATTCTTAAATAAATTTTGATTTTTGAATTTATATAATTTTAATGAATTCCAACATTTGATTCAACTTTTTTATTTCGTTTACCTTCTTAAAAATTCAAAAATGAAAAGACATAATTAATAATTTTTGCTATTATTTAAAATAAAATTTAAAATCTCTGGAAATTTCCGCCATTTTTTCGTAAAAAAGTCGATGCAATGTGGCCCAGCAATTCCAGCGGAATTTCCGGGAATTGCATAAATTTATTCATCTTTTAGGGTGGAACATAATTTTTGAGACCAAAATCTTTTTTTTTAAATTTTTTTTTAAATTCAACAAACCAACCATGATTCAAAATACCCGACAGGGTTTTATGGAAATTACCGGGAACGTGGGCCCCGTAAAACGGGGATTTTTGCCCCGGTTTCCCCGTTCCCGTGGCATCGTCGGTCCCCGTTCCCGTTTCCGGCCTCAGTCAATTTGACCGGGGAAAACGTCCGTGGGAACGGGGTTAAATTTTCCCATTGATGCGCCCTGATCTTCGAAAAAATCCTCAAAAAAGGACATTTTTTTTTGTGCATAATTTGTTCGGCTATATCCTTTTAAATGACATTTTGTTTTCGCCATTTAAAATGTCGAAGTAAGCTTCATTTCGGGATACATAAGTCGAGATACAGAAAAAGTTTATTGGAAAAAAAGAAAATTTGTGAAAAAATAATAACGGAGTAAATTTCGAAATTTTGAAAAAAATCCCCCGTTCCCGGCAGAGGCCCCGGTCGAAATTTGAACCGGGAAAGGGGGCCCCTGAAAACTGAGATTTTTGCCCCGGTTTCCCCGTTCCCGGGTTTTCAAAATTCCGGGCTTTCAATAAGATAAAAGCTAATCTCAAGAAAGTTAAGTTTTTTCCAAAAAAAAAAGTGGCAATATCGGCCAACCTAATAAAATGAAAAAATAAAAAAGAAATAAATAAAAACCAAAAATAGCAAAACAAAAAACTCATAAAAAAATTTCTTTAACAGTTCTCTCATTTTTATTTTAAGGGAAAGTTAAGTATTTAAGAAATTAATGTCTTTTCGAAATGTTATGTATTGGATTTCTTAGATTTTAAATTGTATTAAAAATTTCCTGGACATTATTAGCCTGATCCGTTCTATTTGCATCCAATTTCCTTTTGATTCTTGCTCTTATATGTATTATTATATTGTTTTTTGGTATATTGCAGTGAATATATTATATAATAGCTATTAATTAATTTATTTATTTTCTATTTATAAATTCCACCATTTTATTCGACACTTTATTTAGTTATCCGCTTAAATCAACCTTAGTTCCGGCCTTGCTTAGATGATGGGGTTCTTTAATAATTGTTTTTTCTTTTATGTTGTAAATAAGGTATTGTCTTAAAATTATTGTTGATTTTAAATATACTATGGTGTCGCGGGTATTCGTCAATTATGTGGAAAAATGAGGCAATATAAAAGCAGTCTTGAAGCATATAAAATGCAATACATTTGTCCATTATATTATTTTTATTAATCTTTTGGTTGCCATATCCTTAAAGATACTGAGTTTCATAATAATGGGTAGCCAGCGGAAGCGATCGTGCGCCCGGTGTTAGAAGACACCCGCCCGCGCTGTTTTGCATATCACTTTTTAAAATGTTGTGTTTTAATGATTTTAATTTTTTTTTTAATTTAAAATCAACTTTAAATGCCGTAATTTCTTCCCTATTCATGTTTTATTTTTCACTTTCAATTTTAATTATTTATTTATGTAAAAAATTTTGAATACTGTCTTTTTTCTTGAACAATTCAATCTTTGTTTTTTCTTCATTTTCTGGGGCTTTAAAATTATAGTTTGAATTGGGTTGCTTATATTTTATGCTAAAAATTAGTTTATCAATGAATAACAGCTTGAGCCTAATAGGTTTAAGAATTATTTTCGAAAATTATTATAATAATATTCCATTGAAAAAGTATTATATAAATTTTTTGTTTTCTTATTATCTGAATTGTCATATATTTTCGACAATATGCTTCAACAAATAAATGTAAGCTTTTTCAATTTTTAATAATTTAAAATCTTTTTTTTTATTATGGTCTATTTTTTATTGTAATAAATTTAATTATATTTAGCTTTACATTATTTATTTATAAAATCGAATTTTGGTCATTTCTGCCATTTCATCGGTTGTGACCGCCAATTGATCTTTTTGGCAAGGGCATGTTTTGATAATTTCTCTTGCCTCCCCTTCCAAAAATTGTGGAAACATTCGCACACAATCAGCCAATTTGAGGCCGTTGCCAATACATTAAATTATCTTAAAATTTTTAAATATTCGGAAATTGTTTGCTGATCAATTTTATCTTTTTTTATTATAAAGGAATTAAGTATTTTTAATTTTTTTAAAAGGATTTTAACTAAGGTTAAACCAGAATATTTACAAAAATTATACTTGATTTTTCAGTTATTTATGGTTTTATTTTATTTTTTTCTTTAATTGTTATTTCCCAGGTACGATTCTTATTTCCACTTGTTATTCTTTCTTTATTATTAATTGTTTTAATGTTAATTAATTACGCGAATATTCTTACATTTTATTTTTTATTTTTTTAGAATAATTAATTTTAATAATTTACTAATTATTGGGAATTTGCACAGTACCAATGAAGTCGTCGACGTTATTTGGTCTTTCAGTAATGGGGGTTTTTCGCAATTCAACCGTAACGGTCGCTGGCACTTTATTGAAATGTTTGCTTCCGGTACCAAGATAAATTCCAAGCGTAACAGTCAAATGGCCACTTATTCCGCACTTTTTATTCGAATGTGACGATGATAAAAGGACTTCAGATTTGAATATTCTTTGGCTATAAATATATTATAATTCTTATAGTTATTAATTTTACTTTTCTTTTATTTCTGCTTTTAGTTAAATTTTGCGTATAAGAGAAAATTTATAAAATTTTGGTAATAAAGTTTATCGGTTCTTTCCTGTCTAATGCATAAATGAATGCCAAGTTCTTCCTCGCGATTAAATCTGGGCACAATTTCGATTTTATTTTCATATGGCAAATTTAACTCAAACAAAAGCAGACTAATTTTCGATAATCTTAGTCGAAGCGCAAATGTGGAGGTTCTTCCAAAGCTGCACACCTTGAAAAAACAAATTATTTACATAAAGAAAGCAGGCCCTGTTGAATAATAATGAAAAAAATAAAAATAAAATATTATTTAAAAATACAAGAAAAATTTCAATGACAATTGCTGGGACATAACCCCCTTACACTCGTTTTAAATTATTAAACTAAAAATAAAAAATATCTTTATAAAGTTTCCAAAAAAATTTATATAAATTCAAATATTGCGCTTAAAGAATTAATTTAAACGTTTAAAAATATAACCGAAATAAAAAAAATTTATGAAAAATCCTATATTTCTTTATTACAAAACGACAAATTGTACAAGGTTTTATATAGTTTTAATTGTAAAAAAAAAAGTTTAGAATTTTTAGCTTAAATTATTTTTGCCAATTTTTTCTAAAAATAAATAATTTCTGCTTTAAATAAGGGTCTAAATGACCAGAATCTAACAAATAAAAAATAAATAAAAATCAGAGAAAGAAAATACATTTATTAAATCAATATAAAAAGAAGGAAAACTGCCATCTTTAATATTACCCAAAATTATATATTCAATAATTTATTTTTATGCCAAAATTTATGAATGTAAGTCAAAAGAGAGAAAGATTCAAAAAAAGGAAACCCATTGCATGAGAAAAAAACAAAATAAAAAAATACAAAGTTGCTAATATTAAATTATATAAAGATTCTTTTGATTATTTTTTAATACTGTATGATTGGCAAAAATACCAATATTTTATTAAAAAAACAATTCAAAGTTTTGTAATTCATATAAACAGTTATTAATTTCAAGCTGATTATGTTTGATGATGATTAAGCGACTTTTTCGACGAATAATGAATATATAAATGTAGGAGTAATAAAAATTAACTTAATAATTAAATAAATTATTATTATTCCCCCTAAAATAGCAATTTTATGAATTTTTGTTGTTTACTCTGCCAAATAAAAGCATCATTTTATTTAAATTGCATACAAATTTTATAAACCTAATTTAAGAATGTTATGTAAATAAAAAGTCTAATAAAATATTCATAAAAAAATAAAAGGTACAGATAAAGAAGCTCCTGAATCATGGTTATTGTGACTAAATTAACTATTTAAAATTCATTTAAGCAAAACTGTAATACTAATATTATTATAAAAAAAATGCAAATAAAATTGCGAATACAGTATAGAGATTTACTAAACAATATTATAATACCGTAATTACTTACCAAATAACAATTATAACAGTATTTTGTTATTGCATTATTTTTAATAAACAAATTATTCTACGTTTACCTAGTAAATAAACCTAAAAGATCAAAAATGCAACATCAAAAATAACAAAAAAAAAATGGCTAGTCTTCTTTTTTATTCATAGAAGTAAGTACCATGCGAAATTTTCTAAAATATTCAATATAAAGGAAGGCATGTCGCCATGAATCCGGGTGCTATGAATCCGAGGCTAATAATCCTACACCAGGAATCCGGCTCTATATTTTCACTTTCACAGTCCCAATTTTCGTAAAACTTAGACTAATTTATTGAAATTTGGATGGCTAATAAAGCCAATCAAAAGCTATAAGGTGATACCAAGTTTGTTATATTTGTATGCTAGCAAAGTTATGACCATTTATGTTCGCGAAACCAGTAAAAAAGTGGCATATTACGAAATGAACCCAGCACGCAACATTTTTGAGGTGCTAGTGCTTTCGTAAAAACCGCCACCCATGCGCATTTCGTAAATCCGCCATTTTCACTGAATTATCGACTAAATCAAGTCATAACTTTGCTCAAAAACAACCAAATTAAATAAACTCGGTATAATCCGATAGCTCTTGAATAGCTTTATTTGCTTGCTAAATTTCAAAAAAATTAGTTGCCTTTTTCAAGAGTTATGGTCATTTTTCCCGCTTTTTTGGCCACTATTTTTAAAAGTTATTGAAATTTTTTGAAATTTAGCTAGCTAATAAAACTATTCAAGAGCTATCGGATTATACCGAGTTTATTTAATTTGGTTGTTTTTGAGCAAAGTTATGACTTGATTTAGTCGAAAATTCTGTGAAAATGTGCCAAATTCGTTCTTCCACTATGGATCAAATTTTTAAAACTTCTTTTGAAAAAAGGATTTATAGCTGAAATATAGATCACATCTTCTAGAAGAATTTTTTTTGCGTTTCGTTAAAAAAGATTAAATTTAATTCTTTTTCATCTATGACAATTGATTTATTTTTCTTACTATAACCGGTTTAATAAATCGTCTTTTGAAAATCTTTCATTTTTTTCAACATAATAAAATACGATAGGTAAATTTATTAATTCGATATATGTTCGAATTTCTTTTATCTTATTACAAGTATTATTTTTTTACATTATAATTCAATTTTCATTTAATTTCTTTTTTTGTTTTTTAAACTTCAGTTCCGGTCTTAATTATTAAAAACTCTTTCCTACTATGTCTCATTTATTTTTGCAATTCAGAAAATAATTGCTAAGTTGACTCCAATTTGTTACCAATTACGATATAATTTTGATTCCGTTCCTTTTTTGCTTATATTCATTTCTCATTGCAATGATCTAGAACATAAAAGGTTACGCGCCCGGTGGGACTCGAACCCACGCCCTTCCTTTCCGTGGAATGCTCTAACCAACTGAGCTACGGGCACCCTTTCAGAGGTTCTCCCATGTCCTTTATCCCACTTTCTCCCACACTCTGCTTCCTTCTGGCATCACAGCGGTTTTTACGAAATGCACAAGCACGCATTTTTGAATATAGCCTTGTGCTTTTTTCTTATTATATTCTTTCTTATAAAATTAAATTGTTGAATGGGAGTGCGGGCATTTGTTCTTCATTGCATAGACAATATAGCTTCATAATATTTAATACACAACCTTTTTTTGTTTAATTTTGTATTGATTCTCTTCTTTTTTTGCTATCTTTTTTTTATGAATTCCATGGTTTTATAGTGCTTTTTTATTTACTTAATTTTATTATATTAGATTTTCAACTTATTCAGCGTAAAATAAAACATAAAAAATTTTTCACTATTAGGTTTTTTTTTATAATATTACATAAATATTTTTTAACTAAATTTAAAACCAGCTAAATGGAATTAAAGTATAATTATTTACCTTCTTGTTCCTTTTTCTTTATTATCATTCCAATTTTATTTTTTTTTAAAACTAATACATTTTTTAATTTAACAGTTTAATTTTAGTCATTTTTGCTGAGTATGATGTTTATCAGCAACATCACCTGCATAAATTTAATAATTATTCAACAAAAATCAATTTATTTTAACATTTAAATTTTATTAAAAAACAAGCAAATTTTGCTGAATGTATTTATATAATCAATTTTTAAACCGTTAGTTAGGGCACACATTAAAATTGTTTAATTTCATTTTTTTGAATTCACAATATTATATCGTGATTTTTGAACCTCTAACAATATTTTTAAATATAAAATAGATAATTTTTTTCTTATTTAATTTAAAATACAATCCAATGATTTAAATTTTTTATTCGTTTTTATTGCGTTTGAATTATTTAGTAAATTACTAAAATTTTGTTTATTATAATACATATTACTTTGCTCGGCAGGAACACTCCTCGCAAGAAAGGCTTTTAGGGTGTTGTTTATAGCGCACTCGCGCGAAATTGTTGTGGAAAACCGTAAATGTCCTCCGATAGGACCCAATCGCGATTTTGAACTATAATATTTTAAATTATAATTTTATTTCATTATTTTCGTAGATATTTTAGTTTTTTGAAATTTATTTATTAATTTTGTTATTTTATTCAATATTTTTTTATATTTCAATATAATAACTCATTAATTTTATTTGCAGTAGAATATAATATTTAAAGTTATCGTTACAATATTACTTTTTCAATGCATTGATTAAAATAATGATAATGCGTTGAAAGAAATATGCTTTTATTATGTTTTGAAAACTACGATTTTAGTTATTTTGGGGTTTCCCGTCTCTCCGCCCTGTTTTATTGTTAACATTAGACCCAAAAGTTGTAGAATATAAAAAAAGGCCAAAATAAAAAAATAAATAAATAAATGTACTAAAAATGTAAACCATGGTAAATTCGCTACAGTCATGACCATATGTTTAGATTCACTTAGTGTTTATTGGCCACAAAATAAACGTTTATCACGCATTCAATCAATAAGCACTAAGTGAGTCTAAACATATGACAATGACTGTATTTCCAAATATTTTTTTTTATTATATTTCGTTTTTAAAGCTATTTTCTCATTTTTATTTTAGGGAAAAGTGCATGCGTATTTAATAAAAGTTCTGATTAATATTTTTTGAATTATAGATTACATGTCTTAAAATACTTTAAAAAATAAATATTTTTTAATTACTCGATTGTTTTTCGTTCATTTTTATTTTATGGAATTTTTGCATGTTTAATTAATGTTGCCATTTTAAATGTTTTTTTTTTTCATATTGTTCATTTTTTTGCATTTTTACATTTAATTTTTTAATTTTTTTGAATTTTTTCGTTATTATTTTTAATTTTTAGTGTATCTCTAATCCTTACTTATATTCCGCAGCTATTTGTTAAGTTTTTTAGGGGTTTAAATATTTTTAGTCTTTTAAAATGAATCCACAGTGATCTCTTGGGCGTCCATCCATTCACAATGAATCCATGAAGTTTTGCTTGTAAATTCATGGAGAGCAAGCACAGGCTCGGCCGGAAAATCGAAACCGACGATTTTTGTTTTTTTATATTTTACATGAGAAGTTATTGATATTTTGTCCCATTGTCGCGACCAGATCAAGGATTGCGCGTAGTTCTGGGTCTGCTGCAATTTATTGCTCCAAAAAGCCTTATTAGATTGCGGCGCCATTGCGGGTCGACTCCTTGTGAGAAGAAATTTTGGGGAAATAAGTTAGGATGTTCTTTTTTATTTCGGGAAATTTTTGCATGTTTAATTAATGTTGTCATTTTAAATGTTTTTTTATTCATATTGATCATTTTTTTTTTTTTTGCATTTTTACGTTTAATTTTTATTAGTTTTTTCATTTTTCTTGTTATTATTTTTAATATTTTGGGAGTATCTTTAAGCCTATTTTATATTCCGCAACTAATTGTTAATGAATTGTTGATGCTTTTAAGTAACTGCTTCTTGGTTTGACGCGTCCACCCTACTTTTAATCCTTCTGTTTTTTTTCGACTGAACAACCAGTTAATTTTGGGCCGCATTACATTGGTTTTTATGTATAATTAAAAGAATTTCGAGATAGCTTTTGATTACCTTCTTTTAATTTTTTTTTTTTTGTATTAACATTTAAATTTTGCGATTTTCTTGTTCCAACAATTGCATTGGGGAAATGCCTTAATCATAAAAAGTTTTATTACAAGCAATTGTTTTAATTTTTTTATTAATTTTTGCGTTATATAATAAATTATAAAATTGAGATTATTATGATAACAATTTTTTTTATAATGCTATGATCTTCGTATCCTTCAGAATTGGCCATTTTTAAGGTTCGGATAGACAAATAAAACTCGTTTGTGACTTTGTCAGAAGGTAGCAAGAATGTTTATTTGGGTGTTTAAATATAATAAACTCGTAAAATGAGATCAATTGTAATGGAAAAATGCGAGGCCGTCGGAATCGGACAGATGTTGGCACCGACATAGTGGGAACTGTGGAAGGAGAGGGGGAGGGCGGCGGGCGGGGGAGGAGAGAGTGAGCGCATGATGAGAAAAATGCCTAAAGCAAAAACAAAAAAACTTATGGCATAAGTTAAAAGTTCAAATTTTCAGCAACGTTCTATTATTCGATTGCGTACAACCCTGAAAATTTTATATACGAAGATGAAAATAAAATTTAAAAATGTATTTGAAGCTGGTTCATATTTTTGTTTATTTCTCGAGTTATAGTTGACGTTTTTTTATTAAATTTTATAATATTCAAAATTTTGTAATATATAAAAAGGGGTAAATAATTTACCATTTGTAGGAATGCACATTAAGCAGAATTTAATCGATTAACAAACGCTTCAAAAATGGAAAAACAAATATTTCATAAATTGTATTTAAACATTTTTTGAGTTTTTAATCACTGAACTTTAGCTTAATCATTTTTTTGAAATCTCATAATTAAATGGGAAAATAAGTTTTTGTTTAAAAAAATGATTGAAAAAAATTCGAAATATTTAATTAATTATATAAAATGTTTCTATTTGTGTTATAATTTTTGCCTAGATAATTTTGATTTTCTTCTTAAACCTTGTAAAAAATGAAATATTTTTCAAATATTTGTTTGTATCTTGAATTTTAATTTTTTTCTTTTTTCCCCTTTGAAATCATTCTAGACTTAAAATCATGTAATTAACTATTTTTCTTTAATTTAATTTAAAACTCTCGAAACATTTCCTCCTCTTTCATAACGTAATTACTCATTTCTGTAATTTTTTTATAAAATTCGATTTTCTGTTTTTATCTCTATTCTTGTTCAAAAGATAATTATAAAATAATTCTATTTAAAAATATAACTTTTCTTCATTATATCGAGTGTTTTTTGCATTTTTATGATTAATAACATTTTTGTTTACAGTTTTTTAGGAGGGATTTTAAATTTCATTTTGTCTCTATTAAAATAAAATCGGTTAAATTTTGTTTATTAGGAATTTAGAATAACATTCTTTCCCTTTACCTAATTCCCCCAACTTGCAATAGTCAATAAATATAAAAATATTTAGCTGATGAACTAAATTAAATCTTTATTTTAAATTAATGTTTATAGTGTGATTTATTCATTTTTAAAAAAGGGATTTATAAGCATAACCGTATAAAAATAAATCAATAAATAAATAATTTAAAATACAGTTAATAATCTGAATTTGAAAACTACACCACGAGAACCGTCTTGCATGCTGAGCGAAACACCAACAAATAGACAATGAAATTTTTGATTCTTTTATCTATTGATACTACAATATATAATTTAATTTAACATTACCCAATACCTGTATCTTCTTTGTAAATTACCGGCAGAAATATTAATTAAATTTTTAAAATTTTTTTTTCTGCATTAACAATTATTATTTACTATAAAAAATATTTTAGTAAATTATTTATTTATTTATTTAGAGATCAAACCACAAGGTGCTTGCGATTTGAAGCGAGCAGCATGCTTTCATTAGGAAATTTTTGATATATTATTTATAATGGCTTTATTTTTTTTTGAGTATTTTCTATTTTTATATATATTTAAAAACATGCAAAAACTTCAGTCATATCAATAAATGCTTCTGGGGCAGTGTTTTTGAAATGATCATGAATTCTGTTCCGCCTTTCTTTAAATCTCTCGACTAATAATTTTTAATTCATTTATTCTGGCTTAATTCCTAATTTAAAACTAATCTTTTCTTTTTTACAAATGCGCGCCGTGTTAATTTGTTATTAGTAATTAAAAATAGAAAGAAGAGGGGTGAGCTGGGGTGTGAAAATTATATTTTTGTTATATAATAATTTTTTTTTTAGTTCTATTCTCTCATTTTTATTTTAAGGAAAAGGATTACTAATTAAGAAAAATTCACATTAATATTATAGGATTAAAATTGACTCTATTTTCTTTGTAAATTACCGGCAGAAATATTAATTAAATATATATAAAAAAAATCTTTTTTATTTTTTTATTTTTTACTTTATATTAAATCCCGATTTTTTTTGCTTTCCCCATATATAATTTTACTCCATTTGAATTTATTAATTATTAGTTTGATTACTTTTTTTATAATTGTTTAATTAATCTCATATTAGCTAAAACAATATTATATTTATATAATATATGCTTAGATGAAATTTTTCATACTTCCATTTTTAGAAATAAGTGGGATTTTATTGTAGGTTTTTTCTATGTAATAATTTTAGGGTTTTATAATAAAATTTTGTTATTCTCGCCATTTATTGTCAGTATTCATTTTATTTACACGGATGACAAATGTAATTATTTTTAAATTCATATAAATTCGAATTTTGTAAACGTGACTAAAAGTAATAAATAAATGGGATAGACTTTTTTTGGTATTTTTTGGTTTTACTTTTTTAATTTCAACATACTGATGATATTATATTTTGTTTATAAAAGTGATGCATATATTCTAAAATTTGTTAATAACATTATTTGGGAAATATTATTACTGTATTTTTAATGTATATATAAAAAAATTTTTTTTTTCATTATTTATAAGTAGTTAGTGTGCCAGTTGTTTTCTTTTTCTTTTTTTCTGTTATATTTAGATTTAAAAATTTGAATGAAATGACAAAAACATTATTAAGATAAAAAATTTCAGAGTGATTTTTTGTTTCATTTTATACTTAATAGATATGCATAAATTTTATTATACTTTTCCTTTTTTCTACAAACTTCCCATGTGTAATTCGTATCCCATGGTAATTGGAGTTCATTAGTTTATTTGGAGGTTCTTTGTTTCAAATATTTTTCTTGCGATTATACTATTGTAAAGACTTTAATTCTTCTCTTCTGTTGTATTTATTAAATTTTGAAAAAATCACTCATGTCAGCCTTTTTTTTTAAAAAAACAATAAAAAAATTTAAAAAGTTATTTTTTTCAAATAGTTGGAATTTTTGCATCTTCTGAGTGAAAAATTATTTTGAATATTATCTTTATATTTGGTATTTTATTTAGTAAATATTTTAATGAAATTTTTTTATATAGAATATGTAAGTTAAATTGTTCTTTTTTGAATTTTATCAGTACTTGCGTCTTTAGTTCTTCGAGTAACCGACGACCAAGCCCAGATGAAGGGGTTGTCCTTCGACTCATTGAGTTTACAAATGACTAAAATTAAACTATTTTAAGGGAAAAAATATTTTACAAAGTTGCTTAAGTAAGATTATATTAGTAAAGATTTTTATTTTCTGTAAATTAATTCGAAATTGATAAATTATAAAAAAATTATATTTATTTTTTTCTTAATGAAACTTTTTTTTGATTAATTTATTAAAAAAAAAATTAATACCAAAAAATTTCATCCTTTTTATTTTTTGGATTTCAATTTTATCTTTTTATTTTTCTTTAAGAAACTGTAATAATTTTTAACAGTTCTGAAATTTTATTATTATTTTTTATTGATGAATTAATTAATTTATTTACCAGCTCCTTATATGTAAATAATTTAAATTTTTTTTTAAATATGCTGCACCTTCGAAAAAATTCGGCTTTTTAGAAAAATAAAATATTTTTTATTTAGGTATTAATAAAATTTCGATTATTCGATCTTTTTTTTATGATAAATTAAATTTTTTCGGTGTATAGCTAATCTGCTCTATTTGGTGCTTTTTGCATTTTGTCAGATGGTACAAAGTAATTTATTTATTTTGGTTAAATATAAAAGAATAGTAAAGTTTGTTATTGGGGCTCTTACAGTTAATTTATATGATAATAAACAAAAATTCTCGAATAATATATAAATTATTTTTAATTTATGACCCAATTATTTGTTTGGTATTCAATATGCATATTTGAGATTAAATAAATGAATTATTAAGATTTGTAATTTTATAGAAAATCATTTTTTAAGCACCAATAAAGGACTTATTATGCCAATTCTTTTTGAAAATTTTAATTTTTCTTTTTGTTTTATTTTGTTATATTTAGAATTAAAAATTATTTCAATTTTTATGAATTCTTCGGCATGTTTCTAAATATAACAATCTTTTCATTTGCAAATTTTTCAAAAAAGCTATCAGTAAGCCTTTTTTTAAAAAACCCAAATAAAAAAAATTTCAAAAATTATTTCTTCTAAATAGTTAGAATTTTTATCTTCTGAGTGAAAAAATTATTTTGAATATTATCTTTAAATTGGTATTTTATTTTTTGTAATATTATGTTTTGAGTAAATATTTAAATGAAGTATTGTTATTAGAATATGTAAGATAAATTGTTCTTTTTTGAATTTATCAAAAATGTTCTTTTTTATGCTAATTACGGAAAGGATTATCAGCAAAAAAATTTACAATTTTTTTATAAAAAACAATAAAATCACCAAATCCCAATTTGGATTTGTTAGAAATAGGTCTACAACAAATCAATTAATAACAGTTGTGGAAGATTGGTATGAAGCAATTATAAATAGAAATATTATTGATTGTATTCACATTGATTTTCAACAAGCTTTTGACTCTGTGCCTAATAATTTACTTATTCATAAAATGGAAAAAATTGGTATAAAGGGCAAACTCTTAAAATGGATTAGTGCTTTTCTTAGAAATAGGACTTTTCGCGTTAAAATAGGGGATTCTTTCTCCTCTATTAAAAAAGTTGGCACTGGCGTCCCCCAGGGCTCTGTTTTGGGTCCCCTACTGTTTTTGATTTACATTAACGATCTCCCTGATGCTATGCCATCAGGGGTGAAAATCAAATTATATGCTGATGATGTTAAAATGTATATATGTTATAAAGCAAGAGCAGATACTGAAATTATGCACAAAGCTTGCATAATTTGTCAGAATGGGCAAATAAATGGCAAATAAAAATTTCGATTCAAAAAACTTTTGTACTTTATTTGGGGATTAAAAACCCTAAAGAGACATACAAAATTAATGGAAATACAATTAATGCTGTAGATAAAATTAGGGACTTAGGCGTAAACATTGACGATAAATTACAATTTTCCGATCATCACACAAATAACTAAGAATGCATACCTTCGTATGCGTTCCTTGTTTAGAATAATTAAATCCAAATCTTCCAAGGTTTGGATTATTTTGTATAAAACTTATATTAGGCCTTTATTGGAATACGCTCCGGAGGTGTGGAATCCATCTCTACAAAAAAATATACAAAAAATAGAAAAATGTCAAAAATATTTCACCAAGAGAGTGCTGTTTAAGTGCAGCCTACCGCCCATTCCATACCAAGAATGTTTAAAATACCTACAGCTACCAACACTGGAATGTAGGCGAACACTATTTGATTTGTTCATGGCACACAAAATAATTATGGCAGAACCGATTTTGATCCTTTTAACATTTTAAACCTTCTCAACGTTTTAACATCCCCTTTTATAGACTTAATACTAAGTACAAATTAGGTACAAAATTTATTCCCTTCGCAGGGAGGGCAACAAAATTATGGAATAAACTTGATAAAGAACTTATTAAAATAAATTCCCTTAATCAATTCAAAACCAAATTCAAAAATTCTTGAGGGTAAAGAGGACCTGAAAAAGCTATAAAAAATTATAACAATCTTTGCACAAGTGATTTGGTATTTATATTATATTGATCTCACATAATTTTGTATATCTTGGCGATCTTCACCTTTTGTATTATCCGTAACTTTGTGGACAAATATTATTAATGTTCATAATGAAGCGGATTTTCCCTTTTGTGGACCTTTTTCTTTTGACATAAATAAATAAATAAACAGTAGCACACTGGCTGCTATATTCCCAGCAATGAATAGCTTTTTTTTTTGGTTTTAGTCAGTAGTTTGCATTCTTTTATATTGCTTTTTTCAAATAATTGCAATTTTATTCTCTATTGTATTGTTTATTTTATAGGCAATTATTAGGGCTGCGATTTATATGTAAGAAAAATCGCAAAATATGTAAATAAATATGTATTAAAAAATGCCGAAATATGTATTAAATATGTATAAAAATCCCATAATATGTACGAAAATATGTAAATAAAAATGCCAAAATAGCATCAAATAGGTAAAAAATTTTCATTAACTACTTTTGGGCAGTAAATATAGTCATTTCTTATACAAATCAGAAATTTTTCAAGGTTTCGACCGTAAATCTCATTCAAATGGGATGTGGAAAAATTAAAATAAATTCCATATTTGTCAAAAAAAATTGAATTTAGGGGTCATTTTTTTAAGAAAAAGTTCCGTTTTTAGGGGTATACTTTTTTTTTAAATTTTAAAAGCCCATCTTAGGGGGTCTAAAAATTCTCGGCAAAGTAACTATTTTGACTACGTTGTGTCTGCAGCAGTGTTGCCGCCCGAAACCCGAACCCGAAAATTTTCTTGTGCCCGACCAGAAACCCGAACCCGAATTTTCCCGACCCGAGGAATAGACGATAATATATGTACTGGTAAGAATGTAGAACTGAGAACAAAAGTAAAGAGAGAAAGCGGGGGGATGGGAAATATATTTGAATTATTATCGTTACGCCAACTTTCCTTTTTTGTCTCAATATATTCGCAATTTCTGATCCTTTGCAACCCATGGATTGCTTCATGTATTTGTCGGCAAATTCGGGAAAATGCCCGGGATTGTTCAAGCTTTTTAGGCATGTCAGTTAGCCAAAGCTCCCAGATGTGATGATTTTGTTATCATTTTGATGTTTTTCAGGAATTTAGAAAAAAATTACTTAAAAATCAACCCCTTTTTAGGCTACAATCCGTAAAGAAACCAGACCCAAATTTTCAAAAATTTCTCACGGTGGCCCCTATCGGCACCGCCGGCCCCTTCCCCTTTAAATTTTGAAAAAAAAAACAAGTCGAGAAAATGAATATTCAATACTGTTAGGATCTTCTTATCACTCTATTCAATCATTTGCATTTATATTTTTTGGCTAATTTTGTGAATTGAGTGCTTATTTTTAAATAAAATCGTGAATACATTTTGATTTTTTTAAATTATGCAATTATTTTTGTTTTCTACATTCCATCATTTATTTGAATTTTATTTACGTCGCTTTCTTAAAATAAGATGCTTAAACATTTAAATAATAATTTTTGCATTAATTCAATTATATTTAAAAATCCTCGGAAATGCAACACGTTTTTCATCTGGTGCATAAGTATTGGCATGCAATGTTTCAATGGGCGCTGTTTGAATATTTTTTAGATTATTTTCTGACCATTCTTTTTATGAGTATCTATTCGCTTTTTACTTAATAATCTGCATTTATAAAAGCTGAGTTTTTTGCCGTAAATATTTCGCAATGTCATCGATTCAAATAAAAAGAAAGTTTTTTGTTTTATAATTTTCCGCCGAATTTGGCCGTTGATTTTTTGTTTAATCTGTTCTTCATTTTTATTTCATTCCCATCATTTTATTCGATGTTTAATTAAAATTGCTTTCTTAAAATAGATTTTTAAACTTAAAAAAAAAAGTAAAAATTTATAGAAAATAATAATGGTTCAATACGTATATATTTAAATTTAAATGGTCAAGCAAACTTATATCTGCTCCTTGTGGTCAAGACAAACGTGAAGTTTATTTCCTTCTAATTTTCTATTTCCTTTTTTCATATTGAGGCTTTCTATATAGAATATAAGAACTATAACTTTTAGACAATTAAACCTTTTATTAAAAGCAAATAATTGTATTTTTTAAATTTCATATTAAAAAACATTTAATGAAATAGGGTTTATATATTATGAAAATCTATGATTTATTTCAAGACAATATATTAAATTTGTATATTTTTAAAACTAATTTTATTAGTCCTTAATTAAATTTATTCAAACTTAGGTCGTCTCGAAAATATTTTTCTTTAAATTATACAATTTTTTGTTATAAAAAATATTATTTTTTCTCTGTATCTTTGTTCAATTTAAACGGATCTTGTCGCTTTCCTGTTTTGCGCGTTCCATTCCGTGTTTAGCGTTAAGAACATATTATAAAAACGTATATTTTTCTTAATATAAAAAATCATTATGGTGTTGTTGCATTGGGTATTATTTAGGCATTTTACATTGCATTTATAATTCTACAATTTAAATCCTCGTTGAATATGCTATTAGACAGCGCCCCCTGTAAAGTATAAATTTTTTTATAATTGAGTTCTTTTATTTTTTTAGGTTTTCAATTAGGTAAAGTATAAGTACGACTATTGATTTTAAACATGGTTTTATCTAGGGTAGCACGGTACCGTACTTTCCACCTAAACTCCTAAAGCAACCCAACAAAAAAAAAATAAAAATAAATCATAACTTTTTTGAAAAAGAAAATAAAAACATTTTCATTTTGGGTAATCTAATATTAAAATTTCATAAATAATCACATCACTTGACGAATCTATCTAATTTTTTTCTCAATTTCAATTTGTTCCAAACGGGATTTCCTCATCCTCACTTTCATCAATGGGTGGTGCCAATTTGATTTTGTCCATGTTGGCCTTCACAATGAGGATATTTTCGTGTCCTTATTTTTAAGATATGTCCTTATGTCCAACTTGTCTTAGGTTAGGCTCCTGATTGTCTTAAAATATTTTTTTTGTAAAGAAGTTGGCTGAAAAACACACGTTCAATCATAAATGAAATAAAATTTTGTTAAATTACACAAGACAAAAATAAATTCTAAGAAATAAAGTACCCTTAAGGCCTTAAATAAGTGCGAAAATATCGCGAGATAAGTGCGAAAATAAGCATGAAAAAAACCCAAATTTAGAGGTATATTTTTTTAAATTGCATTTTTTTTATATAAAATATTTTTCAGAGGAGCAAATAGAAATTTTGGAGATTCAATTTTTGAGAAATTTTTTTCATTTCTTATGGGTCTACTTTTGAAAATTTTAGGGTCGATTCTTAGGGGTATATTTTTCTAAAATTTTTTTGGTCAATTCTAGGGGTGTATTTTTTGTTTTTATTGCAGTTTTGTTAATAAATTTTGGACAAAACGCCAAAATAAGGGCAAAAAGTTATTTTAAATGCGAACATCTATAATATGCATTTTTAAGGGCGAACACCCAAAATAAGGATTCTAAGGTCGAATAACGGCGTTCAAACGCAAAATTTTCGAACAAAAAAAGTTTTTTCGTGCATTTCTCGTCGAGTTAAAGCCGCAGAAAAAATAAGCAAAAACTTAGAAATCCTCACCCTACTTATCATTTCCCCCGTCATTATCAAGTTTGTTATTGTAAATTTGGCCTCCTACGCATATCAGGCCATTTTTCCCTCATTTACGGATATATTTTGTGCCACGTTTTAGCATCCAAATTTCGTCATTGTTAACAGTCAACATTTCCTTCCCTTTCCAAATACAAACAATTTGAACTTCATGAAAACCAAAGGCCAAATTTGAAACATCTAAGAATTAAATTAAATTTTTGAGCAATGTTTTTAAAAAATTTGGTGAACAAATTGATACTTTTTGAGATAGAACATTGAAAACCCCCCTTTTTGGACTCATTTATCAATAAAAAAAAGTGTACTCCCGGCTGAAAGGAAGAGTTTGACGACGAATATTCCGAGTAACCTTTAGGGATGAAAGTGTTCCAATGATTAGGAATCATAGTAGCAGGTGCATAAAATGGTATAACCCAACTCGTTTTCAGTCAACTCGTTTTTACCCCGACTCGTTTTTGATGTCACTGTTTTTGGAAATTCCGACCCCTCAATCCAAATTCGAACAAAAAGTCGAAAATTTCTAGGGTTTGCTTTTATCCATCAAAACCACTCCAACAGGCCAGATTCGACTTTTCGTTTATGCAAAAGAAAATTTTTTTTTGAAAAATACGGCGCCGGACGCGTGGCGCCGGATTCATGTGCGAGATTCATGGCGCCGTATTCATAGCGCCGGATTTATAGCATAAATTGACACCCACCCTCTGCCTTTTTCGCCCACGGACAAGGCGCTATGAATCCGGCGCCATGAATCCGGCGCCGGATTCATGGCGCCGTTTTTACAAAAACGAATTTTTTTCATATAAACTAAGTTTTAATTAAGGTTTTAAGAAGTTTCAATTCAATAAAAATAATTTTAAAAAGCAAAATTTTTTTATCGGCGTAAATGTTATTGGCGCAAATGTATCGGCGCAAATGTCCGGGACCCTCCGTTGCATTCAATAATTCATTCCGTTTATCTCCTCCCCCCCCCCCCCCCAATTCTTCCCTCCCTTTTCCTTCATTTCCAATATATTATTGTAAACATATGTGCATTTTGGCACTAATCCGCGCTCCCCCCACATTTGGAGGTCCCGCCCGGATTAAGCGACCATTCCTATTCAGTGGGCAAAGTTCTGAGTCAAATTGTGACCAACGCCAAATCGCAACACGAGGATAAAAATCTTCTTCTTTGCCGTTATTCCTGAAGTTAGCCACAGTTGAATGTTAAAATTAATAAGAAATTTTTAATTAAAACAAGGTTTATATATGAGGACAGATTAAATCAGGCAAATTTCTTAATCATTACTCTTTACATTTGAGATAAACCAAATAAATTATTGAGGATTTTTAAATTTATACAACTCTATTTCTTTACTACTCAAAAAAATAATAATTGTTTTCTCATTGTTTATCATTATTTTCTTTTTAGTTTCTATTAGATTTAATTTTTTTTAATTGGTTAAGAGTAATATTCGTATTTTCTCCTTTTTTTGAGTTTTTTTGAGATACTTTTTGAGAACACCTTAGTCTTCGTTGCAGTCTTTTTCTGTAATGCAAAACTTGTCTTGGTCTTTCACTAAATTTAAAGTTGAGCATTAATAAAAAAGTTATAGAATTAAAAAAAATATATTTAAATTTCTTCTCTCATTTCTATTCAATATCAATTTGAAACCAAGTTAAATTATCCTGAAGTTGGCCTTTTTCGTGAAATGTTGTCACTTCATCTTAATATAATGAAAAGATATGTCTTGATTTCCAAATATAAATGCTTTTGAATCACTTTGATAATTTAATGAAAATGTTTTCGTTTTCCATAGCTGTTTTTCTTTTAGGTATCTTTTATGGAGCCATTCCTTCAACCTTATAAAAATTATTCCCTTTTACACATATTAATCAATAAAAAAAAAGTATACCCCAGCTGAAGGAAAATGAATTAGGCTAAAATATTCAATCAGTTAATAATCCAGGGGTGCTCTATATACCAACCAATTTCATTCAGAAACTCAACGGACAGTTGGCCACCTCCTTGATGAGCCATTATATAAAAGAAATCAAATGGTTTATATAAAATAAACCCATCAAAAAGGGCGTTATATAAAAACCCATTAAATGGATTTTTTGGGTTTACCTTATATAAAAAAACGATCAAATCCATACCGTATGAAGAATAAAATAGAAAATATTATAACAAAAAATTGTTTTAAAGAAAACAAGTATTTGCGCATTTTTTTGTTTTCTTTAGTTAATTTCTAAAATTTTTCTTTAAAATGTGAAAATCGTCGGTAATATAATAAATTTTATTTCTTAATAAATAAATATTTTAAATATGGTTATCGCTATTGTTGGGAAAGATTCATATCGTATTTTAATATTTTGTTTGGTATGTAAAAAAATTTTCTGTACACTATCAAAATGGTTGTGATCTGCACCCGACATGCAGAGTGCCATTAGTACTTTTGTAATTCAATATAGGCTTCTGTTAATTTTGTGTTATTTTTCTTATATATTTGATATTTTTTTTATTTTAAAATTTTTTATATTTACGAATTCATCCTTTTTTATAAAAAATTGTATTGTTCTTCATTATGTCAGCACTACTTGAATTATTACAGCGAATTATATATTTTAGCGCAAAACAAAAATATAACGCCACACAAATGTGTATTTTCACCTTTAAATGAAATTAAAATAATAATTTCATATTTTTAAATTATTATTATTCTTCTTCTTATTTAATATTTAAATAATTTCTAAATAATAAAAATTAAGCAAGTTTACGGAATAAAAGCAAAATTGTGTCCATTGATTTTTTAGATCAACATTTATTTATATTGTCATCATGAAGTTAAATACATTATTCATTATAATAATTTATTTGGTTGACATGATTGATAAAAATGAATTAGAAAGAAAAAATTGCAAAATCATTTGGTGAATTATTTGGAGAAGGATGGGATAATTATGAGGAAGAAATGAACAAAGAAAATATTCAAGAAAAAGCATTGATCCAATTGGAATTGATCGAAATCAAAACGATGAAAAAAATGGCAAATTATTCAGAAATTCTACTCAATTAAAGAAAAATTTAAGGAAAAAGGAAAAAATACCCAACAAAAGAATGGAACAAATTTGATAGAATTTTAGCGAAATAATTGGGCACTCATAGATCTCAAATGTATAAATGGATAAAAGAATTCAAATTAAATCAATGTTTACCAATTAGTCACAAAGAAAAAACTGATCAGCAAAATTGGAAATTATGCAACAATTCATTGCAATAAAAAATGAATATAAACAAAAAGGAACATATTTAGCAAAAGAATGGAGCCAAAATTATGCAGAAATTGGTAAGAAAATCGAAGTTAGTGCATACACAATTACGAAGTGGAAGAAAAAGTTTGATAAATCTTATATAAGAATAACGAAGGTAGAAAAAATTGATAAATTATTAAGCAGGGTTCAAAGTATTTTATGCATCTCGACACACTGATCCCAAAATTTTAAAAAACAGACCAAATTTCCCCAAAATTTTTCCCGGTGGCGCCTATCGGCACTACCGTCTCCCCCGCCACTTTGAATTCCAAAAAAGTTTTTAATGCTTTTTACAGGGTTGGTCGCGGTCGGTTTCGGTTAACCGATACCGGGTTTTTTGGGCCAAAAACCTAATCCGAAAACCGGGGGTCGGAAAACTGATCGAACCGAAAACGGAGACCCCCGGTTTAAACTGGCGCGACAACCCTATTTTTTTTAACAATTTTTCTTGCTTTTATAATGATTTTCAAATGATTATTTTTGGCCACAAATGATGAGTTTAAAATTTTCTCTGGCAACCTTTCTTAAAACCTTGAAAGATGCTCTTATTTCATGTATTTTGAATAAAGGAATAATAATTTAAGATGCATATTTACATTTACGCTTTACATACTTTATTAATTGATATTTTTATTTAATTTTTTGTCAAAATTTTTTCACTAAAATGCGGATATATCCCCGGACAGATATGACTAACGAATACGATAGTATTTAATCAATTAAAAAGACAAAAAAAATAATAATAAATTTAAATGAAAAAAAAGATTGTAAATTTGCTTTGAATAGATAATTAAAATTTATTAAAACTGCTTAAGTTTAATGTTGATGAGGCTGGAATTTTGTTTAAATAAAAGCAACTAAATAAATATAAATAAAACAAATTAAAAAAAAAAATTCAAGAAGTTTTAATTTTATTGACAGGCAGTAAGGCAAAGTTTTACAGAAAAAAGGAAACTTTCTCACGAATAGAATAAATAATAAACATAAATGCCAATTAGTGAGTAAAAGCGAGCAGATCATCTTAAACCCCTTTTAATTTCGGTGCACATAGCAAGAATCTGGCTAATTGCGGATTTTTTTTTCTTTTAATTGAAATATTTCAAAGAAATCTATTAAATTTCAAAAAAAAAAAAGAACAAAATTAACAAATAAATGATTTATTCACCTAACAAAAAATTATAGTATTATTTGGGGAAATCTTATGAAACTTGCTATTATGGACAAATAAATAAGATGAGTAATTTAAATAAAAAAAACAGTATGACGAGTGTCGCAAAAATGCAATAACGATCACTGGATTGAAATGGTACCAATCAATCAAAAGATAAGAATTTTAAATTTCATTTAAAAAAATTTTTAGCATGTCACCTTATAATTCGGAGCGGAATGAGTGAGAGTAAATAAAGATACAATAAAAAATTTAAAATGATTAAGGAGAAAACAAAAAATGACTATAATTAAATTTTCATGGAATTTCAACCTCAACATTTTTGTATCCTAATCTAAAATAAAAAGGCATTTTTTTATTTAAATCTTCGTGTAAAAATCTAGTTTAATTCTTATTTAAATTAAAAGTCAAATAAAATGATAGATCATAAATAAATAAAATTCATTTAAGCATTACTTGAAACTGAATTTGGATTGGTAGTCCCGCAAAGTAACGGACCTAAAAAAGTTGTCAATTTTAAAAACAAGTAATTTCTGCCAAAATGATCAAAACAGTGAAAACGATTTCCTCATTACTGAAAAATGAACGCAAGGAGCAGTAATCAAGACGAATGAATACCTATAACAAAAATCTATCTTTTCAACTCAACAATTCGATTTTATAGAAAAGATTAACTTGCACAATTATAAATTTTTAGGTTAAAAATAGCAGATTACAAACAAAATTCAAGATAACCATCATTATTTTAATCTTAACTTTTAAATACTTTTGGGTTTTCAAGATAAATGAATAAATAAGTGAAGGAAAAAAATACATCTAGTTGATAAACAAAAATTTTTATTATTGGAAAAATATTAAATTATACAAGTTTAAAAGTGCACATATCTATAAATAGGGCTGCCAAAAATATGGAAATAAAATCGCGAAATATGGCCATAAAATATAGATCAAAAATGGCAAAATATGGACATAAATATGGAAAAAAGCCAAAATATGGACAAATATGAACCAAAATATGGGCGCAATTTTTTCAAAAAAAATTTTTAGCGTTGGTTATAATTGCAAATGAGATATATGTATTTCCAAATTTTGGGGTGAAAAACGCATTCGATATCAATTTTTTTGATCAAAACTATAGAAAAAAAAAATCGAAAAAATTAAAAAAAAAAAAACTCGAATTTTCTTCATTTTTTAGGGCATTTTTTGATAAGTTTCAAGAATTTTTTAGAGAGGTATTTTTCGTTTTTATTGCATCTTTCTCATGAAATTTTCCAAAAATGCCAAAATATGGACAAATATGGAAATATGGACATAAATCGCGAAATATGGAAAAATATTGAAAATATGGATTTAAAAAACCATCCTAGAAGCTTCAAACCAAGCTAAAAACATGTTTTACATGAGTTTTAGGCCGTTCCGAGTTCAGGAAAAAAATATGGATTTCCATATAATTGGCAGCCCTATTGATAAAAGTTTTTTATACAAAAAAAAATTTTTTAAATATTTCAATTTAAATTAAGGTGCGATAAACCTATAAAAAATGTAGCTTCCTGCAATGCGGCAGAGAAACGAAATAAGAAATAGGTAAATGTAGGTAAATTATAGGTTAAATGGAATGTAGTTTCCTATAGTCAAATGTAGGTATCTACAAATACGATAGGTACCTACAAGATCATAACGCCAGAAAAGCGCATAAACTTTTAGACATTCTAGTTCAATTTACCCGCTATTTAGCATACGCACGAAAAAATGTTTTTTTTTTGATACTAGGAAAATTTTTCTGAAATTTTTCGTCACTATTTGAAATTTAATCTTTTAAGACTACATCCCGTTGATAAATTAGACCTAAATTTTCTAAATTTTCTCCCGGTGGCGCCTATCGGCACCACCGAAACACTTTTTTGGCTTAGGTTTTCTTAAAATATTAAAAACCACAAAAATTTGGCATTTTTTGGTGCAACATCTGTTATTAGAATACACCGATTTTTCAAAAATTTTCCTGGTGGTGCCTATCGGCACCACCTACTCCCCTTTTTATTGGGTTTTCTTGCACTTAGCACAATTTTTTCAAAGTGATAATTAAGGATTTTTTGCCAGCACATATGTTTTTGAAAATTTTTATCTGGGAACCCTGAATAAAAATGTCTAATTATTCTAGCTTTCACTTGACACAATTAAGCTCTTTTATGGGTTTTAGCTTTTTTTCAAAATTCAAAGGAGCGGGTGGGGGCGGGAAGGTTGTGCCGATATGCGCCATCGGGGGAAAATTAAGAATTTTGGTGTATTTTGGTCACAGATTTTGCCCAAAAAAAGCTTAATTTTTGGAGTAAATTTTGAGAAAACATAGGCGAAATGGGGTCTGGTGGTGCCGATAGGCGCCACCGGGTGAAATTTTTTAAATTTTGGGGGTATTTTGGTAACTGATTTTTGGTTGATTTAAGGTTTAATTTTGAGAAAATTCAAAAATTAATTCCGATTTTTTTCCGATTTTTTCAAAAAATATCGGAAATCGGAATTCCGGCCCCAAAAACATCGAAAATCGGAAAATCGGAAATCGTCGCCATCCTGCTATGGATCGTCGGTCTCCAATGTTAATTTTCCGCTAAAATTTGAAAAAAAAAGTTATAACTACATTTGACTATAGGAAATTACAATTTTAAAGTGTCAGCCACAAATTGTAGGATACTACATTTTTTATAGGTTAACACTTTAATTTGAATAATGAAAAGGCCGTTCTAAACGGTGCTAGGTCGTTTGTTAAATTCCGCCACTATGGGCATTTGTTAAATTCGCCATATTTACAAATTTTCGGAACATAATTCATCATAACTTTGTTTTAAGGCAACTAAATTAAATAAGCTTGTTATCATCCGAAAGCTATTTGATAGCTTTATTAACCTTCAGAAACTCAAAAAATTTGATCAACTTTTAAAAAATTATGGCCATCAAAGTGAAAACGTCGAAAAATAATTTATGTTTTCACTTTGATGGCCATAATAAAATATGGCGGAATTCAACAAATGACCCGGCACGCTTCTGAACCAGGGATGCACACAACCCCCCAATAAAGGGTTTCTTTTAGTTCATCCAATAATTAACCATTCTGAAAACATATAATTTTGATTGATTTTTGAAAAAAAAGTTCTTATTAGCCGATCGAGATCCCCGATCCCCGACAAATTTGACCGTCCCCGACCCGATCCCCGAAAGTCCATCCCCGACGCTCCCCGTTCCCCGACAATCTTGTCCCCGAAGGGTCGGGGACGAACCCTAGTATAATACAAAAACAATAAGAAGAAATAATTATTGATAGTTGTCGCCAAAAAGCGACATAAAATTTAAACTAATTTTATTTATTTGTTCCATCTTTTTCCCTTTTTCATGTCTCATCATTTTTTTGGTGCTAGTGTGTTTTATAAATTCCGCCACCTATGCGCATTTTATAAATCCGCCATTTTAACCCGTTCTCGAAAAAAAACTGGGCATAACTTTGCTCAAACGCAACCAAATTAAATAATCCTGGTAACAACCGATTGGGTTTCAATGGCTCTATTAGCCATCAAATTTTCAACAAATTTGATTAAGTAATTAAAAAAATAGTGGCTAAAAAGAACAAAATAAATAATTTTAAAATAAAAGAAAAAATAAAAAATTTTTGTTTATTAAAATTTTTTAACAAAATTTATTAAAGCCAAACTTCCTGTTGGTCGTATTCAAAGCACATGGAGGTCTAAAGGAAATGAAAAAAAAATAAGAACATATGAAAATCACCTAAGAGATACATAATTTAAAGCATCGATTAAAAAATTTAATAAAAAGATTACATATTAAAAACATACTTTCTTAAATTTAATTAATATTTCTGCCGGCAATATATGAAGATGATTAGCATTATTTAACAAAAAACTTTGTTACTAACAATTATAATTTTAATAAATTTATTTTATTAGATAAAAACCAATAAAAAGAATATACAATTTATTTTAATCTTTTTTGAAATTATTTAAAATAGAAATCTAAGTAAGATCAAAAAAATTAAATAAAATAAAAATATTTTAATTTGTAAAATATTATATATTCTTCGTTTTTAAATTACAACTAGAAAAAAGTCCGGTATATTATTAAATTATAGATATATATATATTAATAATATAAAATATATATATTTTAAATATATTATTCTGTGCTTTGAATACACTCACATTTGTTCTACGAGCACACCCAATTTGATTAAAAAAAGAAGCGAAAACCAAATTATATTGTGTTTGACAAGACGGTTAAAAATAAAAATTAAATTTTCAAAATTTTTTTGTTTTAACTAATTATTTTACTATTGAAAATATTTGTTATTTAAACAGTGCTATCTGCAACGACGAAGCAAAGTCATAGACTTTTTTTTTTGTCCCAACTACGATAAAGAGATAAAACATATAAAAATAGAGAACTGGCAACAGTAACTACAATCCGCTTTCGAAGAAAACCAAAACGCAAACGCATGAGAAAATTTTCGACTCGTGGACGGAGATTTTATTCCATACCCAGCTAAGGATTGTCCGAATGAGTCCAAATTGATCTGTGTTTTGTGCCAGGCCCTGCCCTGAAAATTGTCCAGATTGAATAATCCATCGAAATTAAAGCGGCGAATTTGGCGGCCATTCCTGGACATTGATAAATCTAGGAAAATGAGCACGGAACCAGTTTTGGATTGACAGGTATTGTGAGCCGGCGCAGAGTCCTGCTGGAAAATCCATTCCGCTGACAAAATCATTTTGATTTGTATGGGCAGTCAGGAAAGCAAAGTTTTTTTCATGAAAACAATACCGTCCTGGAATGAAGAGCCTTTGTTATTAGTATTTATCATGATTATTTCTTGCTGCTCTCATAATTTCTTTCATCTATTTTATTGGCACTTTGCGCATTTTTGTTATTAGTAATTTTTGCATATCTAATTTAATTATTTTATTTTAGGCTCATATTAAATTAAATTTTGTTTATATAATTTATTCTAAGATATAAAACTCGTAGAATAAATCAATTAATTTTAAACATATATGTCTTTGTACATTCATTCTGGATAATTATGTTTTACGTTTGTATGCATTTGAATAATTGCCTAATAAAGAGCACACATTTGTGCTATATAACAAAAATATTGAATTTGTCATACTAATTAAAATATAAATAACTAGGGCTGCCAATTTTATGCAAATGCATATTTTTTTCCTGAATTCTACTCGGACTAATTAGTAGGAAAAACATCTTTTTTTTGTCATTTGATTACAAAAGTTGGGACTTTTATTTGCATATTTTTTTGCATATTTTGGGATTTTTGTGCATATTTGCATATTTTGCCATTTTTTGGTAAATATTCAGTTTTTTTTTTTTTGAAAAATTCATCAAAAATCTTGAGTATTCCTAAATTTTAAATCCATATTTTTCAATTTTTTCATATTTTTTCTTCGGGTGAACCCTATTTTTTAAATCTAGCTCTTGAGAATTTTTTGGTTTTGCAAACGGAAAAACAAACAATTAAATTATGAGGAATAAATTTTTTTAAACTATATTTGCACCCCTAAATTTCAACTTTTTTAATGCATATTAGTGCATATTTCACTGTTTTATTTGCATATTTATGTGCATATTTTGGCCACTTTTTGTGCATATTTTTGGCAGCCCTATAAATAACAAATATTTTCGGAACAAGCCGGACTCAAAGGAAATTGCTTATTTGGCGCGAATGAATCACAACGCGTGAGACAAATTAAAAGAATGCAATTTATTAATAATTTTTAAAACCCAATTTTAAATATAAAATTTAGTAAATTGTGATAATGTAAAGAATTTTTTTTTTAATTAATATTTTTGCCTGCAAATAAATCAAGTAGAATTTTTATTAAATAGAATGTAAAAAAGGATAAACATTATGCAAGGAAGTTATAGTTTATTTAAATTTATTTGGTAAAAATATAAGTATTAAATGGCAAAAAATATGATATATTTAAAAAAAAATAAATTTAAACGACTTAAATTAAGTTAATTTATTAAAGCTGCATAACTGGTATTTTGGGCGAATAAAAGCAATTAATTAAATTTAAATAAAAGAAATTAAATCAAGAAATTGAATAAATATTTATGTAATTCCTTGAAATTTGCTGGCAATTCCTACATTTTAACTTACCTGCACTTGTATCAAATATGCAACTTTTCTTTAAAAAAAAGTGAGAGAACTGCTAAAAAAATATATAAGATAATCTTATCGACCGAAATTTACGACTGACCTCTATAACAAAAACAAATACTAATTTATTAGAATTGACAAGTCGTACGGCGAAGTTTTACAGAAAAAAAAACAAAACTTTCTCATGAATTAAATAACTAACATATATATAAATGCTAATTAGTGAGTAAAAGCGAGCAGGTCATCTTAAAAATTTATTAAATTTCAGTGCACATAGCAAGAATCTTGCAAATCCGCATTTTTTGTTTTTTTTTAATTGAAGTATTTCCTAAAAAATCCATTAGTAAGAGAAATATAAAAATATTAAAAATAAGTGATTATTTACCAAACTAATATTTATACAATTATTTAAGGACAAATGCCATTGAACAATTATTTTCCATAAAACGGATACTATGAAAGAAGTTATAAAACCATTTAAAAAAGTATGAATAAAAAGTTTAAATGAATAAATGTTCAAATCGATTCACTATTGTCCTCCGAATTAGAAAAGCGTGAGTCAAAATTAAATGCAAAGAGAAAGTTTTTTTCCAATATTGAATTAGATTTCTGCCTGTAATATACGTGTTAAGCCGAACGCTTAATTATGAAAGGCGCTATTATAACAAATATAATGATAATGTTATAATTCAAAACAAAATTTTCAATAGAGAACGACAACATTTTATAATTTGTTGTAGATTTATGGAAATATCAACGCAAAAATATTTATCTTTATTTTTTAAAAATTAAAAATAAATATTGTTTAAGATACATGCATAGGTGGCGGAATTGAAGAAATGCACCAGCAGATACTTTTTTCATTGTTTGCCAACCAACATTATCTTCTCTGCCGGGGAGTGAGGCGTGGTTTACTTTTTGTCCCGTTCTTGGGCGTTCATTATATCCATTTTTACAGAAATTCCAAAAAAAAAAACATAATAGTTTTGCTCAAAAACAACTGAACATTACAATCTTAGTATCGTCCCATAGCTTTAATTACCTCTGTTAGTCATTCAATTTACAAAAAAAAATTGATTAAACTTTTATTTTCGAGCATATATATATAGTATCAATCGAGAGCTCTAGATTAGACATAGCGAGCTAGAGGGTGGAAAAAGTGATCAGACGAGATTTGAGAACCAGACAACTGAGTCCCGGTGAAAAGGGACATTTCAATACCATGACCCAAAACTAAGGAAACCTGCTTAAAAAGGGCCCCATTCAATCTCCTATGACCTCCTTCAAAATTAATATTCCCGGGTTTCGGAAACTAATTTTTAATGCAACCCTAAAAATTCCACTAAACTCAGCAACGAGCATGCGAATACGGAGCAAGTAGTTGGCGCCCGAGTGATCGGAGGGTTGCGAGCGCCTGGTTAAGGTCGGGCCAAAAGCCGGACCTCAGGCGCGAGCAACCCGGAGCAAGAAAGCGGTGCCCTACCTACTGGCCGCCGTAGTCGAGTGCCCACTGGTTTTAGCGCAATAATTTAAGATTGTTTTAACTTGCTGACAATATGAATATTAATCAGAGATAGTATTTTAAGATATAGTTTGTCAAAAAATATAATTTCCGCATCACTGGCATTTTTTTTATGCCAATTAGAGGGCATAAGAGATTGAATGGGACCATTTTTAAGCAGGGTTCCTTAGTTTTGGTTAATGGTATTGAAATGTCAATTTTCACGGGGACTCAGTTGTCTGGTGCTCAAATGTCGTCTGATCACTTTTTCCACCCTCTAGCCCGCTTTGTCTAATCTAGAGCTCTCGATTGATACTATATATATATATATATATATATATATATATATATATATATATATATATATATATATATATATATATATATATATATATATGCTTGAAAATAATTTATTTAAAATTTAGAAATGCTTGAGTAAAAAATTTAATATATTCAATATTTCATTTATTTAATCTCAAATATAATAGGTATGAAAAACTGTATATTAAAATAGTAAATTATAAATAAAAATATGAAAATAAATTTTAAACGCCAAAGGTCCTGTCAATGCCAATACATTGCTCGTGCCACGCTATGCTTTTTTCCACTGCTCTTGAGGTCTACCGTGTCCGCTTTCTCTGCTCGGTCTATTTTGCAAATTATTGAAAAGAAAAAAATTTGAAATGTATGGATCATCTTTTGACTTTGTTCAGAAATAAAAATTTATTTTTAAATTTTATTATTAGGGATGCGATTTTTAGGTAAGAAAAATCCTAGAATAGGTACTTAAATAGGTAGAAAAAAATCTCAAAATAGGTATTAAATAGGTACAAAAATTCCGAAATAAGTACCAAAATAGGTAAATAAAATTTTTTTTATTAACGATTTTTAAACACAAAAATGGTTCATTGTTCTTTATTGGTGTTACAAATCAGAAATTTTTCGAGATTTTCGGCGTAAAACTCATTCAAATGGAAGGGGGAAAGATTTAAAAAAAGTTCCATATTTGCCAAAAAAAAAAATTCACTTTTGAGGTTATTTTTTTAAGAAAAAGTTCCGGTTTTTAGGGGTATACTTTTTTAAAATTTTAAAAGCCCATCTTAGGGGGTCTATTTTTCATTTTTATGGCATTTTCCTTATGAAATTACTGAAAATCCTGAAAAAGTCACCAAAAATGCCGAAATAGGTATCAAATTAGGTAACTAGGTAATAGGTAGAAAAATAGGTATTATAAAAGTGGGTGTAAAAGCTCCAAACCAAGCTAAAAACTCGTTTTTTATGCTTATCTCAACGTTACAAGTGCGCAAAAATTTTAGGTATTTAACTAAAAATCGCATCCCTATTTATTATATATTCAAAAAGGACGAATCTAACCTTCGGTGTTTTAAAGTCTGCTAAAATAGATAGTCAAAGAGTTTTAAAAACATATTCTCAACAATGAGTTTTCTTTTCAAAAATTTAGGCTTATGTGTTTACCCTTTTCAATAAAAAGTACATTTATTGTCATTTTCTTTTTACTTTTAATGGATTTTAAATCAGGGTTACCCTTGAAAATTTCCCGAAATAAGTACATCGCTGGTCAAAAATAGTTTTAGGGGTCAAAAATAAGTACATTTTTTAAAACACGTTTTCAAACTTTAAATCGCATTTTTATTCAACAAAATCAAGAATTAGCAACATATTTCTCTCCGCCAACTATTTTCTGAGCAATTCCGGCTTCGAAATGAGAAATTTATACATTTCTGAACAATTTTGATCAAAATTCACTTTTACTTACACCAGGCAAAAAGGAAGTGTTGGCGGTGCCGATAGGCGCCGCCGGGGGAAATTTTGAAAATTTGTATACAATTTGTTAAGAGATTTTCCTTAAAAATAGTCAATGAAATAGCGCTTTGGTGGAGCCATTAACGTTAATAATCTCAGAACCGGAGAAAAATTTGGATATTTTGGCAAAAATTGTTAAGATTTTATTTATAAAATTCGCTTCAAAAAATAATTTTCTTTCAAATATTGCTATGGAAATCGAAATTTTCTTTTGAGTCCCAAAAATAAGTACAAAATAAGTACATTGAGCTCAAATAAGTACAATACTTACAAATAAGTACTTTTTAAATTTATAAGTTTTGCACCCTCAAAATAAGTACAATACTACGACGTGAGAGAAAACGCTAGAAGGCACGAGTATAAGTGATAGGGATGTGCGAGAAATGAATTTTACCGGGAATCGAGAACCGAGACCGAGACCGGGAAATGACCCCGAGAACCGAGACCGAGACCGGGAAATGACCCCTGGAACCGAGACCGAGACCCCAAAAAAACCGGGATCCCGAGTCGGGAACTGGGAACCGGGAAATTTTTAACAAAATGCAAAATTTTGCCGAAATTTGAATTTTTTTTTGAACAAAAGCAATTATATGATTCTCTAAAATTAACAGCAAGATGCATGTTCTTCTGATGTGAACGGAGATCTGGTGTTGCTGATAGGCGCAACCGGGGATTTTTGAAAAATTTATGAATTTGTTCTAATTTGCTCAAAAAATTAATTAATTTTGAGTCCTTTAGATTCAAAAAAGTTTAATTAGTGCGGTGGTGCCGATGGGCGCCGCCGGGAAAAAATTTTATTTTTCAGAATTTGGTTAAATCATTAACAGATTTGGACCTAAAAAAGTCAAATTTTGTCTATTTTTTCAAAATTTTAAAGAAGTGAGGGTCCGGCATCGTTAAAATTTTGAAAATCATTACTAAACAACAAATTTTGCTTCACCAGAAAAAAACAGTTTTTCTGAATCAAAAACGAAATCCCGATCGTGCCTTCTTCCTTCTTTTTGCCATTTTTGAGCCGTTTTTTAAACGAATCTTTATATGGTTAAATCAGGGTGGCCAGATAAAATTTTCCGAAATAAGGACATCGCTGGTAAAAAATAAGGATTTGAGGTGGAAAATAAGGACGTTTTTTTAAAACACGCTGCCAATGCTTTAAATCACATTTTTATTCAACAAAATCCTGTTTGTAGCATATTTGTTCCCTATGGCAATATTTATTTAGGTGTTGGGCTTTCGAATAAGACTTCATTTTTAATTTCGAAAAAGGAAGGGTCGGCGGTGCCGATAGGCGCCGCCGGGGAAAATTTTGAAAACTGGTTGTATTTTGGTAACAGTTTTGCACAAAAAATAACCAAATTTCTAATACTTTTCTAAATAAATTTTAATAAAACATAGGCGAAAAAGGGTCCGGTGGTGCCGCTAGGCGCCACCGGGAAAATTTTTTTTAAAATAATAACGAAATCGCTTCAAAAATTGTAAAAAACATCCATTTTTCTATTTTTTTTTTTACCTCAGAGTAAGAAATAAGGACAAAATAAGGATTGGACCCCTCAAATAAGGTCAATTCTTATAAATAAGGACATCTGGACACCCTGGGTTAAATATAAGATTTAAAAATAAAAAACAATTTCAATCATCAAAATTGAAACGAAAAATTAAAATTTTGGTAGGGAATTCATCTATTTTTGCTAGATTTGTTAGCAGATGTCGATGAAAAAAAGTCAATTTTGGGGAATTTTTAAGATTATTTTGAAGAAATCCAGAAATAATTTGGCATATCATACTTGCAAAGTAAAAATACTCAGGAAATTTGGAAAAAAAAAATCTTTACATCATGTGTCTGTCTGTCTGTCATTGACCTGAAAGCAATCTTTAACAGTGCAAAAATTTCCCGGTTTTCGAGAAACAAAACCCGAGACCGAGAACCGAGACCGAGACACGAAAAACCCGGAAAATTTCCCGAGTCGGGAACCGAGAACCGAGAGTCTCGCACATCCCTAGTATTTAAGAAAGAATTATTTAGAGATTTTTCTACAGGCCCTGAATGCACAATGATCATTTTCGTCGTCCTAAATATCTTTTTTGCACTTTTTGCCTTTTTTATGCCTTTATTGATATTCACTCAGAATTTTGAAAATTTTATAAAAGATGAAAAATAGATGCCTAAGGCAAACCCCAAATTTTTCCTAAAAAATAACCACCTAACAGTCAGTTTTTGCTACATAAATTTGAATCATTTTAAAATTTCCTTTTATTTTTACGGGTGAGCTTTACGTTTGAAAATCTGGAAAAAAAATTTTGTAACTGCAACAGCGAAAAATTATCATATATTACCACTTTATTAGTTTGTACTTTTTTAATATATTTTTTTGGAATTTTTGTGCCTTTTTTAGGCGCCTTTTTTGCGATTTTTTGTGCCTTAAAGTCCGAGCACTGGTAATGATTAATTGCTTTGGCATTTTTAAGTCTCATTCATCCAAAATGGGCACCAATTTTGCCATTGTTTTTTTAACTTTTTTGTTGTTGTTTATTTCAAATCAGCTGCTGACCGAAGAAACAGAAAAGCACCATGCAGAAACGGGACGGATGTATGAAGAGACGGAAAAGTGGGGAGGACATTGCCAAACGGGCGAAAGGCAATCGCCAATTGACATTCGGACGGACTGGGTAATTAATTAATCAGTTAACTCATAAAAATTAGTTACTGATTCATTTTGAATTCTCTTTTTTTAGTTTGCCGATAATAAAAGCCAAAAATTAAATTTGCGAATTCGATGAAAATGAAGGATAATGTGGAATAGTTGAATGTATTTTGGAAGATATTTCGAAATTGTTTTTCAAATTTAGAGATGGAGAAAAGCCAACAATCGCATAACGCACAGATATGGAAAAGCCAGAAAACTTGGGTAATCATTCCTACCTTTTTGAATAAAAAATTCAACAAAAAAATTCTTTAATTGAATACTCTCAGTCGCTAATCGTTGGAACACTCTTATCATTGGAACACTCTTAACATTGAAACACTCTGTCCCTAATTATTGGAACACTTTCAGACCGAAATCATTGGAACACTCTCAGTTCCTAATCATTGGCACACTCTCAGCCCCCACTAATCATTGGAACACTTTCAATCCCTAATCATCTCGTAGTTGTACATTTTCCAATCACCGTGAGACATACCTAGGTAGCGAAGCTCGATAAGCGCGAAGCGCTTTGAATACAGTAACACGCATGCACGCAGGCGCTAGTTATTTCTTAATTCGGTTTTTGTAATTTGAAACAAATGAGTTTTACAATTATTTTTTACTTTTGCAATATATTTATTACTTTAGGATATTCAAATGTGTTATGCTCTCGTTGAATTTTCCGGCAATCTTAAAACAAATTACCAAATTTATTAACATTTAGATCAGAATTTTAACTTTATACAAATCATTTTCTTTAATACCCAAAAAAATAATAAACTTTTTTTATATTTCTCATGCCTTATTTTTCATTATATAAAATAAGTTATAATTATTCATGTAATTCATTATATTTATTAAGTAATTTCATATCATGTAAATAATTTATGCTTTAAGCTTGTACTCCTTCGGAAGACAAATAAACTATTAATCTTGAATAGCCAGTTTCTTGTGTGTTTTTTTTGGGTTTTTTTTTTGAAGTTATCGACAGTAATAAAATCATATCAATATTTGTTAATAAATCAATTTGAAAATTTAATTAATATTACTGTTTGGAAAATATTATTACCATATTTTAATATTATTGTTGAGTAAGTATTATTAAGTCCTTACACTTATGAATTGACAAAATTTAAGCAATTTTTTGGGGAGTTTTTTCTTATTCCAAAATCGGTCTTACATATTGTATTAAAAAAAGGAAGAATCATTTAAATTTTACTCAGCTTATATTGAATAGCAAGCAATTCCGTCTATTTTCTTAGATTATAACAAAAAAAATTCAAAAAACGACAATTCATCAAATAAAATAAAAAATGGGCATTAAAAGAAAAAAAAATGAAAAAAATAATGTATTACTTATAAAAAGGGCTCTTCTCTAGAAAAATCTTTAAAAAAACAGATTTAGTTTTCAAATTCTCGAAATTTCACTTTCCATCTGAATTTTTTGCTATTTTGCTATCACTCATTTTAGGGGGTTTCTGTTTGGTTTTCCAATATTGCCTTATTTTTTCCTTTTTTTTCTTTGCCGCTTATGTTTTTCTATCTTTTTTGCAAAATTTGTTCTTCCAAATCATAAATGTTTTTTAATTTACACCCATTTTCTTAGCAATTTTGACAGAATTTTGATTCCATTCATTATGCGAGTATTTGCCGTTTTGCTTATTTATTTTTCATTGAAATGAATTTTTGCACAATTTGAAATTTTTTGCTGATTACTTTTTGATTTGTATGTTTTTTGATTTAATTTTAATTTTTTTATCCAATTAAATAATATATAAATATATTTTTAAAAATCTAAAATTCTATTTCATTGGTGATCGTATGTCGTTTCTTTAACAACAAAGAGTGAATCAAGGTAATTTCATAAGAAAATTTTTTGGTTTTTTATTTATCATTTTTTTACGATGGAAAATTTTCTTGACAAATCATCAATTATAAATCGTCCGTCAGCGGGCAATAAAAAAAACTCATTAATTTACAATTTATTACTATTTAATGTATGGAAAGAAATCAAAAATTTCATAATGACTAATACTATTACATAATTTTTATGAATTATTACCCAAATTTTTTCCACAAAAAAATCTATTTTTAATTTGTAAGAGCATATTTTATTCAAATCTTCAGCCCCCGGCGGGACGGGATATTCCGAGTCTGTGAACAATTGAGTAAAAAAAGCATAAAAATAAAATATGCAATAAATTTATAATGTATTGGACAAACGGGCGTTAACGACATAAGGCAACTATAAAAAGGATTAAAAAACAATAATGAATATTACTTATGGAAAACGTTCTTCGACAAAAAATTGGTTGGAAAAAATTACTAAGAAGTTATTAATCTTCTCTTATTCTCAATTTTTAAGTTCTTCTCCAAATTTCGCTTTCCATCGGTAAATGTTTTTTGGTGCAGTTTCCAATGTTTTTGCAATAGATCGATCACTCATTTTTGGGTTTTGCATTTTTAGCTCCCAATATTGCCTTGTTTTTTCTATTTTTTCTTTCTCACTTATTTGTCTTGTTTCTTTGCCAAATTCTTTTTTGAAATTCATAATTGCAAGGTAACTTATTCCGATTTTCTTACAAATTTCGGCATAAATATGGTTGCATTCCTTTCTTGAAAATGTTCTTTTTCGCTTATATTCATTTCGCATTGCAATGAATTTTTGCACGATTTCTAATTTTTGCTCATCAGTTTTGGGCTTGTATGCTTTATTTTTATATAAGTTTAATTCATTTATCCAATTATAAATATGATATCTTGTGGTGCCCAATTTTTTCGCTACAATTGTATCAAATTCTAACCATCCTTTTTTTGGGTATTTTTTTCCTTTTTCCTTAATTTTATTTTTTATTGCATAGAATTTTTTTATTATTTCTCTTTTTTTCTCTTTATTTTGATTTTCCTTCTGATCAGTGCTTTGTTCGTGTACATTTTCTCTGTTAATTTCTTTCTCATAATTGTCCCATCCTTCTCCAAATAATTCACCAAATGATTTTGCCATTTTTTTATTTCCTGCTTCAATTTTGTCTATTTTGATGATTAAATAAATTAACAAAATGAATATTGAATTTCTCTTCATTTTACAAATATGTAATTATTACTTGCTAAAAAGGTTATGAATTTATTACGAAAATTCAGAACCATGAAAATCCCCAGGCATTTATTTATCATGGAGTCGATGTTTTACAAGAATAATCATAGACATCCAGGCTTTCAAAGGCTCTTAAGGATTGGCCTTCAGTTTTTAAAAATTTTATCAAATTTTTTGTTGGTTGCGTCTGTGAAAAATTATGTCCAATTTTGTCGGAAAATTTATAAGAATGGCGGGTTTAAGAAACGCAACCAGCCTCGCTTTGTTTTCGACTTTAATACTTCGAGGGAGTGATAAATAGAGAAAATGAAAAGCATCTTTTATCCCTTAATAAGGAAACTTTGATAGTTTTTGTTATTAACAGAAAATATTTATTAAGAAAAATGAATAAATAAATTTATTGGGAAAATAAATATTTTTTTGGCATTTTACAGATAGAAAATGGATGAATAAAAAGAAGCAGCAGCAGCAATTTATTGATGTGAATTGATTAATATATTGAAACCATGAAATACTTAGGATGGAACATATTTTTTGATACCCAAATTTTTTCAATGTTTAAAATTCATAATAAACTATCTGAGCTTGTACCGCTTCAGTTCCCTTGAGAAACTTCAAGCAGTACAGGCTCTGGAAAGGTCAGGTTTCACTTCTGGGCTAGGGTTGGATTCATATTGTCCATTTTGTCCAATTTTCCCTTTTCGCTTAAAGTTTTCTTACCTTTTATGCCAAATAGTTTCTTCCAATGGCAAATTAAACTAAAGTTGATTCCAATTTTCTTACCAATTTTGGTATAATATTGTTGTAGTATTTCAAATTTTAACCCGTTTGGATGAATATTTGGTCTATTTTTTTTTATTTTTCTCTTTATTTGGTAAAAATGATTGACAATTTTTCTTTTTGTCGATCATCTGGGTTTTGATTGTTCGTCAATTCATCTTTGTCAAATTGATGAACATTTTCCATTTGATCAATTCTTTTTGTTTTACCATGTCTGCTTTTTCCCATTTCTTCATCATTATTTTCCTATCCTTTTCCAAAAATTTCACCGATTGATTTTTAGAAAATTTAGGAAATTGCCAAAATTCTATACCAGTTAAAAACCAAACTCGTATAATTAAAAATTAAAAAAATTCTGAATCAGTAATTTAATAAAAAAAATAAAATAGGAAATAAATGAAATCCAAATAAAATAAAAATTAAATCCTAATCAATTAAAAAAATTTTCTTAATTTTTTTTTCTTATCTGCCATTTTTAAAAAATTTCAGCAAAACCCCATCATAACTCCCTCACGAGTTAAAAAATCTTGGTATCATGGGTTGCTCTTAACCAGTGTTCGGACCTCATACTCATACGACGAGTATGGGTATGAAGTATGCGAGAAAAAATAGCCGGTATGTGTGTATGAGTATTAAGCAGGGCTCCCATCCGTCCTTTATTTCAAAGGACGTCCTTTATTTTTTGGCTTTCGTCCTTTGAAAATTTGTGGCTTCCTTTATTTCAAAGATGTCCTTTGAAAATGGTATTTGCCCAAGAAATTGGCAAAAATGTTTATTTCATAAGAAAATTTAAATTTTTTGGCTTTATGCCTAAAGAATTTTCATTTTTTCGCTAATTTTCACATTCCTTTCCGTATTTTGCCATTGTTTACACAAATCAACTGTTTATATTTTGTTTTAGATGTTAAACGAAAAATTTCTTTTAATTATGAGTGGGAAAAGCAATTTGATTTCGTCAAGCGCAGTTGAAACAGCTTTGTCTATTGTACCTTTTGTCAAAAAGACATTAGTGTTGAAACAATGGGAGTTTCTGCTATTAAACAAAACACTGATCTGAAGTCTCATAGATAAATTGAAGAAGAAAAACTAAGGAATGCCACAATCGATAATTTCATTAATTATCATATTCGGTTACCTCTTTACTATTTCATGTATAGCAAATTTTTTGAATCTTTTCCTCTTGTGTATAGAGACCGGACAGGGTCGGGCGAATGGTTTTTAATGATAAATCAATATTTGTAATTAATTTTTGGAAGATTTCGATTCAAAAAAATCAGCATTTCGGCTTTTCAAAAATGGACACAAAATTTGCTATTTTTGGGATATAGTAAAATATAATTATTTGGGGCACACATTAAATTTTGTTTAATTTCATTTTTTTGAATTCACAATATTTATATCGTGATTTTTGAAACTTCTATCAATATTTTAAAGATATAAAATACATATATTTTTCTTATTTTATTTAAAACGCAATCCAAATGTTTTAATTTTTTTATTCGTTTTATTGGGGTTGAATTATTTAATAAATACTAAAATTTTGTTTATTAATATCTTTTACTTGTGCTCTGCAGGCACACTGCTCCCTAGAAACGCTTTTAGGTTGTTGTTTGCTTGTGCCAGCCCGTAAATGTCCTTCGATAGAACTCATTCGCGATTTTGAACTATAAATATTTTTAATTAGAATTTATTTCATTATTTTCGTAAACATATGAATTTTTTCGGCAATTTTTGTTAATTAATTTATTTCTTTTTCAAAGTATTGATTAAATGCGGTGAAAGAAATATATTTTTATTAGATTCCGAAAATTACGCTTTTAAATGTAAACCATGATAAATGGCTGTTTTAAAGAAAGGCAAAGAAATTTATTCTATTTTTTTCTTTATAAAAATTTTAAAAATTGTCGAGAAATTAGTTTTCGTTGGCAGCATTTGTCTTGTTTTTCATTCCTTTAATAAATTAAATATTTTTGTTATATATCACTATGCTCCGTTTGGTTTGTTTTATTTCGTTTATTGCACCTCTGGCACACTTAACAGCACGACCATCCTCGCAAATAATTTTTATTTCCCAGGATTGGCAGTGGATTTTTTTTCTTATATAAATATTATTTTTTTGTTTTCCAATATTGATGATTGCGAATTATTTTGATAGTCGTTTTACGTGGTTGGTCGATGGACAAAAAGTGCAAACATCAAGCACTTGACAAATTCATATGATTTATAAAATTAATATGATTTTTAATTTCATACGAATTTTAAATTGAAAATATTAGTTCCAAAATAACCTTTAAATGCCCCGGAGAATTGTAGATAAATGCTGTCATTTTAGTGCGACCTTGAGGAGCATTAAGCTAAATTATTTGGGTATCCAAAATAATATTTTTAATAAATTTTTCATATTAAAATATTTAGTGCTTACCCTTTTGATCATTATTTCTTATAAATCAATTGATACAACTTTAGATGACCTAACGATTACATTTATCATTTCATTCAACGTTATATGACGCAACGAGTACATTTATAATATTTTCTTCGTAACATATATTGTTTTTTTGTTTAAAAATCAAATGAATTTGTCAAGTGCACGATGTTTGCACTTTTTTGTCCATCGCACCAATTTTCACTTTTTGTCCATAACCGTCTTTTTGTAATGTTTGTTTTAAGCTATTCTTTCATTTTTATTTTAGGATTTTTGCATGTTTAATTAATGTTATCACTTTAAATGTTTTTTGTTCATTTCGCTCATTTTTTTTGCATTTCTACATATAATTTATATATATTTTTTTTTGGTTTGTATCTTGCTTCACTTTAATTTTTTTTAGATTATCTCTAATTCTCACTAATATTCCGCAGCTATTTGTTAAGGAATTGTTGATGCTTTTAAAGCAAATCTTTAATTGAAATACAAAAAAATGTATGTGTCACTAAAAATGTAAAGGCAGAAGATTTTTTTAATTTTAATTTTTTTGTTTTTTATTTTTTAGGGGTTTAAATATTTTTTAGTATTTTAAAATTAATCGACAGTGATCTCTTGGGCGTCCATCCATTTAGAACGACCCATCAATTTTGTCCCATTGTCGCGACCAGATCAAGGATTGCGCGTAGTTCTGGGTATGCTGCAATTTATTGCTCCAAAAAGCCTTATTAGATTGCGGCGCCATTGCGGTTCGACTCATTGTGAGAAGAAATTTTGGGGAAATAAGTTAAAACGGATTAAATATTAGGATGAACACTATCCTTTTGGGGTTGCTTATATATTTATTTCTTTTAAGCTGTTCGTTCATTTTTATTTAAGGAAAATTTTTGTATGTTTAATTAATGTTCTTATTTATAGATGTTTTTTTATTCATAATGATCATTTTTTGCATTTTTACATTTAATTTTGTTTTTTTTTTTTTGATTTTTCTCGGTATTATTTTTAATTTTTTGGGAGTATCTTTAAGCCTATTTTATATTCCGCAACTAATTGTTAATGAATTGTTGATGCTTTTAAAGTAATTCTTAATAAATAAAAAAAAATTTAAAATCTCGAAGAATGAAAAAATATTTTTTTTTGATTACCTATTTTTAATTTTCTTCCTTTTTCTTTTTTTATATCTAATATATTAATTTTGCAATGTATGTGTGTAACAAATATTTTGAATTATTTATTGACACGAATTCTTTCAAAAAAATTTTATTGACACAAAATAATAATTTCCTAAGAAGATGAACAGTGATAGGAGTGAGGCAAAGGTGAGAGAAGGAGAAGAAAAATAGAGGAGAGAAAGGGATAAGATAGTGATGAAGACAGATAAATAGTGAACAAATGTGAGAAAGAGAGAAAAGAGGAAACAAGAGAGAGAGAGGGAACGAGAGAGAGAAAAGACGGAGAGAGAGAGAAAGAGAGAGGATGAGAAGAGAAACATAAATAAAGCAACAGAAGAAGAAAGAGAGGGAAAAAGAGGAAGGAAAAGAGAGAAAGAGGGAGAGGCAACAGACTGTTCATAAGAGAGAAAGATACAGAGAACGACAGAGGAAGAGTAGAGATAGAGGGACTATAAAAAGAATGATGGAGACAGAGAGAGAGAGAGGAAGAAAGAGAATGAGAGAGAAGGAGAAATAAATAGACAGAGAGCGACAGAGGAAGAAAAAGAGAGGGTAAAAGAGGGAGAGAGGGAGAGGCAACAGACTGTTCATAAGAGAGAAAGATACAGAGAACGACAGAGGAAGAGTGAGAGATAGAGGGACTAGAAAAAGAATGATGGAGAGAGAGAGAGAGGAAGAAAGAGAATGAGAGAGAAGGAGAAATAAATAGACAGAGAGCGACAGAGGAAGAAAAAGAGAGGGTAAAAGAGGGAGGAAGAAGGAGAGAAAGGAAGGAAAGATATTGTCAATAAGATAGTGAGGAAGACAGAAAAAATAGTGAACAAATGCGAGAAACAGAGAACGACAGAGGAAGAGTGAGAGATAGAGGGACTAGAAAAAGAATGATGGAGAAAGAGAGAGAGGAAGAAAGAGAATGAGAGAGAAGGAGAAAGAAATAGACAGAGAGCGACAGAGGAAGAGAAAGAGAGGGTAAAAGAGGGAGAGGCAACAGACTGTTCATAAGAGAGAAAGATACAGAGAACGACAGAGGAAGAGTGAGAGATAGAGGGACTAGAAAAAGAATGATGGAGACAGAGAGGGAGAGAGAGGAAGAAAGAGAATGAGAGAGAAGGAGAAGAGAAATAGACAAAGAGCTACAGATGAAGAGAAAGAGAGGGTAAAAGAGGGAGGAAGAAAGAGTGAGAGAGGAAGAGGCAACAGACTGTTTATAAGAGAGAAAGATACAGAGAGCGAAAGAGGAAGAGTGAGAGAGAGAGATACGAAAGAATGAACCTATCGAAAAAGTGAGAGAAAAGAAAGATAAAAAGAATAAAGAGAGATAGAGAGCGAGAATATATTTTTTTAGAATTTGGGTTTTAACTAGCGCAAGGTGCGCGAGTGAAGCGAGCGTACCTGCGCTAGTTAACATTTAAATCTGGATTTTTTTTTTTTAAATACCGATTTTTTTATTTATGAAATTTCTTTTATGAAGCGAATAAAACAAATCAAGGACGACCTTACAGTATGAAGATTGTTTTATTAGAATATATCTGAAAACTCTTTATTAGTTTTTGCGTTATATAATAAATTATAAAATTTCGATTATTATGTTGAAACTTTTCATCACCAACAACGGCACCAAATGCGACCTCCACCGTTGAGTTCTCATTTTGCGTATGGCCGTCGCAGGGGCTATTTTCGGCACTTTTGCTATGGAACTTTTTTTTATAAGCTATTATCTTCGTATCTTTATATATATTAAATTAATGTTAATCTCGATTGTGCCATTTGCGAACTTTTCCGTCAATTGGTGAACATTCCTCTTTAATTTTTAAATTTCATACATTTGGGCTTCAGTGTTTAAGAACATTGCATAAATTTATTCATCTGGCTGAAGGTTAAAGGTTTAGTATCCCAGCAATTGCCAACGGAATTTCCGTGGATTAAATAAATTTAATAATGTAACGGTTCAGCAAATATAATTTATTTCTTCATTTTTATTTAGTTTTAATTTTAGCTATTTTTTAATTCAATAAGTAATTTTTGCTTCTTGCTTTCATAATTTACTATTTGTTTTTGAAATGGGAATATCAACAGTTATAGAATAAATTTTATATTTTTTAATAAATAAATATTGAAATTAATTAAAATTATTGTTTTTCTAGTCGTTCAACTTTCTAACACTTGCTACTTGGTTTCAAAAGCACCGTTGCACAGCCAGTCTTGCAGGTCAAACAGCAGATCAGCCGGCACCGAGATTACTTTTATTTCAAAAAGAATGCTCTAATTACGTTTTTTTGTTACTTGTCGATTTTTTTGTAACTAATTAAGCTTCTCTTTTTTTTCGTTATTAATGTTGTGCAATGTACATTTCTATCTTGCTAATATCTATGAAACACGCTTTTAATCTTTCCAATCTGTCAGTTTTATTTTACTTCTTCTATTTTAACGACAAATATCTTTTTATAAATATGTGGGTTTTATTAACACCTTTTAGGCAACCAAAAATTTCTGCTACAATGATTGATATGTTTAATATGGGAAAAAATTTTTTCTTTTCTAATTAATTTTTTTAAAGGTTTAAAATGATTTTTTGAGAATCATAATTAATCAGGTTTATTTGACTTTTATTTAATTAATCCTTTATTTTTAAGAAATTAGTAGTTCACCATTTTAACCAAAATTATCTATAAATTAACACTTGGGCTGATAATCGTAAAAACCGATTTGTCTGTTGTTGGATAATATTTTACTATTATATCATTCTAAAATTTTATTTGTTTTCTTTATTGTTTTATGTCTCATATTAAACTTGGGAATGAATGAATGGCACCCTGAAAAAAGTACATTTTTAGTTCATTGTTTGTTAATTATTAACCTAATTTCGATTTTGAAATTTTTATTGCAATCTTTGCAGCGCCATTGGTGACAACCACAAAGGTCTTGAATGTTAAATTTTGTGTATTTGAATTTATTGAAACTATGATCTCTGAGTTTTTAATTTAGTTACATATTTTTTTTTCTAAATTATGAGGAGTTTTAAATTTATAAAAAGTTTTAGGAAAGAGTCCATTCATGATTTTTTTTTTTGCCAACATGCATTCATATTTTATTCTTTTAATTTTCTCATTTTTAATCAATTTCTAAGTGTATTTTATTCGTCCTTAATTTGTATTATTCTTATTCGTTTATTATCAGCATACTTTTTTTTCTTGGTATATAAATATTCTTTTAAAAATTATGTAATTTTAATTATAACAATTTTTTTTTATTTGGTCGATATTTTACCAATTTGAATTACGCGGGCTCATCGATTATGCTTGTCTAGGAATTGTTGGTGCTTTTAAAAATAATTTGTTTTATTTGTTTTTATTAGTTTTTGCGTTATTAATTATTATTAAAATAACAATTAGTATTGAAAATTATCTACAACGACATGCAATGCCATAGGGACCTTTTATGAATATTTTTTTTTTATCATTTTTGAGGTATTAATATTCTTTAGTTATTTTCTGAGCATTTTTAAATTTATCTAAAAAAACATGTAAAAATACCTAATAATTTTAATATTAAAATCTTTTAAGTTTATAATATTATGCTTCTAGATTTTTTCTTTTTAAGACAATGATTTGGGTTGGATAGGCTTTTATATATGTGATTTTTCATGGATGGTTATCGGAATTATTTTTTGCAAATTTATTATAGAAAAATTTTAAGTACAGCACGCGCTTTTCCTGGCACCCAATTTTTCGGGTTTGGCAGTGTCACACAGATTGAACCCCCCCCCCCCCCCCCGCCCCCCATCTGATCGTTTTAATATGAAAAAACGTTGGTTCAAACAAAAATTAAAAAATAATGTTTAAATAATTGTTTTTTGGGAAAATTTAATATTTTTACTAAAATATTTATTTTTGTAAATTTATTATGCTGGTTCAAATAAAAATTTGAAAACTAATTTTATTTAAAGAATAAAAGAATTGGAACATTTGTCCAATATGTTTATTAACTGTAATTCTTCCATTGACTGACATTGATATTTGCATATATTGGCATTTTGTAGTGAATTAATAGGTCTCTTATATAAATTTTGAAAAATGTTATTTATGTAATGTTTACATCAAATAAGTATTTGCAATTAGTTTATGAAAATATTTAAATATCGAGAAATTTCCTCATTGACTTCTTGATTTTTTCACTATTCGTTCAGTAAATTAATTAAAAAATAATAATTATAAATTGTTTTTCTTTAATACCCAATGAAAAATAAATTTTATGATGAAAATATTCCAAAATTAAGTCAACATTACCTATTTTTTTTAGTTATTTTTCTTTTAATATGAATTATAGAAATTGTCGAGAGAATAGTATTATCAAATTTTTTACCTGAATTTTCGATATTAGAATTTATTTTTTTATAAAATAATGCCAATTTTGCCATCTGAATAATTTAATAAAATAATAACGTATATTTTTACAAAATTTTGTATAAATAATTTTCAATTTTTGTGGCATTTTGCCTTTAAACTTAGATAGTATTTATTAATAATTCTGCAATCTATTTTCTATTTGAATATGTTATTTGGGGCTCATATTATTTGTTTGCTATGAAATTAATTATAAGATTATCTTTCACAAAGAAAATATAAAATTCATGTAGGCGAGCGATAAAAGAATGAATTTAACATTGATTTAAATACATTAAATTATTCTTTTTATTTTGAACAAAATTTATAAAATTGAAATTTATTATTTATAGTATAATAAAAAAAAAGAAATTAAAAAATATTCGCAGCTGTTCAATTTTTTATATTAAAATTTATTGGACATTAGCTAAAAGCTTTAATAAGGCTATCATCTTCGAATATTACGGGCAAAAATATTAATTAGATTTCAAAAAATAATTTTCAGTTAAATTATTATTGATTATAAAATATTTGGTAAAATATATAGAAAAAATTGGGTATTTTTTACTTTGGGAATTTTTTTAGTTGTTTAATATATCACTTATTTTTATATAGTGTAGTGAATTATTATTGTTAAATTAATTTTATTTTTAACTTGCGTAATGGGGGTGTGGTGTCGAAGCACAGCGTTGTCTTTGACCCTTTGCAAGTCAATTATGCGCCAAAAATGCGGGCGCCTTTTGTCAGCATATTTTTTCAAATGTTTCTCCTTCAAATTATATTTGCAAAATAGCAAATATTTGCTTCTTAAAGTTTTTTATTTTTATACAAGTCTTTTCTTTTGGGATTTTACAAAAATTGTTTTTTGTGGGAGCTTTTTTACCTACATTTGTTTATGCTTACATTTTTTAATTCCTCTAAAGAATTGTCGCTTTCCCGAAGAATTTTTTGTTAGTTTTTTTTTTATTTCTTTATTATAAAATTTGGAGATAATTTAAAAGAATAAACTTATGTATATATTGACAGATCTTTTAATATAACCTAAAGATATAATGATAATTACTTAAATATTATGTTTATTTAATTTTTTACATCAAGCAAATCCGAGATTTTTTTGATAAAAATACCGGTTTTAAATTTAAAACTTAGAATTTTTTTAGTCGTTTTATTTTTCGTTTGATAATATCTTTTTGATATAACCATTTAAATTATTTGCAATTCATGTCGTTTTTAGTTATTTATTGTCTTCTAATAGATACTAATAAAATAAGCCTTAATATTTCTACTCTTTAAATTTATCTTTGTTCATTTATGAAAACTTTTCGTATTTGCAATTTTTTTTTTTGAATCAATTCACTTTACTTATTGTTTGTCAAGGCTGGCTGGTTTTAATAGAAAAGAGGATAAATAAATGTAAGTTTCGTTATATTTCATGCGTTTGCTTGCTCATTGTAATTATTTTTGTTTATTTTTTATAAAAAATATATTTAAGCTATCATTTTCACTTTTTTTTTTTATTTATGACTTTTATATGTGAACCGTTTCATTATGAATAAAGTAATAACCATCTAATTAAACGATACCAAAACGAAAAACGCGATTATTAAAAACCGAAAACGAAACTCAAAAAGTGCCCAAAACACGAAAACGAAATTTCGTCACCCCTGGTGCCGATCGGCGCCGCTTAATTCTGATTTGTTAAAAGATTTTACTACAAAAACATGAAATTGAGTAAATAGGATACTTTTAAAAAATTAATAAAATGGGAAATGGTTTTATTGGAATAAAAATTAAAAAATAATTGAATTGCTTTCTGGCGGCACCGAACCAATCACTCCATTTTGATATATTCGGTCAACAATTATTGTCATTTTCCCATTTCAGTCCCACATTTTCTTCCGTTTTTTGGCATTCATTTCCAGTTATACTGTATATGTTTTGGATTCAATCATAATTCTTTTCTTTCCTCCGTTCGACACCGAAGCCCTGTGGTGGAATCTTCAACCTCTCTCTATCTCTGGCCGAGAAGAGATGAGAGTTCGTAGTGTGTGGTCACTCTTACCTCGGGCCGAGGATTAGTGGGTCTCAAAATAAGAGATCAGTGTAGGCGAAACGATGTCTGGGTAGCTCAGTCGGTTAGATTATTCCACGGAAAGGATGGGTCGTGGGTTCGAGTCCCACCGAGGATTGGCGTGCTTTATTTATGAGTTTGTAGTGATTTATATAGGCAACACAATTTGTTGGTTCCGATTTAGTTGGCAAATGGTGAATGTTACCACATTTTTTGAATATTTATAAATTAAAACTAAATTGGTAATGCATTTTTATGAAATTATGAATGGGTTATATCACTTTAATAACCGATTATCAAATTTGCATTTATTTTTTTTAAAGATACATTTTTTTTTCTTTGCATTGTATTGCTTTTGGGACAATAAATAATTATTTTTTATTTCCAATTACCCTGGACTCTAGTCCGAATAGGTTTCAGATAATCACAATCTCTTTGCGAGAAGCTGTTAATGATGGGGAAAAACATATATGATTTAGGCATTTTTCTTGATTAATCTAAGAATTTTTTGTTTGAAATTTTCGGTAAAAAAGTTATTATTAATTGAATTAAAATTTTTTTTTATTAATAAATTTTTTATTATATTTTCTTGTATGAAAATATTTTACTAATTTAATATATAAAAAACAAATTATTTTCTTTATGGAAGATGCAAATTGATATCTGTTCTACTTTAGTTGGCATTTCATATATTTCCTTCATATCTTTTAAATTACTTTATTAACATCATTTATAAACAGAATTGTTAAAAAACGAAATTTAATTTTACTATTTTATTTAGAAGGAATTGCCTTATGTGCCGAAGACTCTGTATTTTGTCTTTTTTGTAATATTTACTTTATTTTTATCTATTTTCTATTAAGTAGTTGCAATTTCCCTTCTCTTGTATGTACGACGACTTGTTTCAGTGTCTTCAATTTCGTACACATTAATTCAAAAATAAAAAATTCTTTTATTTTAGAAATTAGAATTGTAAAAATGTTTATACAAAAATAAGTTTCACCTGCTATTTGTTTTACAAAAAAAAATATAAATTTTATTACGAAAAGAAGCATATGACTTTGTCTTTACTACGTGAATCTTAATAATAAAATAAAAACAATTAATTAATTTATTTATTTTTTATTTTTTGTAATAATGGTGAATGTTATTGAATTAGTAGATTTAAAAAAAAATTTAATATGAATACTTTAATTTGTAGTTATTTTTTGTAAATGATTATTTAAATATTCTCTTTCTGGTTTTTTTGGTATTTTCCTAATATTAAGTGTAATCTTTTTTTTAAATAGACATTTTGATGAAATTATAATTTCTTTATTTACATATGCTTTCGTCAAGGATTGAAATACCCTTATGCTTTAACTTTGCAATTCTTCAAAAAATTCTGAGTGATTTTATTCCTTTCTTTTCTTGTCGAGATGGTCGATTTTCGCCTCAAGTTTTTCAGTTTTGGTTGTTTCTTTTTTTCCAATTATATATAAACATTATTTATTGATTTTAATTTCATATTATTTTAAATTTTTATTCTCCGTGCTTTATTTTTCAAATGCAGATATTGTAATTTATTTTTCAGAACTTTTTAAAATATTTTTGTGCTTCTGTTTGCGCATATTAATTAAACGGAATTTTTATGCTACCACCCATATATTTCACTATTTACCGCCACCCTGAGCATGGTCATTAATTACGGCTAAATCAATTTTTTTTAAAACTGTAGAAATGCTGGGGGTCGGTCGGGGTTTTGGGTCCGGCACTTCTGCTGCTTTGAACACGGTAGTCCAAAGGTTTTTGTTTTCGTGGAGGAGGGCACAGTGGGGTCTGTCCGCGCGATCGAGACGGGACTTTGTTGAACAAATGGGCCGGGAAGGCACACAGGAAAAATTCACACCAAATTTATTCTCAAACTTGGGTAATTAAACCATGTGGTGATCACAAATTGAAATGAATGAATGGGGTGTGGGTGATTGGTGGGACCACGAATGAAATTGAATGAAATGGGGACCGGATCGGATGAATGGGGCCAATGGATTGGTGTGAATGGGAAGGGGCCCAATGGGGGCAATGTGGAAAATGCGGGGGGCAATGGGGGGCAAATGCCAATCGAAATGTGAGGGGAACAACAGAGGCAAAAATGCCTTTCACAAAAATGCAATGGGACAAATGAGGAGGAGGAGGAGAGAGGGGGAGGAGAATGGCCAAATGGCCTTGCTGAACATCGGATGAGTGAGTGAAATTGGAGGGAAGTGGAACGGCTTATATGGGCAGAAAATGGGACGATGGGCGGGACGAACGAATGTTCGAGAACATGCAATTGTTCACGTGCAAAGGGGAAAATGTGGGGTGACACAAATTGGTTGGGATGGCAACATTCGTTATCGGCTGGCACGAACGGCCGCTAATGGAAAATTGGCTGGCGGGGAGGGGGGGGGTACCGCTAATGAGTTTTTCGTTTTTGTGTGTTTGTGTGGAAAGGGAGGAAAAACTCACTAGCGATAACGAGTGTGCGGCAGACGACCGTTGGCCTTAGTGAAAATTGTTTTATTTTTGGATTGGCCAACGGTCCCTTTGCACATTCGTACAGTTGGGACAAATTGGAAAATTTTTCCAATTTCGGAACGTGCCGTTCCGACACTCCCACGCCGAAGACGTTGTTGCGTTCGTTCTGTCTTCCTCCTTCTGTTCGTTCTTTTCTTCCTCCTTCATTCTTTTTGGTGCTTATTCGTCCGAGAGGCGCATGGGCCGCGTACGTCCAAACGGAGTGTCGTCGGTGACGCTGTGTGCTCGTGGCCTGGCTCGGAATGAAGCTGATCCGGTTGACGGGTTCAGTCGAATTGATGAGAGGATTGGCTTTGCGGCGGTTCGTTTGGCTTGTTGGTTGGTCGTTGTTGGCATGTCGTGCAGAGGCTCGTCTTCGTAGGTCTGTGACAGGATTTGTTGCGCGCGGTGCCGGTTTTGTTGAAAGCCGACAAGTGCCATGAGGGTGATGCGAATTGGGTTGAGGAGGTAGGCGATGAAGCAGGGGATGAGGATATCGCGGCACAACAGGAATGTGGTGTAGGCGCATGCGATGCGGATCCACCAGTCGATGAGTTGTTGGATCAGTCCGCGCAGCCATCTTAGAGTCCATCCTTCGATGCCGCCTTTGAGTGCTCCGAGTGCTTCTGCCCTTGCCGTTGAGTGCTGCTCCAACTTGTTTTTGAAGTCCTCCAAGTTTGCGTATTCGTCGATGTGTGGCATGGCAATGATGTCGCTTCCGTTGTCCAATTGCCAGGCGTGGAACGTGAGCGGGTTGAGGTCCAAATCACTGTCCGATTGGTTGAGAGTTGTTTCGTAGAGCTCGTGAATTGTGGCTGGCGGAAGTTGCTGCGTTTTTCCAGTTGTTGAGTCAATCCGCAACCAGATGCTCGGGGTTTTTTGCAATTGGAGGTGGTGGTAGCGGTGATGTGAGCAGCTAGCCACGTGAGCTGTGAGGGAGAGGATGCGCATTTCCGAGTCCAAGAAAGCATCCATGGTGCCATTTGGAAGATGGACGGTGATGGGGATGAAGGTGTAGCAGCTTTTCGTCGTTCGGTAGCTGATGTTGGCCAAAGGGATGGCCACACAATGGAACACCTCGATGGTCGTCTCACTGATCCATCACTACATAAGGAGAGCACTTCAATTATCGATTGATTTTGTGCTGCGGCCGCAGAGCCCCAACCCACGGGGGAGGGGGGGGGAGGGAGGCGGGAGGAGGGGGGAGGAGGAGGGAGAGGGGGGGGAGGAGGGGGGGGGGGAGGAGGAGGGGGGGGATGTGTCGGACAAATTTTGTCCCGGGTGGAGATTTTCGCGCGAGATTTTGGGGTTCGGGATTTCAAGGGGCGGGATGGGGGTGACCAAGATTTCAAGTCTCGGGGTTTACGGGGACGGGAGTTTTTGGGTGCGCGACTTGGGGGTTGGCTGACGTGTTGGCCGGGTCCGCGCGGGGCAAAATTCAAAAAACGTGGCGGTCGCTCGAACCCACAGATAGTTGCTGAACGAGACACGTTAGCCTTTCGGCCAACTGTCAATTGAAATAAAAAGGATAAATCTTGTATATGTGCTGTTAAATTTGGGGGGGGGGGAGAGGGGTCCACCCTGGGGCAGGGTCCGCCGTGGGGGAGGGGTCCGCTCTGGGGGGAGGGGTCCGCCCGGGGGGAGGGGTCCGGGAGAGGGGAGGGGGGGGGGGTGCGCAAGTGTAGGGGTCGATGTGTCGGACAATTCTTGTTCCGGGTGGAGATTTCTGCGCGAGACTTGGGGGTTCCTATTTTCAAAGGGCTCGATGGAGGTGGCCAAAAATTCAGACCTCTGGGGTTACGGGGGCAAGAGTTTTGTGGTGCGCGACTTGGGGGTTAGATTGTGTAGTGTCTGCCTGTCTGCGCTAAGGGGGGGGGGCGAGAGGGGTCCGCCCTGGGGAAGGGGTCCGCCCTGGTGGGAGGTGTCCACCCGGGGGAAGGGGTCGGTCCTGGGGGAGGGGTCCGGGAGAGGGGAGGGGTCCGCCGTGGGGTGAGGGGTCCGCCGTGGTGAAGGGGTCCGTCGAGGAGATGGATCCGCCCGAAGAGGAGGGGTCCGTCGTGCAGAGGGGTCCGCCGTGGGGTGAGGGGTCCGCCGAGGAGAAGGGTCCGTCCTGCAGAGGGGTCCGCCTGGGGGACGGATCCAACGATGGGGGTGGGGGAGGGGTGACAACCACGTGTAACAAATTTTTGTTTAAATTTTTATTTAAAAAAGAAAAACAATTTTATTATTGCTTATGTTAAATCATATCATCTATTCACGTCTTTCGGCGCGTTCACGATCAAGTCTGGCGTAGCGTTCGGCACGTTGTAGAAGCATGGCTTCGATGGCAGGAGCGCGCCGGAACCCGAATAGAAAGCGAATCTAAAACCAATATTGTAAATTAGTAGTTTGAGCCAATTAAAAACTTACAATTGATGGGTATTCGCGCCACCAATTCAAAAGCAAATGGTCCTCGGCGTCATCCATTTGTGCACGCAACACGGGGTCTCGATTGGGTGGCGGCTGCGGCTCAACATTATTAACAGGACGGTGCGAATTTTCGCTTGGATCCATTTTTTTTTGCTAGGTTTTTAAATTATTTTGCAGTTAAAAATATTGGTGCTTGTCTGGGTATGTTTTGCATTTCTTGCATGACTGTTTCGGCCTCGCTGGGTGATATGTGCCCCTTGCTTTTGAGGAATCTAATTATAAAGAACCAACAAAGCAAAAACACAGGGAAAGCGATAAGATAATGTGAAAAAAGCAAGATATTCAGCAGGGTTTCATCTGGCTTTTCCTGAGAATGCAAAACTTGTATGGTTGGGTTTTCGGTGGTGGTAGTATTCATTTTCTTTTTGTTTAAAAAATATGCTCATTTCTTATTTATAATTTTATCCAAGCTTTGAGTCAGTCACAATGTGCCTGTTATAATCAACCATGATCATTTGGTCAAATTCGCCTAGGACAATCATCTCCACACCACCATTTGGAATTGGTGAGTTGAATAAGGCTCGGACACTTGTTGTACCGCTTCTTAACAGCTCAAATCCACAGCTGTCGTCAAGCGTGGATGTCAATGGGATAACAAAAAAGGTCCACCCCTTTTTGAACTGAGCCATCGAAATGTCAAATGAACGTTCCGAGTTTGCCATACCCAGTGCTTCATAAGTGTCAACGAATGCCCTGACAAAATAATTTTTTGCAAAATTTAATTTGTAAGGGACAACTGGGTAGACCATCCCACCAGCGTGTATAGAAATTTCGCGCAAATCAAATGGCTCAAACATGAAGGGACTCAGTTTATAGTCGCCATTAAATGCTGAATTGGCAACCAATGCAATTATCACACGGCGAGGAATTGTCGCGCTGAAGACATTGTATTCAAATTCGTAACGGCCGGCACTGATGAATGATGATTTGATCTCGGTCTTGCGAACCGCGTATGTGGCAGGCTGTTTTTCAAGCGTTTTGTATAGGCTCATGTTTAGCGATGGTTGTACCTCTACCATTTTGGCATAAAGTTTGACATCATGAACTGCCAAGCGATATTTGGTTCCATCATTTGCTTTTAATGTTTGCAACAGAAAGGTGTCTTTGGCCTTGTAAATTGTGAACAACAAATCCAAATTGTTTAGAAGATAAAGCTCCTGGTTTCCCAAATCGAAGTCAAGGCGGGAAAGAAACTGTGCACTGTTTCCACCCTTAAAAATTTTACAACGTTCTTTGAACCCTGCATCTGTGAGATCGTCCTGCGCTACGGTATGATAATACCCGGTTGAACCGAGAAAGTTCATTTTAGCGTTTATTGGAAAGCTCAACTCATTTGTGATGTAGGCCTTAAATGGGTACAAATTTCCGCTATCGTAAACCTCGGTGTTGCCAACAGTGACTTTTAATTGTTGGACAAATGTTTGACCTATACCTTGAATGGCGGATACATTACTGTCCGTGTCCTCTATGGTTGTCCATTTATCCGCAACTCCTGGTTTTTCAATAGACAGTTCAAGATAAAGATAAATTCGGGACAAGTCAGTCCACAAATTGTCACTGTAAAGCCGGAATAGGTACGGTGACTCTTGCGTGATTGTTGCTAGCGGAAGAACTTGACGAAAGAAGGAGCGGACAACCGAGACATTGGTCGGGGGTACTGAGAAAATGTTCAAGCCACTGTTAATTGCCAAGGGACTGCTTTCACTAATTTTTTGTGGACAAGTCATTTGTTTTTAGTACGTTCCTAATGAGTCAACACGGAGACGTTTTTTCCCAATCATGGGTGGTCCGATTGGCGATTGGAGTTTATTTATATTTTTTAGCCTGATTTTGCCAATTTTTGAAGCGGGCTCTTTTTTGTATCGTTTAAAGTCAAAGCCTTGTCCTTTTTGGGCGTTTAAGTTGTTGGCTGCTTTTTCTAAAAGATTTTTTAGGCCCGCTTTACTTTCGCTGACGAGTGACTCTTTTAGGTCTTTTCCCTCCAGCACGTTGGTGAGGACACGATTTCCACTTTCCATCCCTTGACGCCCTATTACGGCGCCAATTTGCTTTCCAATGGGCAACAGGTATCTCATGAGACTTCTGAACACTGAACCAACACCCGCACCACGCTGATAGGGCATTCCACGGTAAATGTTGTACCCCCCAAATTGCAACAATTCGGGCGAAAATGTGGACCAATCCACCTGGAGCGGATCAAAATCAACATGCATTTTTTTTTTATAATTTGACACAGTTTTTTGTTTATTTATATTCTTTGAAAATTATTCCTTTTACAAAATTGTTTACCACCGCGTCAGGTCGGGCCTTTCCAAAGTGCAAAAGGTTGACAATTTTTTCATAAGGCACTCCTAAACACCGATTGTACAAAAAGAAAATGACGTGTCGGCCACACGCCGTTGAGTTAGGAGATTGAAGGGGGAATATGTTAAATCGGATTTGCTTGTAGCGCAACAAATGATTTGTAATGTGAGCACTTGGTGGTGGCCACATGCCCAATGAATCATAGTACTCCAATTGAAATGGAGACACGCAATAAGTGCATACCCAATGAGAGCCTCGAGAAGTGCTCGGGTCAAGATTTATCACCATACAGTGTGGGTATTTGGCAATTCCGCCGGCGGGTATTTGGTCAGCGGCAAAGCAGCCAATATAACAGTCTCGAGTTATGTTGTTTCTTGCCAATGTCTTGTCAATTTCCAATGTGTTCATCATTTAAAAATATGACAATTTACGAAAGTGAAGGGTTAATGTACATGTTCCGTACTGGAATGGCATCAAACTGCCGCTATTTGTACGAAGTTCAACCAAAATTTCGGAAATTTCTTTTAATAAAAGTTTGTGGTACTGTATTGCAAAAAATTGTTCTTCAATCACTTCGTCGGGTCTTCCGCGTATTGTCACTATGCGCAACACTGGGGCCGTGACATCGCCAACCATCATTGGTTCAATGAGGTCCGGCGTGTAGACGTGGAGAGATGACACACCACCACTCATATCAGGCATGAACCTCGCCTCCTTCTCAGGCCCAACAAATTCTGTGTCGTCGAAACCGAGGATGTAGGCCAATTGCGACGAGACTTGCACCTTTTTAACGTAGCGCGAGTCAGTGTTCAAAACGAAGCGGTTTCTATTGGTGTCATAGGTGAACTGGCAGACAAGCTGTATTCTGCGATAAGCTTCAGCCCACGTTTCCATTCCCATTTCTTTGGTGGCTTCAAGGATCGTACGTTCATCTTCGGGCATATTTTTGATTTCGGCATTCAATTTTGTTCTGCTCAATTCATCAAGAAGGCCCAAATCGGCCTCCCTTAAATTTGAAAAATATTTATCCAATTTCTGCTGGTATGACTCATTATCATCTGTGGGTGTTCTCAAGGGTATGTTGCTTGTTTCAGCGCGCCTTTCGCGAGCCACGAGACCCTGCGCCACACCGTGCATGTCGACCAATGTTCCAATGTCTATCAATAGCGCTTGTAGAAGTCTCTCTTCTTCATGCACACCCTTTTTCTTTTTCGCCTTGAGCTAAATGTACTCTTCTCGGGCCCAGCGGCGGGCCTTGTTTGTCGCCAACGTGAAAGCATTCTGCGTGGTTCGAACCTTTTTTGCCAAATGTTCGCTTCCATCACCCAAGAGCCGGTACAAATTTTTGCTTAGTTCATACGGGTTTGTGACAGTAGAGGGCGGAACCTTAATGCGCACCGTGTTTCCACTCTGCCACTCAATTTGAACAAATTGTTGCTCAACAGTGCCAATGGAAGGCCAAGACTGTGGGTATACAATCACTGCGAGACCCACTTCCCATTCCGAATTAAATTGTAATTTGCGCGGTAAACGCACGCGAAAGGAGTTGGTCCTGTTCCCTTCAATGTTTGTGTTGGATGGAAGCACAGCGTAAAAGGAAGTTGAAGGCATTTTTTTTACACTATTAAATATATTGATTTTTATATATCCTTTTCATTAATTGAGTTGGTCAGAATCCAGCTGTTAAATTGACTGTCATACCCTTTCCATTTTACAAGAGCGTACTCAACACCGTTTTGCTTCTTTTTCTTCAAAATTTTTTCAATCTCGTACATTTGTTCTTGTTGTTGTTGTTTGCCACCGAGGGTTTTACACAAATCGTTTGCGTAGAACCAGCCCTTTATTATTTCATTGTTGTCATCACGTAGTCGATAAACAACTGGCGAACGCTCCGTGTGCACCTCTGCCACCGTAAACAGCTCTTTGGTGAACCGTGGAAGGTAGCCCTTTTGGAACACGTGCTTGTACTTTTCAATACGTACGCGATCTCCCTCCCGGAATCTTGGTTTAGGTCGTGCTACTTTTTCAGCGGCATCATGTAATTTTTGTCTTAACATTTCCGCGTTTTTAAAATTCACGTCCACTGGTCGCATTCCAATGCTTGAGTTTTGCGAGTGGTTAATTGCATAAACAATGTCCTGCACAACATCTATCCATTTGTCGGTCTTGCGCTCCGTGAAGTATCGATAGAGACGCTCTTTTATGCTCCGATTGGCACGCTCGGCCATTCCGGCATGGAATTGGGGCGATGTTAGCATACAAAAGTGTTCAACGTCTTTTAAACTAAAGAATTGCTGGACCGCACGTGCCGTGAACTCTTTGCCCTGGTCCGTCAACACCTTCCATGGAATATATTTTGACCTTTTGAATATACGCTCAAAGGCTGCGATCATGTTTGTGCTGGTCTTGGTCTTAACAGGCTCAACAAACACCTGTCGGCTAAGCGTATCAATGCAGACAAGCAAGTAGTTGAAGCCACGGTTTTGTTTGGCAATTCGGTCAAAAATGGCCAAATCTGCCTGCCACTCCGTATGCAAACCGGACGCGAGCGTTGGCAATCGCCTATAGCGCCGTTTCACTTGTCGATGTAGCGTGTATGCGCGTTGTGTTGCTAAAAAATTTTGGACCTCAATCCGATTAATTTTTGGTTGGCGTTTTCTCGCCTCTCTCAGCAGCGGTTCGGCACTGGTGTATGCGGCAGGTGAATTGAGGTCCTTATACAAAAACTCAAGTAAACGCTGTTTTTTCAAATCCATAACGATGGCCTGAATTTTATAGCAGGGTTTTTATACCTTCCTTTGCCAGTTTGATCTTCCGAAAATAGATGCTTATGCAATAGCGTATTCTGCTTTGCCCTTTCGACAAATTCTTTGAATGCCGTGGGTTCTTTGTTTGGGTTTCGTTTCTCCTTGTTCAGCATGTGATCAACGATATCCTCAACACTGCTGGTTCTAAATGGTCGCCCATCTGCTCTCAAGACCTGCCCTCCCTCAGACACACCCAACGATTGGGCATTTTTGTAAATTAAATCAATGATTTCCATTTGGGTGGGCCGTTGTTTATTTGAGCTAGATGGAAGAGCATTTGCGTCTTCCCATGTTTCTTCATTTTCTTTTCGCGCACGCCTAACTTTAAATTGACGACGCGGCCCCACAATAATGGGTCGTTTTATGTTCATCGGTCTTGGCATAGACTGAACAACATCCTGTATATTTTCTAGTTTCACACCCACTGGGCGTTCCTCCTCGTCCCTCGTGAGCTTGTTGAGACGTTTAAATTCCTGTTCATATCGAACAGCCCTTTCCTCCTCATTTATGGCTCCATTATTTTTTATCTGCTTAATTCGGTTGCGGACCAGCCCAATGGGTGTTCCATCAAGCGGCAGCGGTGCTGCTGCCAGGCTCTGATAAACCTCTTCAGGGACAAGCAAATAGCGCTTTGTATACAACATTTTTATTTTTGTTTGTCCGCAATTTTTGAGCTATTTATAAATTTTCAATGCGTCAGCAATAAACGGAAGGGTAATTGAAGCCATGAGTCCTACTAGCGCCGGGAGACCGTCTCCGTATTGAAGCAAAACCTTTTTGGCCGAACGCGAACATCGTTTGTGGGCGAGTCCTCGAAGCACCTGGGCATGATTTTTGAGCCTTTTCAAATGTTGGGGCCGCAATGGGACTCGACCCTTTAAAATGTTAAGACAAATTTCGACCAGGCACAAAAGTTGTTCATCGCCAAATCATCCAATATTAGTAGGGTGTTTTCTTTTTTGGCGCAATCGCGCACCTGTTCCGCAGATGGGACGCCGCTGTGAACAGTGACTGGCACATTGCCAATTTTGCCAGCGCGCTGTAAATTCAAAACATTCGCGTTTAATTCTCCGTAGCCATAAATAACGCGCTCAATTGGGGTAGAGATCATTATATTCAAACAGAAATGGATTTAATTCTTGCTACCGACTGGATTAATAACGCATATCCCGAAATGGACCAGCAAGATCGCCACAAGGAGAACAAAGAGCCGCCAAAGAAAGATCAGGAGGATGAGGAGGAGGAGGAGCCGAGCTGGATCAGCCTCATTGACGAAGTGGAGAAGCGTGAGCCGCTCACCCCTATTGCTGAGGAGCAGCCAAGAACAAGTTTTTTCATTTATTTAATAATCTCAAAGTGGTTAATTTAGGTACACCAAAGAACTGTGTTTGCGCAGTGCGCCGGAACCCAATTCCGCTCGTCGACCATCTCTGCAAACGGTTCAACTGCAGCGCCCATGAGCTGCACGTGCTGTTCCGAAATTTGGAGAAGCGCCGTGCCATTGTGGAGCATCTGCGCTCCGCTCAGTTGCGCACCGCCCACCTGCGCCCTTCCGTTCGTAATTTCCCAGTGCGCTGCAACGACCTCTCCATTCTCGACGCCCACTCGGCCCCGGCCTATCGCGGCTATCTGGGCATCACGGTACTGTTTTTAAATAATTTATTGACATAATTTTGAATATTAGGTGCGCATGCACTACTACATAAAACATGGCGTCCGCTTGCATCATCCCAACCTGCCATGTGTGGTCGAATTTGGAGGCGGCGATCACAAAACGTTTTTCCCTCTTGAAATTCTTACTATTATTTAGATGTTTTCAATTTCTAATTGTACTGTTGTTTTTAAAATAAAAAATGTGTGCTTTACACGTGAAGAATTTTTGGCAATTGCACGACAAGGCGTGAACACCGAGTACAATCCCCGCCGCTTTCATGCCACCATCATGCGCATCCATATATCCGCGAAAACTGTGGCGGCCTTGATTTTCCAATCAGCGCGTGTGGTCCTCACCGGTGTCCCCCACCCTGATTTAGCACTGAAGGTGGCAAGACGAATATTACGGCGTATTCAGCACACCCAGCACGTCCCACTTGCCATACAGCAACTGCGGGTGGTCAACATTGTCGGTGTGCAAACGTTTCCGCAGCGAATACGAGTGGAGCGGCTCCAAAACACTTTGGGTGGCATTTACGACCCAAGCATTTTCCCAGCCCTTAGATGTAAACTGTTCAACGGGGCCACCTGCCTAATTTACATTTCGGGGAAGGCCATTGTGACCGGGGTCGATTGGGTTGAATTATTACAAAACTCATTTAATCATTTGACAAAAATTGTACCGCCCAATTATCGTTGATTGGAATAAAAGACAATGCCTCTGTGTGACGCCCCCCCCCCCTCTCTCCCCGCCCCACTTTCACTCATAAAATAACATTTTTATATTAAAATAACAAAACACACACAATATGGAAACACAAAATTTGAAATTAAAACCAAACACAACATCAAAACCACCCAGAATGGCCCGGCTGAGTCGGGTCAGGTTCCACCAAATTCCTCTTTCGTCGTGGCGGTGGCGCCTGCTGGACGTCATTTGGCGGCGCGTCCTCCACGTAGCCAAAGGGCCTCGTCTGCATCCCGGGGCGTACACGTCCCTTGACGTAGAAGGGCCGATAATCCTTGTGCACTTCGTGCGTGAACAGGTCGGCGTACACGTTGCGCCCAATTTGCGGGAAGGCCACCCGGATGGCGCGATGCGCTCCTCCACCGTACACGTACAGGTCGTCGTTGTCCAGCACGTCGTCACTGATTTTTTTTTTTTTTACAAAAAATTTAAAGAAGGAAATGCTCACATGGGTCCGTCGATGTTGTATGTGGCCAGCGTAAGCTCTTTCATCGCCGCAAAGTTGAGCAGCTGTTGTGCTGCGTACGACAGTCGGAAGCTGCGTATTTTGAGGCTGGCCCGCTCGTCCGTGCCGTCACGTGCAGTGTGACGGATGCCGTAGTTCTTCGGCCCACCAGCAACAAATTCGACGATGCGGCGGTCGGCATGCTCCCTCTTCATTTGCCCAAGCGCCTCGCCTTCCGCTACGCACGGGCCGCCCATCTTCTTGACGTAGTAGATGGAGTCGGTGTCTAGATTTTTCAAAAGCAATGGTAGAAAAAATTAATGTTTACCGCAATAGAGCAGCTCCGCTCCATCGATTGCCAACACCTTCTCCATGTAGCCATACAAATGGAGGCGCGCATATGACGTCACAAACGCAGCGACCGGAAGGCAGTTGGTCGGCGGCGCTTTGGCAAACTCGGGGCGCATCCGCACAACACAGCGGTCCATGTGCTCCGACACGTGGACAAAATCCAGTTTGTCCAGCGTCGGGTCGCCCAGAAGCTCATGGAATTCCGCCGGTGTCCGCGTGTAGTGAATCTCCGTGTAGCCGACGCGCTGCGCCAGCTTTCCCCTGCAAAATTTTGGTTACTAAATTTAAATAAAACACACAAAAAATACCACAGAGAGTTGGCCAAGGTCTTGGCGATGAGGCGCAGTCCTGGGTTGGCCTCCATCTTTGTGGCGTCGAGCTGGATGCCCTCCGTTCGCTCGAACTCCTCCAGAAAGGCCTGGCGCTGATCATCGCTGTTGCATCCCTCCGGCCATCCGGTCGCTTGGACCTTCAGCCCGACAAACGTGTTGACGTAACGGCTGAACAAAGCGCCGTCCCACTCGGTGTAGTCCCAGACCTATTCAAATAAGATGAAAAAAAGTTGTAAAGTAAATAAACCTCAAATAGGTCAGTGACCACGTAGCCTAACTGCAGCGCCTTGTTCAGCTCCAGGTGAGTGTAGGCGCTGACCCACGAGCGCTTATCGTCACCGTGACGGCACGGTCTTTGCTGTCTTCGTTCGGCGCAGTGGGCACACAGTGGGAAAGTGAAGCGTCCATCCTTGGTCCGGTAGCCAAGAAGAGGCACACGCACCACATGTGGCGGCAACACTCTGACCAGCAGAAGCCCACGGAATCTGTTGTTTGCCGAGGTTGTCCACGGGAGTGGTGCTGTCGGTGGAACATGCAGGATCTCACGCGTCAGCACACGCGGGTTGCCGACGGGGAATGGATTGGCCTTCTAAATTTTAGCTTTAAAAAAAACAAAAACAAATGGACAAACCATGACATAGGGGTACAGGCTGACAATGTCAATGCACAGAATTTCCTCGTCGTCGCTGCACACGTGGTGGAGCTTGAACGGTTCTGTGCGGCCTCCCCGCAGTGCGTCGTTGCGTGGGTCCAGCGGGTATGGGACGAACACCGCCTCATAGCGCCGCTTGAGCTCGCAGTCGTGACGGAGTCGCTCCTTCCACTGGCACGCCCACACCTTGTGGATCTCGCAGCCGTGGTCATGCTCCAACTCGAAGAGGCGCCGCTCGGTCCGCTCATACAGGTCTTCCGCTGTTCGACCGGCCGCCAAACGCTGCTGGCGGTCGGGAAAGCATTCGGGGCACCCTATCATAATTTGTTTTTTTTTTTATATTTGGAAAAGTTTTTACCGTGATAGTAGCACCCGAGCCACTCGATGGCCAGAGGGCGAAGCGGAGGCCCACGCCGCCAAAGGCCGTCAACTCGGTATCCGGTGTCCTCGATGTGTGCTTCGCCCACCGACCAGCTCGCGCAGTGCACTTGGGCGCCCGGATTCTCCAGCTCGAAGAAGCGTATGTAACGCTGCGATTCCGCAGAAGCCCGTCGCCCGCGTAGATAGCCACCTTCAGGAGAGTGAACCAGCCGATTGGGTGGCAGGAAGCAGCGGCGCATTGTGGTGAGCGCAAGACCGGCGGCTGTCGACGCGCAAAGGAAGGGGTCAAGGCCTTGTGTGTTGTCGGCAATGAGTTGTCGGAATCGGATGACCGATTCCCTCAAAATGGCCACGTCGTTGACGCAGTACATGATGAGCTGCTCGCGCAGTTGGAATCCGGCGCCATGTGCGTTGTCCGTATACCACCGCAGAAAATTGCCGCGCTTCTCAGTCTTCATAGTGTCTGGCCCGTAGTGTTCAATCGCCGGGAGTCCATTGAGGCGCTGAAGCAGATGTTGTCGCTGAATGAACAGGTAGGGGAAGAAGGGCTTGACCGTGGCCAGGTGGGCAGGCAGGTCGAAGCTCTTCACCAGCGCGTCCAGCTCACAGAAGAAGTAGTTGACTGAGTCCTTGAAGGTCACACGTCGTTGATGGGTGCCCGACAAGCGCATGGAATAGATCTTGAGTCCAGTGGTGCAGAGTCGTTTTGGCGGGAGGTTTCGGCGATGGAGTGCCTCTAATACGAGATGGAAGTCGTACTTCCCGCCGTTGTGAGCGATGCACACTGTGTGTGCTTTCTTTGGGCCGTGCTGTATCAAAAAGTCCAAAAATTGGTCAACCGGATCTGTCGCTTCGTTGTCAAAGGAATGGAAAAAGAACCGCCGCTGGTTGAACGTGGGTGCTCCATCTGGGGTTGGTGCGTTGTCTCCTGGTGCATTGGCAAATGGTGGTGACGACCATTGGCGCATCTGTTGACCACGCACAGTCCGACACAAACACACGCAGTTGGGCGCTCGTCTCCCAAAGCCGTCGTTGACGCTGATTCCCGCCTGGAGACACGACGCACAGATGACCTCAGCAACGATGAGCAGTGGCACATGCTTCTGGGCCACTTGGTTGTTTTTCAGTTGTAGTGGCCTGTCCTGTGAAGTCTCGGCGTCGAAGAAGCACAGACGAAGAGGCAATTGGTCATCATCGCTGTCGTCTTCGTCATCGTCGTCGTCGTCGTCGTTGGAATCACCGTTGTCATCAGTTGACAATGTCAGCGTACGATGAACTTGCCCTGCACAAATTGGCTGGATGAAGCAAGGCTGCTCCAGGCTGTGAGGTCCTCCACAAAGACGACAATTTGCTCCCACTGCAGGCGCAGCTCGAGGGCATTGATGTTTACCCAAGTAGGCGATGCGTTGGCACACACGGCATACCCTTCTCCACTGGCAGATAGGTAGCCGCTGTCGCTGACCCCGGCCGTCCATTGGTTCAGGTGCCTCATTCGCCAGATGGAAAGCAAAGCAGTTGTTGTTGGCAAATATGTACTGGCACGCATCACACCGGCGGGCACTGGTCATACAATTTGGGAGCTTAAATTTTATACTTTTTTTAATATTACGGACCACCACAATTACCACTTCAGTTCTACATGGGTATCCCGGTCCAAAGCGCAAACACAGGCGGCACACCACTTTGCATCCTGCAGCATGATAACGTGCATCGGCCCTGCGTTCACAGTCGATGCAGTAATTGGGCATTTTGAACAGTTGTTCAATTCGGCCAACATAGTTGTAATGGTCGCGCTCCAACACGAGGCACAAATTGAAGCGTGCCGCACTTCTATGATTTTTTTGTTTGCCATCAACCCAAACAAGAAAAAAAAGAAGCTCACCCGATTCCTTTGAACACAATTCGGTGCTCCTGTTCTTTCTCGAAGACGACCAGACGAATTTGGCCCACACCATTGGTGTTGTTGATCCATTGCTGGAGCAGCTCAACGTCCGCCAGCGTGTACATGTTTTTGTCCAGCGCAATGCCGGCGCGGCGCAGCAGGTCTTGCGCCTCGGGGCCATGTTGTTGTTGGCTTCGGGCATATGCGTAAAAGGCATCACGACCGCCATGCCAGCCATTCTTGTCTCTCGGTCACGAAGCCCCAGAAGGACGGCGCGTGCCAGGCAGAGGCGGTCATCAGGGTTTTGGACACGCACCAGAGACAACACGTTGTGCGTGACGTGATGTTCCTGGTCGAGGTCACAAGTACCTGCATCACAAAGAGGCATTTAGCGGTTTTCAACCAGTTAATTACTCACCGCCCCTCTGCGGGTCTGCGCGCACGGAGTCGAGGGGCCACACTGCCAAGACTTTGGTGATCGTCGTCCCGGCAAGGAGGTCGATTCCCGCCGCTGACTGCTCATTCAGACGTTCAATGGCTGCCGCAAGTGCTGCCGCGTTGTTCTGCTCAGGTGGTCGGAGCCGGATAACGTATGGACGGTCGAAACCCGGTGGGTGTAGTTGAAGTCCAACCAGCGACGGGCGTGGGTGTCCCTCGAGCACGCGGTCCAGCAAATGTTGGACAAGCGCCTCCATGAGAAGGTCAGGACGTTGAGCGTCCTCAAGCGGCAGAAACCGGACCTCACAGATCTCTCCCCGCGTATTGCGCGGCACATTCCTCATGGCTGTAGTGCGCTCAATGACGCAAAGCTCCTCAATTGGGCGCACCGCCTTAAAATTTGTAAGCATGTTTTGGATCCCGACAAAAAGAAACAGTTCACAGAACAAATGCCAAAGACCCACAAAAAATTTATTCACAAAACATTCTGACAATCTACGAAAAAGTACTCACATTATTGTTTTGGTCCAAGTGCCCTTCGTCGTCATTATCAACAGTGGCCGCTGACACAGACGGTTCGGTCGGCACACGCTGCGCAACGCGTCCGGCACCGCTCTGAACTACCACAGCCGGTAGAGCAGTCGGACCCGCCTTAGAATTGAAATTATTATTTTGTATTAATTGTAAAAATAAAAAAAAAAACTTACCTCGGGGCCAGTGTTTGGCAACACCAGCGCCTTGGGGCCCCCAACACCAATGCGGTACCAGCAACCCAGGCGCTGGTATGGGGCACGCGCCACACAATTGATGAACCAATAGGCCGTGCCGACAGACAGCGACGCCAGCACACCAGCGTGCAATTGCCACCCACAGGCTTCAACCCGATGGCCGTCGCCCGTCCGCAGGATCACGTTGGCCACCGCAAGCGGGCCTGATGCCGTTTGCTGCTCGGCACGGTAGTCAACCGCCACGACGGTCAAGCACAATGGCCTTTGAGTATTTTATTATACGATTATTTAAACAAAAATGGCTTACGGGAGGGCTTGCCCAATTTCGGCAACGCAGGCATTGAGAAAGCCATGACTGTGGGTTCCGTCTTCACACAAGGGGCTCTGCGTCTGCGGCTGCTGTTGTTGTGCCGCATTCGCAAATATTGGTTGTACAAGTTGTCCCACCTGAAAACATTTAAAAATACAACATAAATCTTTGACGCCCAACAACAATAACCTGTCCAAACGGTGGCATTGGCACTTTAAAAAATGCATTTTGTTGATTAGCCATAATAATAATAATAATAATCTTTTGGCTAAATAAATTAAATAAGCATAAAAAGACATTTTAACAAAAAAGGAGCATGGGTTCATATAATGAGTGTACATGGAATCACATGTGGATGTAATGTACACAGGGAATCAAGTATGGGGCTCGCGGTACGGATGCATGAAAATACATGATTAATTGCAGGCATCTTCGTATCCGTACTGCGTTATGAATGTCTGGGAAGCGGAGGTGGGGCATGAATCACATGACGATTTAGCGTACGCATGAAAAAGTCTGGGGCGCGAGGTACGGACGCATGAAATAAATGACCAAATAGCGTACAAATGGAATCAAGTCGGGGGCGCACGGACGCATGTGAATACATGACAATATAGCGTACGTTTAGAATCAAGGCGGGGCACGCGGTACGGATGCATGAAAAAAATGAGAAAATAGCGTACAAATAAAATAAAATATGGTGTGCACAGTACGCACGCATGGAAATACATGATATACGCATGCATCTGCGTATCCGTACGGCGGCATGCATGTCGGGGATGTGGCACACATGCATGGATTCGCATAAGGTTCAATATTTGGCATAGAAAAATTTTTTGGCACGCGGTACGTACGAATGAAAATACGTGAATAAGTTTGGGCACGCAGTACATATGGCAATGAATGATTAAGAGAATGATGCTTCGCCTCCCGTATGCATGAAAAGATAAAATGGACGACGAGTATGCGGACAAAGGGCATGCACTCGTGATTCCGTAAATGGGTTTTTTGGCTTTTCTTACGAATTAAACTTTTTATTGGCTTGAGAGCTTTATCTATATTAGCTTTTTATCTATATTAGGTCAACTTGGCTTTCCATTTCTTTATTGTTCATTTCTTTTCATTGCTTTTTCATAGATTTTTCTTTTCTTTTTTCTTTGTTAGGCTTTATCTATATTAGCTAAACTTGGGTTTCCTTTTCTTATTGTTCATTTTTTCTTTGCTTTTCTTTTCTCTTTGTTTACCTTTTCTTTGCTTTTGATTGGGCTTATCTTTATTAGTTCTTTGTTAGGCTTTATCTATATTAGCTAAACTTGGGTTTCATTTTCTTATTGTTCATTTTTTCTTTGCTTTTCTTTTCTCTTTGTTTACCTTTTCTTTGCTTTTTGTTGGGCTTTATCTATATAAGCTTAACTTGGGTTCAATTTATTTATTGTTCTTTTCTTTTTTTCCTTTTTTCTTTATTTACCTTTTCTTTGCTTTTCGTTAGGCTTTATCTATATTAGCTAAACTTGGGTTTTCTTTTCTTATTGTTCATTTTTTTCATGGCTTTTCTTGGCTTTTCTTGGCTTTTCTTTTTTATCTTTTCTTTGCTTTTCGTTGGGCTTTATCTATATTAGCTTAACTTGGTTTAATTCTTTATTGTCCATTTCTTTTCTTTGCTTTTCTACTCTCTTTATTTGCCTTTTCTTTGCTTTTCGTTAGGATTTATCTATATTAGCTTAACTTTGGTTTGCATTTCTGTATTGTTCATTTTTTTCATGGCTTTTCTTGGCTTTTCTTTGCTTTTCGTTGGGCTTGTTCATTTTTTTCTTTGCTTTTTTCTTTTTCTTTGCTTTGCTTTTCTTTTTCTTTGTTAGTGATTAATAATTAATACAATAAAATTAAAATAATTTATTTTTTAATATTATCATATAAATAAAATAAGGCTTACAAATAATATTGGGAGGAAAGGAGAAAAATGCAAAAATGAACAAAAAATGATGAAATGGAAAGAATGAATGGGGAAATCGATGGAATTGACTTCGGTGTGAATGATGATAAAATCTTTTGTCTCCAAGGCAGAAGGGGAGGCGCGTCAACCGCAGCACAACGAGCGAGGGCGGGGGGGGGGGGTATCGACCGCTGCATAACAAGCGAAGAGGGGAGGGCCCAAGTCTCGCGCAAAAATCTCTACCCGGAACAAGAATTCTCCGACACATTGACCCCTACCCTCGGCTCTCGCACCCCCAAGTCGCGCACCACAAAACTCTTGCCCCCGTAACCCCAGAGGTCTGAATTTTTGGCCACCTCCATCGCGCCCTTAGAAAATAGGAACCCCCAAGTTTCGCGCAAAAATCTCCACCCGGAACAAGAATTGTCCGACACATCGACCCCTACACTCGCGCACCCCCCTCCCCTCTCCCGGACCCCTCCCCCCGGGCGGACCCCTCCCCTCAGAGCGGACCCCTCCCCCACGGCGGACCCCTCCCCCCAGGGCGGACCCTTCCCCCGGGTGGACCCCTCACCCCAAGTCGCGCACCACAAAACTCTTGCCCCCGTAACCCCAGAGGTCTGAATTTTTGGCCACCTCCATCGAGCCCTTAGAAAATAGGAACCCCCAAGTTTCGCGCAAGAATCTCCACCCGGAACAAGAATTGTCCGACACATCGACCCCTACCCTCGGCTCTCGCACCCCCAAGTCGCGCACCGCAAAACTCTTGCCCCCGTAACCCCAGAGGTCTGAATTTTTGGCCACCTCCATCGAGCCCTTTGAAAATAGGAACCCCCAAGTCTCGCGCAGAAATCTCCACCCGGAACAAGAATTGTCCGACACATCGACCCCTACACTCGCGCACCCCCCTCCCCTCTCCCGGACCCCTCCCCCCGGGCGGACCCCTCCCCTCAGAGCGGACCCCTCCCCCACGGCGTACCCTGCCCCAGGGTGGACCCTTCCCCGGGTGGACCCCTCCCCCAGGGCGGACCCCTCTCGCCCCCCCCCCTTAGCGCAGACAGGCAGACACTACACTATCTAACCCCCAAGTCGCGCACCACAAAACTCTTGCCCCCGTAACCCCAGAGGTCTGAATTTTTGGCCACCTCCATCGAGCCCTTTGAAAATAGGAACCCCCAAGTCTCGCGCAGAAATCTCCACCCGGAACAAGAATTGTCCGACACATCGACCCCTACACTCGCGCACCCCCCTCCCCTCTCCCGGACCCCTCCCCCCGGGCGGACCCCTCCCCTCAGAGCGGACCCCTCCCCCACGGCGTACCCTGCCCCAGGGTGGACCCTTCCCCGGGTGGACCCCTCCCCCAGGGCGGACCCCTCTCGCCCCCCCCCCTTAGCGCAGACAGGCAGACACTACACTATCTAACCCCCAAGTCGCGCACCACAAACTCTTGCCCCCGTAACCCCAGAGGTCTGAATTTTTGGCCACCTCCATCGAGCCCTTTGAAAATAGGAACCCCCAAGTCTCGCGCAGAAATCTCCACCCGGAACAAGAATTGTCCGACACATCGACCCCTACACTCGCGCACCCCCCCCCCTCCCCTCTCCCGGACCCCTCCCCCCGGGCGGACCCCTCCCCCCAGAGCGGACCCCTCCCCCACAGCGGACCCTGCCCCAGGGTGGACCCCTCTCCCCCCCCCCCCCAAATTTAACAGCACATATACAACATTTATCCTTTTTATTTCAATTGACAGTTGGCCGAAAGGCTAACGTGTCTCGTTCAGCAACTATCTGTGGGTTCGAGCGACCGCCACGTTTTTTGAATTTTGCCCCGCGCGGACCCGGCCAACACGTCAGCCAACCCCCAAGTCGCGCACCCAAAAACTCCCGTCCCCGTAAACCCCGAGACTGTCGGCTTAGAAACCGCGCAGTACTTTCCAAATTTGAATACAATTGGTTTGGAAACCAAATGTACCCAACTACTTTCCCACTTTTGCTGTCCCTCCTCTCTTATATGCCGTAAGTTAGGCCTCAGAGGGCGCTAACTTAGACACTTTGTGTTGAATTTTCCCAAACAAAATTCACTTCACCACTTTCTTGCTGAGGGCCGTCTGGTCCTTTTGATCACTGCCGCTGATCACTGCCGTTGATCACTTGCTGCTGAAGACGGTCCCTGCCAGGGTCGCCATGTAGAAATGCTGGGGGTCGGTCGGGGTTTTGGGTCCGGCACTTCTGCTGCTTTGAACACGGTAGTCCAAAGGTTTTTGTTTTCGTGGAGGAGGGCACAGTGGGGTCTGTCCGCGCGATCGAGACGGGACTTTGTTGAACAAATGGGCCGGGAAAGCACACAGGAAAAATTCACACCAAATTTATTCTCAAACTTGGGTAATTAAACCATGTGGTGATCACAAATTGAAATGAATGAATGGGGTGTGGGTGATTGGTGGGACCACGAATGAAATTGAATGAAATGGGGACCGGATCGGATGAATGGGGCCAATGGATTGGTGTGAATGGGAAGGGGCCCAATGGGGGCAATGTGGAAAATGCGGGGGGCAATGGGGGGCAAATGCCAATCGAAATGTGAGGGGAACAACAGAGGCAAAAATGCCTTTCACAAAAATGCAATGGGACAAATGAGGAGGAGGAGGAGAGAGGGGGAGGAGAATGGCCAAATGGCCTTGCTGAACATCGGATGAGTGAGTGAAATTGGAGGGAAGTGGAACGGCTTATATGGGCAGAAAATGGGACGATGGGCGGGACGAACGAATGTTCGAGAACATGCAATTGTTCACGTGCAAAGGGGAAAATGTGGGGTGACACAAATTGGTTGGGATGGCAACATTCGTTATCGGCTGGCACGAACGGCCGCTAATGGAAAATTGGCTGGCGGGGAGGGGGGGGGGGTACCGCTAATGAGTTTTTCGTTTTTGTGTGTTTGTGTGGAAAGGGAGGAAAAACTCACTAGCGATAACGAGTGTGCGGCAGACGACCGTTGGCCTTAGTGAAAATTGTTTTATTTTTGGATTGGCCAACGGTCCCTTTGCACATTCGTACAGTTGGGACAAATTGGAAAATTTTTCCAATTTCGGAACGTGCCGTTCCGACAAAACTTATTTAGTAAGTTTTTTTAAATATGCCCTTAGCACATGTGGCCTATTGTTCCAAGTGGGGGAAATGTTTTATTTGATCCTATTTAATAAAAAATGAAAAAAATATCATTGATCTATTAAAACCTAAACAAAGATAAAATTAATTAAAAAAATAAATAAGTCGAAGGAACTCGCACAACAATGGATTATTATCGCTGTGCATTAAACAAATCAGCACATCATTAATTTATTTTCTCGAAAAAAATCATAGAAATTATTTTATTTAAAGAACATTGTAATTAGGTTTTTTATTCAGTCATCCTTTCAAAATAATAAAAGAAGATCGGTTCATTTAATTTTTTTAACTTATTTATGATAAAGGAAATGTTGTAAAATTCGTGGGTTTTAGTATTTTTGTTTTTCCTCTATATCAGGGATGTGCAGAGCCGGACAAAATCCAACTCGGATTAAATCGCAGATTCCGATTATGGCCAAAAATTCGATTAATTCAGATTCCAATTTTTTCAAAAAACTTTATTAATAATCAATTCATAGATTTTGAGATTGTGATGCAGAAATAAAAGACCAACGTTCTCAGGCAATAAATGCTTTCTAAGATCAGTGGCAATCAAAAATACCGCTTTTTAGGACCCGACATTTGAAGACCAGGCAAACCAAATCTTTAAAAATGCAAATAATGATAAAAATTTGCATCTGCTAGTTTTGCTTTAAGCCTAGCAAAAATACCCAACCACGAAGAAAGAGATTTTAGCAATTTTGTGGGTTACTTTACTTAAATTGTGGTTTTAAAAATGTAAACATAGTCAAAAAAGAAGAGAACATATCTAGGCCATTATAAATGGATAAAAAATTTTAAAAATAAAAATTTGGCGTCATTAATAGCATTCTTTTCAAAAAGAACTGCATCGTTTTAATTTGACCCGACAAAGGTACCCAGTTCCCTTAGGGTTAAAACTCGGTCATCCATTAAAATAAATCCAAAATTTTTGCAAATCCAATAATAAAAAAGACCAATATTCATAGTAAAAAATTTTATAAGAATGCTTTCAATATAACATGAACTTAATAAAAAAAAACCACAGACTCTTTGAGAATAATGTTTATTTAATCATATATCAAACTAATAATATTTATTAACTAATTCAAATAATTATCAATTATTATTTTAAATAGAAATTAAAAGAGCATTCAAATCTGAAAATTGTTTTTTTTTTTGCCTTAGAATCAACGGAGTACGACTCTTTTCAATATTATTAAAATGAATTAAACTTAATAAAAATTAATAATTCAAATCATGATATAATATAAATTTCAAAAAAAATTTCATTTTTATAAAATAAAATATTAGAAAATTTGTACTAAATTGGCAAAAAATTTAATAAAAAAAAAATAAATAAAAAGAAAGCAAATGCTGCAGTTGTTGAATGAAGGCTAAAAAGAAAATATATATATATATATTTAAAAAAAATAAATATTCAAAAAAAAAATAAAATTTTTTCTTAATATTCGAATGCAACGACTCGCCACCAACTGAAAAGTTAAATGTGAAAGCTGAGGCACTCAATAAATCCTCATGGTTGCAAGGGCTCTGAAGTTAAAGAAACAATTAAAAAATAGACATTTTATAGCATATGTAAAAAAAAAAATTTTTTATTTAACCAATAACTTTCGCTAAAAACAATTTATTTATTAAAAAATATAAACTTACAAAATAATATTTCCTAAAAAATAGTCGCATTAAAATTAAAAAAACAATCAAACTTTTCTCCTTTTTCAGTAAATATAATTAAAATCTTAAAGGTACAATAATATGATAAAATTTTAGTATTTTTTTTACTATTTAAAAATCGTTCTAATGAATATTTTAAATAGGATTTCCTATATTAATTTTTAGCTTGCCCACATATGATTGATGTATAATTAAAATATTCAAGTGCCATAAAAAATAATTTTTGAAGGTTCAATTTGAATGATGAAAAGAAAGAAGAATTTGCAACAACATAAAAATCAAAATAAATAAAAATACTTAAAACATTTTACAAAAAAATAGTGTTTACATTTAGGGAGGTCTTGCTTAAGAGTCACCCCATCGTGGTGTGCAAGTCATACTTACCTATGCGTGTTTAAACTTAACATGAATTGAGATCTAGGAACTTATAAAAAAAATACCAAGACGGTATGATAATGTTAACTTAAATAAATTATCAACATTTGTTTAAAAATAAAGTATTTGAATTAAAAAATTTTTTAAATATTAACGGCAAAGAATTATCAAACAACGACAAATATTATGTTTTTCCATTAACTAGCATTAATTAAAAAAATTTTTAAAGATAATACAAACAAAAAGTAATGGAAATCAAAAGTATCCATATAAATTAATTAAATCTTAAAGCGTTTTTAATCTTCAATTTAAATGATATTGAATAAAAAAATTAACCAAAATTTTAAAGAATTTCAATCAACCCCCAAACACTCGAACTGCTCAGAAAGAAGTCAAGCTTACTGTGGGATAAATTACATATTTCAGAAAATAAACATGCTTAAGAAAACCTAAGTGATATAAAAAAAATTCAAAATATACGCATGGCAAATTCTTCAAAATCAAAAAAAAAAAAAAATTAAAAAAATTGCCCCATATAAAAAGAATATAAAAAATTCAATCTAAAAACAAATATTGCTAAAATGCCCCAAACCAAAAGGGTTCACCATGCAATGGAAATGGTGATCGATGATTTGGACAGTGAATGGATTCGACAGTAAATTATTTTGCTTTTTTTTTTTCACTGTCTGCGCGCGATTTCTGATTAATTTTGCCAGTGCCAGTAAAATATTAAATCGACAATTATTGATTTTGACTGTTTGTTTTTCTCTCCTAAAGAACTAGCCGATTTAGCATTTTATTATTTATTATGGCGCCTATCGGCCTCACCTGACCACCGTAGTTTACCTAAAAAAAAAGAATCAATTTTGGAAAATTTGAGAGATATTTGGAAAAAATTATACAGGCGCCGCCGCAGAAATGTTTGAAAATTTGGTGTAATTTGTTAACAGATTTTGGTTAAAAATAAGATACAATGAGTTTTTCCTTCCGACTCTTCGTTGCTTTAACTATTAAACTGATTGAAAAATATAAATTTAATGCTTTTTGAACCAATTTAAAGCCAAACAATTATTAAGCTACTATTTTGCCACTTATTTTAACCTCGGCGCCATTATTTTAGACTTTCAAAGACTTAACGGTTATGTTTAAATTTGCCATAAATTTAATAGAGTTTGGCGAAACTATTCAAATTAGCGCCTTTCTATTATTATTTTTTTCTTGTCTACAAAAAAAGTCTTTTTTTTTTTAAAAATTAAAAAGTTAAAAAAATTCCATAAATAAATGTAGAAAAAAAAAATTTTAAATATATTTTTGTTTGTAAACCCAAACTAGTAAGAATTGACCAATGTAAAAACAAAAAACGATATATATCTAATTATATAATAAAGAAGAAACTCAAAAGTTATATTATTTAAACCTGTCTAAAAAGCAAACATAATAAAGTTGGTCGAAAAAATTGTAAGAAGGCAAAGAATTAAATTGTACAGCAAAATGCATACGAAGGTCAACAATCAGCAGTAAATGTGGTATATGTCTCGAGTGCATTGATGAGGCTATATCGAGAATTAATTTTTTCAATTAAAATAAAAAATATAAAAAATAATGATTAAAATTAAATACAATCTTTTATAATTGCAAACCAAAGTTAAAAAAAATTATTTATTGAATCAAATTAGAAAAAGAGCAGGAAAATATGTTTTTTTAAAGAAATTGGTTATAACTTCAAAAATATAAAAACAAATTACTCGGAATTATGATATTCTATAATTATTTACTTATAATTATATTTAAACCCAATATAATTATAATTTAAAATATTAAATTTGTTTTGAAATAAAAAAGGGTATTCCTACGTGAATGAGGTTTTATTTTCAATATGACTCTGTATAATGCAGAAAGAGATTTGAATACAACAAAACCAAAATTTATTAATTGTATGGAAATAATTTGAAAAAATGGGTTAAATTATGCAAAAAAAATAAAAAATAGTAATAAATCATTGCATTAAATAGTTCAAAATAAAAATAAATATTTTTGGTAGCCTTTTAATTCCAAATAAATACAAAGCTTTTTAAAATTTTAAAACCCTGGCGCAATTTTTTTTTGTTAATAAGTTTAATTTCCAGGCATATTCAATCTTTTTAAACCAGAAGTCAAACATTATACTAGGTATTAAAATAATAATTAATTATATTATATTAGGCTCTTTTGTTGTTTTTGGCTTTTTATATTTCATTTATATATTTTAAATTTTCAGTTAAGAAAGTTTGGGGAATTATTACTTGCATTCGTGTTATTTTGTAAGAGTGGGCTCGCTTTTTTTATATTCATTTTACTTGGCCAAGAGTGGCCTCCTCCAGTGAGGGAATCACACTGAATCCGCTTTTTCGGCTTAGAAGTTGGTTGATTTCACTGAAGCATTTCTCTATTATATTTTATTTTTATCTTTTTTATATTTTGTCAATTAATCAAAAGCTCGAGAGTGTTTTTCTTTGATGACTTTTATTATAATTTGTTGAATTAAGTTCATTTCTTATTGTGTTAGTGTAATATTGTAAGAAATCTTTTAGTTTTTTGTTTTTTAATTAAAAATTCTTTTTTTTTGTTAATTTAGTCGATTTTAAAGTGGATTATTTCTTTGAAAAATTCAAGACTTAAACTCAAGTTTTCATTGTCTTTGCTTATTTGGGCCTTAATTTGTCCTCCTTTTGATAGCTGATCTTATATCTGTTGCGCCCTTTTATTATTATGAATTAAAAGTTTAATAGAAATATATTTTGTAATGAACTGTTGCCATAAGTTCGGGTTTCATTAAACTTTTTTTGAGTATTTTCTTCCTAATTTTGCTGAAATTAAGATTTTTGTTGCAATTTTTATTATAACAAAGTCAAACAAAGTTAACCAAAATAAATATTGAAATAGATTAAACTGCATTTATGGATTGGATAATGGTTAAACGAGATGATAATAACAAAAGAAACTGCATTATAGATTGACCAAGTTGCCAAGATTTTTATGAACTTAAAAAAAAGTGATTTAAAATTTCAGCATTCAAAAGAAAATGATTTTTATGCAAAAAACAATACTTTGTAGCGAACAAAAAAAAAGTTCTAAGCAAAGTAAAATTATATGTTTATTAACGAAAATGCATAAAATGTTTAATAGTGAAAAAAACTCTTTCGTTATTGAAAATAAATTATTCAAAAAAGTAAAAAGATGAATAACTCAACAGTTTAATTATCCAAATAATTATCCCACCAAAATAGTAATTTGTAAAAAAGATGCAAAAAATCCAACTCGAAATTATTTTATGAAAGAAAATAGACTATAAGAAGAGCAATATATTATTTAAAATAGGGTTGGGAGCTTTGAAGCGTAAAATGTTACCATTACCAACTTAAACCATGGAAATTGAAGTTTTTCCTTTTTTAAATTATTATTATTCAAAAAATAATTATAAATTTTCATAACTGCTAAGTTGAGTTGAAACAAAAGATACAACCGCCTATTTAGCGTTTAAATTTACCGCGAAATACACTCGATATAAGTCCTTTATCCTATAAAGAACATAGAATGCAAGTGGGTTAATTGAAAAAATGGATTACCGGACCAAGAAAAAATACTAATATAATAACAACCAAATATCAAAGCAACAAGTCAAATGCTCTTAAAAAACTTTTTGTATACTTAGTAAATCTGAAATTTACTCTTAAATAATTAAAAAAGTGTAAAATTCTTCGATTTTGCGTAAAGAAAACCTTAATTAAAATAAAAAAACCTAAAATGATAAGAAAGAAAAACTTATTTAAAATTATATTCCTTAAAATTAAAAACATGGTACAAAAATTGCACGGGACCGGGATTTTTGACAAAAACACGACTGAAAAAGGCCGGCACTAGAATACCCGGAACCACGACCTTAATTTTAACCCAAGACCGGGTATCGGGAAACGAGGCTGACCGCTGACCGGGACTGGAATTTTTTAAATGTTTGAGAAAAAAATTTGTTTAAAAATAAATTTTATTTTTTCAAGAAAAAACAAAAAAATATTTATACCAGAGGTCTTTATTTTTTTCCGAAATAAATTATGACTTTTTTATTTATTTGCATAGTTACTAAAAATTCTATATTAAAAAGATTATTGCATGAATTTAATGATGAGTAAATGAGAAATAATTTTAATAAAAAATTAGAAAATTATATAAGAAATTTTTGGGTCTGCAAAATGATAACTATAGCAGTCGATCAGACTAATCCTTGATAGAATTAGATATTCCGAAAATAGCTTGACCTCTGGATAAAATAGGGACAGCTTCAGGAAAAAATGGGATTTCAGAATTCTCGTAAGGAATGATCTGATCAATTTGCTATAATTTTTTTTTGCTCTGCACCCAAAGTTATGTTTATATAAATCTTTCTAGGTTTTTAATGCTCCAAGAAACGCATTATCTCGGTTTTATCAAGTGACTTTATATTTATGAAACACCAAAATCGGGACTATTTTTGGGAAAGAATTTACCTTTTTTTTTCTTCTTCCCTTTCGGGGTTTGAGTGAATTTTCACAATATTGAGGAAGATAGGTACATGTTGATAAAAATTCAGTTCGATTTGTCAGGAGGAAGTATATTTTTGTTTCAAATTAAATCTTTTTAATTACTAATCATTTTTTTGGTTAAGGTATTTAATTTTAATAAATTTACATTTTTCTGCTTTAAGTAATTTGTAGCAATAAGTTTTATCGTTCCATTTTTAGCTTACTTCTTGCTAAGAGCAAGCAGTCAGTTTCTGCAGGTAACAAGTGATGGTGCGACACCAAAACCCAGAAAAGACGTTTTGCATAATTTATCTTTTAGTAAGGAAATTAATTGGTATTTTATCTTTTAAAAGATTAATTTTGGAACCTTAAATATTAAAATCACAATTTTTTAGTTGTTTAATAGTTTTTATTTCTTTGCAGATTTTATCCGCTTAAAGTTATTTTTGAAATTAAATTTAATCATTCTTTTAATTTTAAATTGCTAATGGGCGGTATAAGATGTAGTATTTATTTTATAATTTATTAGTCTAAAAATAAAAAGTAAAGTAAAAATGGAAGGAGTTGTTACCAATTTGGTTCGGAATGGTCATAAGATGTTTTGGGGATTTGTAGTCATATTTTTGTTTAGAAAATCCTTTTTTACGCCAAAATAAAATAAATTTTATCGGGTTTTGCAATTGAAAATCAAAATTTTTTTAAGATTTTCATTGGTAAAGATCATTCAAATGGAATGGGGAAAAATTAATAGTTCCGTATTTTCCAAAAAAAAAAATCAATGAAACGTTCAAAAATTTTTTTTTATTTTAATTTTAAAATTTTGCTTGTATAAATTTGATAATTTTTTTTTTTGGATTCTTGAAAAATTTTATTTATTTTTGTTGATCATTCTTTTTTAATTTATAGTTTTTTCAAAATTTAATTTTTTAATTAATATATAATAAAACAAAATTGAATATTATTATGACATTTTTTTTGTATTATTTCATTCATTAAAATTCTACTTCTGTATATTTTGCAAATTGAATCCATTCTTTAAATAAACAAGAGATTCTCATGTTGGTAACAGCTTTTTCTGTACGCCGGCGCCATCGATATTATTACATTTATAATTTGATATATAATTTATATGCAGTAAATTTGCTTTTAGCATTTAATGGATTTATTTGACAAATTACTTTTAGTAGCATTTAAAATGGTCAAATATTGTAATTAAATTTTTTTAGATTTTGTTCAATTTCGATCACACATAATTCTGTTATAAATTAGTTTTTGAATAAAAATTCTATTAAAAACTCTTTGATTAAACAAAATGTTTTCACACATGTTCATTAGGCGTCGAAAAGTTTATGGGCTTGCGCTGAATTATTAATATAAAAATTCATTAATTATATTTGTTTTGCATGTTTGATAGGCGTCGAGTGGTTTATGGGCGTTTCGCAGGAATTATTATAGATTTTAATGTATTCATTACAATATTTTATTAGAAATTGATTCAAAATAATAATGCTAAGGGAAAAAATTATTCATAGGTATGAAATTACAATTAAATATAGTTTTACTCTTTTAGTTAATTCGAGTAAAGACAACATTATTAAATATTAAGTATTTCCCTCTATTTTGAAAGCGCAAGAGTCGTACGAAAAAACGCCAATTGCCTTAGAATTATAAAAGCAATAAATATGCAAAAGTTCAAAAAAGTGATAAAAACAATTCAAAGAATTATTTGGGCGTTTTTCGATTAAATTAAATTTTAATTTTGTATGAGAAAATTCTTTCTTTGGGTATAATGAAGTTAATTCTGAATAATTTGTTCATCGGTATGAATGCAGTGATATTTAAAAACTATTATTAATACATTTTTAAATACGCAATTCTTTTCATAAACTCAAAAAAGTTGAAAAATAAATGCATATTCATCGTTTTTTTATAATTTGTCTTCTGAAGGAGCACAATTCAAATTTTAATAATTTACATAAAAAGTTGACGAAATGATTGTATTCCACCACAGGTGCGACCCGAGATAAAAATAACAAATAGTAAAATAAATTTATGCATATGAAAAATTTTTAAAAAATTTTAATTAATGATTTTTAATATAATGCAAAAAAACAAATTAATAAATGAAACAATAATTATTAAATTAGAGAAATCTAAGGTAAAAGGGGTCGTGCTGCAGTTAGGCGCCGATGTCACCAACTTCGTGTTTAGCGACTTGAAATGTGAAGGAAAAAAAAATTGGTGAAAAACGGGAACCAACATCGGTTGATTCGGGAATTAGGACTGATCACAGTGGCCAAAGTAATTATCACAATTGGGCAAAGAAAAATTATCACATGACAAAGGGAAATACCACATTGGAAATCTGATCACAAAAAACATTGGTAAGGAAAGAGCCGGGGGCATTAGATCAGCACTACTTTGGGAGAAATTGGAGATATGAACAACAATTTTTTTACTTAACCATTAACTTTGATCATTCGGAAACGAACAGTTCCGACACTATACATTCATAAAAAACAAAATATATATTTTTTAAAATTGAATAGCAAATCAAATTGAGAAAATGTAAAAAAAAAATTTTTCCCAAAACAATATTTCTGCCTGTTGAGTTAGGCGTTCTCGTATTATTAAAGTAAGAAGGATTACAACAAATGAAATTTCAATAATTTAATAAATAATTAAAAACAAACATATAACCCATTGTTTGAACATAATCTCATTATTTTATGCTTAATATAAAATATTTTGATAAGAAAAGAATTACATTCAAATATCATAATTACGACGGAAACGGCAGAACAACATGCATTGGACGAAAGTAACATGAGTAAAAAACAATTAATCAGGGATAAAACATATGTTTTTATACAGTCATAATTCCCATTAAGAGGCGTTATATAACAATTATAGTTTTAAAAAATAAAAATACATCAAAATACTGACCTTTTTTCACAGAAGAAAAAATGTTACTATGCCAGTAATATTTACATCGTGGGTCGAAAAAAAAATATCAACAATTTTTCTACAATAATTTCCCAACAAATTTTATATGACTAATTAAAAAATTTTAATTGACTATAAAGAGAAAAATTAGTAATTATTTTGAATATAAATTATGGGAATTAAAAATTAATATATTACAATTATCAAAAAAAAATTTTAATGCTGTTTTGAATGAAATTGGCAACTGTGTTTATAGATTAAACCTCGCCGCTTATTTGTCTACAAAAACAATGCTTCCGTAACTATTCTTGATGAAAAAAGCTGGGTTTCATTTAAATGTAAAATAAATAAAAAATTCAATAAATTTCTTTATATTATATAAATCCCTTTTCAATAGGTAAAATAAATTAAAAAAAAGAGTAAAAGTGGAATTTAAAAAAAATAATGATAACATACAAAAAAAAATTAAAAAATAATCAATAAAAATATGTGGTTGGTTGATAGACTTTTGGCGTTTGATAAAAAAGTTAAGAAATATTGGTATTGCCCGATAGCTCTTGGGTTTTATTAACCGATTGGCTGGTGGAGGCGCACTGAATTTAGGCCTTATTCCGGGCAAGAAAGGAAAAATATTGAAGTCAAATGAAGTGATCATCAAAAGGGATAAAATTAAGCATTCACAAGTGGGAGGAGTCAGAAGACAGATTGATTGGAAAAACAAATAATACAAAGAAAAAAAAATAGTGAAATGAATTGTTCGGGTGTGACCCGACATGACATATTTATTAGAATTATTTATTTTCTCTGTATTTCATTTACATTTATGTGTCTGTCTCTTTTCATTCGCCAGGCACATTATCGATCTTATGTCCCTTTGCCCTCCCCTCTTTCATTCTATTTGTTGTCTTGTAATTTTGCTTGCTTCGCCCTCCGACTAAATTATTGTCTAATAAATTGTTGCAATAAATTATACTGTCGGTTTGCTCTTCCTATTTTGGGGACCGAACAGATTGGCGACGCCCTAAAAGCTCATTGCCGGGAAATTTAATTAATTCGCTGGGTGCGATTAATTTTCTGTTCAGTCGTGTTCTGAACAGACGAATTTCTACATTTCGACAAAAACCTAACACCTGTGTGGTGAAGGGTCTCACTGGGCGTGAGTTTAATCAACAAAAACCAATATCACCTGGGTGGTGTGAGGTCCGCTGTGTGCGGTTTTATCATCATCAACAAAAAAAAACCGATCACTCATCATGTGAAAGGTTCGCGGTTTTTCATCCTTAAAAATCTGATCACTCATCTTGTGATAGATTTTGCTGATTTTGCTTCAAAATGACAAATCAATCACCGGCAATGGCTCAACTTATCGACATGTTGACACAATCTCGTCACACAACTACTGGCGAACGAAAATATGCAAAACAATGCTCAACCAGCAAATGCATCTGCGACCATTCCAGCACTGCCTGACATCACGCCTTTCGAACAACGTGACGATAAGAGCAGAATCTCGGAATGGCTCGCGCATTTCAAATTCGCACTTGATTGTGCCGCACCAAATGCGAAAGACGAAATAAAAGTGAAAGCATTGATGAATAAGCTCGCGAAACGGCCTTCAGCGAGTATAGCCGTTCGGTATTACCGTCCGAAGTAACGGATTTTAATTTTGACGCGACCGTTCAACGAATGGAGAAGTTGTTCGCCCGCGCGCAATCAATTTTCATCGATCGTTATGAATGTTTGAAAGCAATGAGAGGGGAAGGAGAGGACTTCCGCCAACTCATTAATCGGCATCGAAAATTGCTCGCCGATTTTAAATTCAGTGAATTGAATAAAGAACAATCCAACTATTCACATAATTATTGTCGCAAATTAATCTTTCGAAAACATCTATTTTAGGTTAAAAAAAAATGGAATAAATAAAAATAATGGGTAAAAAACGACCCAAAGAGCAATTTTCAAACAGGTTATAATTGTTAAATTTAATTTATCAAAAACAGGGCATATAAAAACTGGTCACGCCGAAAACGGCGTGACCAGTTTGCCGGTTTTCGCGTTCAAAGTCAAAAAATATATTCATTCATAAAGGTGACACTCCAGGTCAAATCTAAATTTGAAACATTATACGACATTAAAACAAAAAACTAAATTTGATGAATAATAATCATTGTTTGTGGATGATTTATTTAGTCACTTCATAAAACTAAATTCAGTCGAATTAATTTTTTTTTTTTAGTTTATTTGATAATTGATGCTTTCAATTTCTGTTATAATAATTGGTTTTTGAGTGTATCAAAGTTGAAAAATTCATAGCGTTTTAATTTGTGTCGCGTTGTCACTATCTGATTTAAAAAATTAAAAAAATGTTTATTCCCCGATGTTTATATCTCTTTGTTTCTTATCAATAAATTCTGTTTTTGTTTTTGGGTTTAAATTTTATACGAACCTAATAATTTGACAAAGGTGAATCTATAATATTGAAAAACACTGTTTATAGCACCGAATAATTGTATTGTAAATTTTGGTATATTGTTGACAAATACAGGCATTTTTTTAATATAGGCTCTTAATAGAATCCATATCCATGTTTTACTTATAATTTATAACTGGAATTTATTTGTTTCATCGTATGCGGAAACAGCTATTTAAGAATTGTATTCAGTAATTTTCTTTTATATTGTTAATGCTAATTTTTTATTTGTCCGAACATAGGTATAATATCAATGAAATTATAAATTTTGATATGAAAGAGATTTTTGTTGAAATTTAAATAGATTGGATAAATATTTAGTTTTATTTTAAAAGGTTTCCTTCAAAATACAATATATATTATCCTTTAATTTTCTTTTTTTTTAGTTTTTAATAATAACGTAGTTTTTGTATGATGGCCTAAATTTAATTTTGCTCTTCACACCAACTCGCTCATTTTTTGGTGTTGAAATATTATTTCGTGGCTCATTGACCTAGATTATATACGTGAAACGTCATAATTTAACGAAAAAAAAAATATATGAAAATACCGTTTAACAAATTAATATAAAATAATTTTTTTATATTTATAAAGTTAAACATATCATCTCTAACCGCTTTTTAACACTCCGTACTCTCTGTATCATTATTTTGGTTTTATTGTTTACCCTTAGGAGCGTATGATCACTTCTACAATTTCACATTTCACTAGCAGTGATTTTGGTAAATCCCTGGCATGATCACCGTTTGATAATATTTCTTCGCCAAAATTTATCAAGTTGTATTTGGCAGATCAAAAACTGGGCTTCGTCTTAACCATAAAATTAATTTTATCGTGCTTTTTTTTTACTTTTTGAAGTATTAGGCATTTTACATTTTTTAAGAGTTTTTAATTTAAAGGTCTGTATAATGTTTATTTATATTGAGTTTTTTTTGTGCTTTTTAACGTTAATTTAATTATTATTATTTTCTCTTTACCTTTTATTTGGCTGGGAATAAGTTCAATTATATTAAAATTAATGGTATTAGTAAAACCTTGCTATGCGCCCTATTTCAATAGGTTTTATGAACATCTATTTGCTTTTTACTCAACAAATTTCCTGAATAAATAAAATTTGGGGCCAAAATCAAACATTCTTGAAAAATGTTTGCGCAGTAGATCATTTTATTTAAGTTAATGAATATTAATTACAATATTTTTATTACCCATAATCATCTAGTGCAATTTGTGACGAAAATTTTCAAAATTTGAGTATTTTGAATGTTTTTGTCTGATTATTAAACTTTTTTAGCTTAAAAGAAAGAGAAAGATAAGGTAAAAAAAAATCTTCATAATTTTCTACCAATAAAAAAAATTGAACCTAAATTTGAAAACTTTCTTCATAATTTATATTCAAAAAATTTTAATTCTTTCTCTGTGGTATTATATCAGGGATGCGATCTAAAAATTTTCAAAATCAGAACATCCATTCTAAAAAATCAGATTTTGAGGTCAAAAATCAGAACATTTTTGTAAATTGTCTGCACAGCAATTGTACATCAATTTTTTCATGTAAATGAGTATCAAAAAGCATATTTTTCATTACCCATAATGTTCTATTTATATTTAAACCCTTATTTTTAAGAATTCGTATTTATAATAATAAAAAGCAGGAATTACCAAATAAAAAAGAATTACATTTATAATATTTTTTTATTATCGACGGCCATTTGAAAGAATATTTGCATTAAAATAATAAAATAAAAAAGAATTACAAGAAAGAACAGCAAATTCGAAAGTACTTAATCATTTAAAAAAAAATTAAAAAAAAACCCCAAAACAGATGAACCCAAACATTATCTAATTTATTCAAGCATCGGAAAAATTAAACGGAAATTACGAGCCATGAAATCTCACTCGTAATTAGCGACAAAATTTTTAAATAAAAAAAAATATTAAAAATTTCAGAAATAAAAAAAATATGAACATTGTAACTAAAAATGGGTAAGACAATAATAATAAATATTAACATAAATAATAAGGTAAGGAAGAGCTGCTCTGGCTGGACGGTTAAAACGCCGTAAGGCGGGGGTTGAAAAGATCCATAAGAGAGATGTGCCCCGGTAGCTCAGTCGGGAGAGCACTGGTTTGGGCGAGAAGCTAATTGCCGCACCGGAGGTCGTGGGATCGAGACCCACTCGGGGCTTACATTTTGCCTATCTCTTACTATAATATGAAATATTTAAAAAAAACCACACTTTGTAAGTAGCACCAAAATATTCTTTGTACCATCTGGCAGTAGTCATAAAGTTGTTCAAACTGCATGTAAATTAAAAAAAAAATAAACAAAAAATAAAAAACAACTATTAGAGGCACATTTGCTATATATTTAAAAGAGAAAATGGCACCTATCAAAAACATAAATAATAAATATTTTTTGTATTTTTGCAAAAATAGAGAGAACAAGCAGAACCGAAATAAGTGGCAAATTTGGCAAGCTTTATGAAGGAAACGAACATAATTTACTGCAAAAAAAAATCCCTAAAAATAGAGAAGCAAAACCAATGGCCGAAGATAAAAATTAAAAATATTTTTTATAAAATTAATCAAAAATTTTTATAATGAAATCTGTATATACAATTATAGTTTAAAGCATTATTAATAAAAAAAATAATAAAAAGCCGAACACCACATTTATGGCACGAATGTGGAATAATCGGGTACCGTTATTGCTGTTGGCCATTATAATCTTTTTGGGTGTGCAGTAAGCCGTAATATTTCCCGAATATTGGTCTGATAATGCTTTAGAATATTGTCATTATTTTATTAAACAAAAATAATAATCAGCAGTAAATTAAATTTAAAAAAATAATAATTAAAAACCGCCCCAAATAAAAATGCACACTTATCATTTAAAAGCTAAAGTTGAAATTAATTAAGGAAAAAATTGAAATTAAATAATAATATTATTCTATTAGAGAACGCAAATGATTACTAAATTTATTAAAACTTTTAACTTCCGTTCACAAGCTCTTGGACTAAACTGGTCTCAAAAATTTTAAACATTTATTACAAATAAACAAAAAAAATCGTTTAGAAAATGAATATAGAATCAATCACTTACTTCTTCGATAGATGTCGTGTCATTTGCGGCATTTTGCACAATTCTTATAAACAAAATTTGATAATTTCGCGCTTAACTATTAAATGATAAAATCAAAAAATACATAAAATTATTGAATAGATGGCAAAAAATCTATTTTTTGAAATAAATTAGATTAACCAAAATGATTGAAAATTCAGTTAATCAATACTAAAAATTTCAATATTTTAAGAAATATTTTTTCCGAGAAAAAAGATTAATGCTGGTGAAAGTGCCTTTGTGTAAGCGAATAAATGAATAATAATACATTAAGGACAAAAAAATAATAATTACAACCTTTGTTAAAGAAAAAAACAAACAAATTAAAACTCAAAAGGAAAAAGTCAAAAACCCAAACAATTATAATTTCGATAATATTTTCTTTTTAACTTTAACTAAAAATAGAGATAAAAAGTTCATTAAAAAAAAATAGAAAATTTATTGTTTATTTTAATAATTTATCAATTCTTTACAATGGGGTTAAAACCCCAAAAAAAAGTCGACCGAACCAATCTCTAAAGGACAAAACTGTTTTTTCGGTTTACAGCAATTTTTTTTTCCAATAATTCTTGCTGGCACTTTTTTCAAATATAGAGATTTAGCAACAAAATATATTCGGTGGCGCCTATCGGCATCACTGGACACAAAAACCTCATAAAAAAATAAGCGTTTTGGCCAGCAAAAGCTTTTTGGTAAATTTACATTTTTTGAAGGAATCAGAATATTTGTTACCAATTTTACAATTTTTTAATATGCAAATAAAACAGTGAAATAGGCACTAAATATACATAAAAATCGTAAAAATATGCACCAAATATGCATTAAAAAATTGAGAGAATTAGGGGGTGAATTTTTATTCCTCATAATTTTACACCAGAAAATTTTGCACTTTTTGAGCCATTTTTAGTCAAAATCACGTAAAAAAGATATAAAAGTAAGAAAATATCTTTTTTTGAAAATTAAATTTTGAATAAAAATTTAAATTTTAGGTAGCAAATTTTTTGAGAAATCTCCATTCTTAGAGGTATACTTTTTTGAAAAAAAGCCTAAAAAGGCACTAAAACTCAAAATATTTATCAAAAAATGGCGAAATATACATGAAAGATGCACAAAAACCCAAAATATGCAAATATGCACAAAAATCCCTAAATATGCAAATAAAAGTCCCGACTTTTATAAGCAAAAGACGAAAAGAAGGTGTTTTTTCCTACTAATTAGACCGAGTAGAATCCAGGAAAAAATATGCATTTGCATAAAATAATAATTTTTACATTCGGTCGATCATAGCTAAAACCATATTAAAATTTATTGAATTTATTTCAAAATAACATTTTTTGGTAAAATGACTTTTTCCCAATTGAAAATAATCTTTGATTATAATCAAGAGATAAATTCTCAAAATTGCGGTCACCTCGTACATTGCAAACGTTAACACATCAAATTTTTAATATTTTCCGATTCATTTATTTTTATTTTTAAGACTTTCATTACAGTCAATATTTACACTGTTATGCGTAATTTCCTAGTTTGCAATCACTAATTAAGCTTTGTGTTTTCCATACACCCAAATTGCCTCATTCTTTATTCGTGTGGAATTCAACACGTGCTGGGTCGTTTCGTAAATTCCGCCAATTTGCAGGTTTTTCGTCAAAAACTCGTTATAACTTTGCTCAAACGCAACCAAATGAAACAACAAAAATCTCTATATTCTTCTTAAAACTTTATCAAATTTTTTGAAATTTGGTAAGCTAATTGAGCTAACCAATAGCTATCGGACCATACCAAGATTGTTTTATTTGGTTGCGTTTGAGCAAAGTTATGAAGAGTTTTTGACAAAAAAAAAACTGCAAATTGGCGGAATTTACGAAACGCCCATAGTGGCGGAATTACGAAACGATCTAGCACCAATTCGACACTCTTTGTTTACGTGTTAGCTTTACACGAACTTTACCTTTAATTTGAAAAAATAAATAAGCAACTTTTTATTGTTTTATTAATATTAATTATGTAAATTTGTATAATAAAAATATTAAATAATATTTTAAAATAAATATTTTTTTTTAAATAATAAATCCTTTTTGCATTCCTTGTTTCATTTGCGACCCTCGCAGTCAAAGATGAATAAATTTGTTAATAGGTTTTCTCCTCATAGAATTTATTAAATAGAGTAAAGAAAGGATTTAAAATGAGACTAAAATATATTGGAAAAATAATTTGTATTGTAAATAACGAAAATATTTAAAAATGGTTGTATTCTTGCTTTTGGTATTTTATGGATTTATTGGACAAATTACCTTTTTGGTAGCATTTGAAATACCAGTATATTAATGAATCCATTTTTTATATTATTAAGCGTTATTTATTTCTGTTTCATTATTTTTATCGAAATGATAAATATATAAGTCTATTAAAAAAAGTTTTAATTTTTTGTTATAATATTTTTTTGCTATTTATTTCTGTTTTTTTTTTAACTTTATAGTTATGTGCCTACTTGTTGTATTTGATATTTGTTCATTTTTATCTAAGTCATTTTTTTTTTTCTTTTAATAATAAATTAAAATATTTCAGTTATTTACATAAGTTATGCTCTATTTAGTTCGTTTCGATATTTGTTAATTTTTTTTGACACTTAAGACAAATTTAACGCATTACATATAAATATTGTCTGTTGGTACAAAGAAATGATAATTGTATGGAAAGTGGGATAAATTGTAAAAAAAAACTAAAGGCGTAAATAAAATGAATCAGAATTTTCCTACACTGTCCAATTGGTTGATTACGTACAAAAAAGAAAACATTGTATATGAAATGAAATTAATTTTTTAAAAATATAGCCGAAGCTGAGATGTCTTTTGTCCCAAAAATTCTCAAATTTGGCGACAATTGTTCAAAGCGATTATTCATACAGGGATCGAATTTGAAATTTGGCATAATATTATTTGAATACAATTAGCGTTTTCGATTTTCTTCTTAAACCTGAAAATTTTTTGCTGTTTATATTGGAATTTATTCTTAGATTCGGGTTTTTTTTGAATTTATTAATTTATCTCATATCTGCTCTTTTGCAATAAAATTTGAAGTAATGCGAATGACACACATGTGTTGGAACTGCATTTTTCTTATTTTCAACAAAGATTTCTTTAAAAAAATTTTATATATATTTATATATATAAAATATATATGTATTATTTATAATATAATTTGGATTTTTTTTTAATTGGGATTAATATTTCATTATAAAATTTTAAAATGTTTCTTACTTATTAAAATATTTTATTTTGAACGAATTCAATTTTTTTTAAATATATATAAAAATAATGTGATATTATTTAAAAAAAAATATTGCATTTTAGTTTGAATCTATTCGAATTTATTTTATTCAAAACTTTTCGCTTAAGTCTTAAAATGTAAAAAAAAATCCACCACGGACTGCGTGCAAAACGTTAAAATAGATGCATTTTGAAAATAAAGTTTGTTTAATTTTTATTTTTATTTATTGGACATTAGCCAGATCCTTGCAATGTTGAACCAAATTTAAATGAGTTAACATCTTTTTTCCTTTTTCTCATAATTTGCATTTACGTATTAATAAATTGCCTATTTTGAGTATTTTATATAAGCGGGTTATATTTGCACCTAATAAGTAGTCTCTTAGCAATTTATTTGTGAAAAAAAACAAATAAATTCAAAAATATTAATTTGAACCCAAAGAAATAATAACATATGCAAATTGAATTTAAATTACAGAATTATTAAATACGAGCGGCCGGGCACCGCTTCGCGGTGCCCCCCGCTCTTTAACACTTTGTATGAATTTTTTATTTTTCGTTTCTTGGCTTATTAGTTAGTCAATACTCTTTAAATTTAAATTGGTGTCAGTTTTAAATTTATTTTATTCTATTTGAAAAAAAAAATTGTGTAACGATTACTGTTTAAACTCTCTTTTCTTTTAAACCATTAGGTATGTGGGGTTTTTTCGGCAAAAAAATTTGCATCAACGTAATTAAATTTTTTTATCTTTTCTTTCTCTTTGACTTTCTCTCTACCACGCCCTTTTTTTATAAATTTAACTTTTTTACATTTAATGGACAAAATGCCGATTTAAAGGACATCATTAGAAATAAGGACACTTTGAATTTTCTAAACGGGGAGGCCTATTTCAAAGGGCGGTCTTTTGATTCTAATGACATATCCGAACCCTGTTACAATTTCTATCAGGAAATTTAAACATGACAATGCATTTTAAATCTTATATTTTCTAAAAAGAAATGATTTGGATCACCAAATTTGTATATTGTCCTGTCGGTTTCCGGCCGAAATAATGCTCTTATTAATTCTTTTGGGATTCTTGTAATAAAAATTCGAAATTACTTGTTTTCATAATTTCAACATTCTAAAAAATTCGTTAAACATTTTGTCCTACTTTTCTCTTCTGAAAAATGAATGGCCGGACAATCAATCATCATTTCATCGCTCTCTCTCTTCTTTTCTCCGTTCCTCACTTACAGAGAATTTATCAAAACTAATTACTTCATTCGTATAAAATGACTTTCTTTTAATATGACGTTTTTGGTATTTTTTTTTTTTTAGCTTTGTTATTTTGAGTTAAAATTGATATTTGAAGGGTTTCCGGGGTGGTGATCACAAATACAACCTCAGATTTTTGGGCCAAAAATGTGTAAATTGCCTCATAATTTCAGGACGCTTTTTTGCTGGGTTTCATGCATTTGAAGTCATTAAAAATTCTTATTGAATTTTAAAAAATTAGAATTTTTGACTTTTTGTTAGTCCGGCTCAGGGGTTCGGAAAAGGGCAAAATAAATGTCATATTTGTGATAGTGCCCTCAAAAAGCCCTTAAGACATGTTTTTATGACTTAAGCATTTTTTTTGAATAGGGGGGGGGGACCAGCTTTTGAATGACCAAAAAAACTAAAAATCCACATTTGTCCCACTTAAAATAGGTGCAAAGTTTGAAGATGAAAAAGTATGTAATAGTGCAGATATAGCTACAAAAAATTTTCTTAAATTTAAAAAATATAACAATAAAATATAAGAAAATTTAATCATATTTTTAAATTAAATTTTTTATTACTTAAACAAACTTTTTGGTTCTTCAAAAATTGGGCCTTAGAAGTACGTTTATCTTTCGTTTATTTGCATTTTGTTAAGAAAAGCCCAAAAAAACAGTCAAATATATTTACGAACAACAAAATAATAGCAACTTCTAAAACCAAAAATTATTTTTTAAAATTTCACATTCAAAAAAATGCGTGTCATTTTTTTCGAAGTAATTTATAAAGGAAAAGTCTTTTTTTTTTGAACAAATTTCTTAACGAATTACTAATCACAAAAAAACCCATCATTAATTCAACAAAAATTCATCTTTTTTGAATAACAAATAAAAAAGGTTGTGAAAAATATTCTGTAAACAAAAAAATAATGTCAACTCGAAGATTAGAGAATAGGCAAGAGAAAAGAAAGAAAGAATATTTTTTTTTGGCAAAATGTTTACTTGTCGCGTTAATTTGAATGGCCCTTTTTTTTGACTGACGCGCTCAAATATTATAATAGATATACGAGCGGTTAGGCGCCGCTTCGCGGCGCCAACCGCTCTTCTTTTTATTAGTAAAAAAACATAAAACTCACTTAAACATTTTTTTGCTTTGGATTTAGCTTCAGCACAATGCTTACTAACGATACCCGCGGTGAGGACGCACCAAAGCAATGGGTATCAAAGGAGCTGGGGAGTTAAATGATAGTTAAAGGGACAACTTATGTCCCGCCCTATCATACGCTACATCCTCCCCATTAATGTAGCGATTAACTTACCTTTATTTGCTCCTTTATAATTGCATAAAAACAAATTTAATTTGGAACTATACTAAATTTTCAAAATAGAAATTTCATTTTAAAGTTTCCAACCACACAATGTTTTTAACTTTTTTTTCTTTGTTTTCATTCGAATATTTAATTTTAATTCGTTCCCAATTTCGTGTTCGTGATAGAGCCACATACAATTGGCCATGAGCAAAAACATCTCTTGTCAAATCAATATCTCCAGTTAAAATCATAACTCTTAATACATTTTTCGCGATATCAAGTATTTGTAAACGTGTTCCATTACATAATCACATATTTACGTTTAAATTTCTGATTAATTTTGTAACACAATTAATTTTAAGCTTAAGCTCATGATCAGGAAGACTGTTTGTTTGAAGTTTATTGAGTACTTCAGGAAGAATAGGTGCTTTCTTACTTTCAGCGTCATCAATGCTTTTAAAAATATATTCCTCTCCCGGAAATTTTTTTAAAATTTGATCGTTATAAATATTGTTCTCTATTATATGGTGCCAAAATACAATGATTACATAATTTTGTAAAATTCTTTGTTTTAATGATTTCACTAAAAATTTCATCAATTAAATCATTTCCTTCTATATCGCAAATTTTTGGAAGAAAGATACAGGTTTCACTACCTCTGCCATTTCCTATTTCTAAAATTTGCTCTGCAAAATCTTGCGATTTACTTTCGGTCCGCATGTTTTTTGTTAAGTGAAGTATTTTAAAATTAATCCATAACTTGCTTTTTTGTAGTGTCAAATCTAAAATTTCTGCTTTTGTTGCCTTATTTTTTATTGGTAAACACTGACGAAAATCACCGCTTAAAATCAATATTTTTCCACCAAACATAATGTTATTTTTGTGTATTTCTCTTAATTTTTTATCGATTATTTCAATTACATATTAGGAGCCATTGGTGCCTCATCAAAAATAAAAATATCTGTTTCTCTAATTTCGTTGGCTTCTTTGGAATTATTTTCTATTGATGATGTTGAATTGATATTTAAGTCTAAAGGTAATTTAAAATGATTATGAACAGTTCTTCCATTTTTTAATAATGTAGCAGCGATTCCACTAAATGCCATGTTTGTCACTTTTTTATTAACCCCTCTTCCCAAATGAAAAATAGCGGTTTGAACAAAAGATTTTCCTGTTCCCCCAGGTCCATCAATATAAAAACAATTTGTTTGGGTTTTATTAGGACATTCTAAGATTATTTTTATATAATCAAAAATTTCTTGCTGTTCGCTATTCATTAAAGAATATTTGTTTAAAGCAATGTTTAATTCATCTTTTGGATTGATTATTTGCTCTTGAATGTTTTTTATGTTTTCATTTATTTTTGGCATCCCTTGAAAATCTTTCAAACTTTTGCCGTGGTTTAATAAATTTTGTTCAATTAATGACAAAGCTATCTGATAAGCAACATTTCCAGCATACATTTTTTTAAGATCATAACTTAAGTGATCTTTATATTTTTCCCAAAGTAAGTCAGGGTTTTTTGGTTCACAATTAATAAGAATATTTGCAAAAAGTGAACGAAGACCTCTAGGAAATTTAAATTGACTTGCTTCATCTAAGCATTTATCCCATTCCGAATCATCTCGAGTTAACCCTAAAGCTAAACATGATTCTGGATATGAGTTATATTTAACACCATTAACAATTTTTAAATCATCATAACTTTTAGCATGAGTATTAAGCAATAAATAACGGAGATAATATTATTCTTTGTTTTTAGGGTTTATTGTATATATTCTTCCAATTACTTTATGTGTTTGTTTTCGTGGCCATTTCCATTTTCTATTTTTCTTATCAAAGGTGCAATAAGTTGGCATTTCTATATATTTGTATTCCGGTGCATTAGGATATTCTTTAAAAAAATTAAAATAAGCCGTTAGTTTGCTATTTTTTTGCATCGCTTCTTCTAAATTATCATTATCTGAATTTTTATCAAAATAAATAGTTTGTTCGTTTTCTAAATGCACCTCTAATCGTTCGATTGAATGTGATTTGCCTTGTAATTCAAATTTAAACAATCGATAACACGCTTCAACTGGGCTCAAATAACGCGCTTCAAGATATTGGCTAACTTCATCATATTTTAACACTGTTTTTTCTCCATTCGGTTCTTCTTTTACACATTCAATTGTTGCGGCATCATATCCTTTATAGATATACTTGTAAATATATTTGACAGCGTTTATTTCGGAACAAACTTCAACATTGATATGTGATTGGAATCTCATTAATAAATATGGATTATACGGTGCGACATTTTGATTGGTTAATCGATGCCCTTTGATAAATGTAAAGTCACCGTTGTTAGAGCGTTTATACAAAGCATATCCATCTTCACCTATTTGGGTTTCTTCTCTAAATTTTTTCGGATATTTAAAACGACATTTATCATTCCTCATACATGGAGCATTTTTATTTAATTCGCCACATGGCCCATGCAACATAAACTTTTTTACTAATAAACGCAAAAATGGTTCTTTTTCTTTATCCGGAAGATTAGCACGTATAAAGCGATCAATATCATTTGCATTTTTAAATTTATCTTTTGGATGTAAGGTGATTAGAAAATGTAAATGCGGTAAACCCCTTTTTTGAAATTCAACAACCCAACAATAAGCTATGACCTTGCCAAATATTTCACCTTTTACAACCTCTTCAATCAATTTATCAGATTTTAGTTTAAAAATTCTTGCTACGATATCCGGTCTATCTTCAGTTTTCTGGTTTTTAATTAAGCATTTTTTTATGTCTGGGTCCTCTGGATTTATCGTATATGTCAAAAACAAATCCGGTTTTCCATTTTCTCCCACAATAGCCATAGAATCTATAAAATGTTGGTCTTTGTTTCTTGGTCCACCTAAAAAAGACGAAGGTAAGATCACTTGTTTTCCAATGCTTGCTCCTGTTTGCTCGGCTTTATTAAAGAGATAATCCTCTAGTCCTTTATAAATTTTATAAAATCACAAAAAGAAATCTTTTTGCCACATTGATTTTTTAAGTCAAAATTCCATCCTTTTGTTCCTAAGGGGTATAATAAAGGATAAATCAATGGTTCGACAATAGGGTCTAATGGATAAATATTTTTTATTTCTTTGCTACCCTTTTCAACAACAATTATATTTGCAGCCGGTACTTCTTCATTTGCATTGCATACAATAATCGCAGCCACTTCATTTGTGTGTTGAACATTGTATCGATTTGGATCAAATCCTTTTCGTAAACTCAATAACATTTTAACTTCCTGTGTTTCGTTATTTTTATTTGTTTTGGTTAATTGTTTTTGTTCGTTTACTACATTTTTCATCATTTCATAAGCTTTAGCAAAAGGATAATTTTTTCTAAGAATTAATTCAATTTTTTCAATTAAGTTTACATCTAAATTATGAGTATGTAATCTAATCCCTTGTGCTTCGTTACTATCGAGAAAATACAATTGCCCATTTGTTGGCAATGAATTATGTTCTGTCGGTTGTGCTATTGGGTTATATTTGTGATAAACTTGTCCTGATATTTTGAAACAACTTGGACCTGGCAATGTAAAATTAAATTTATTGCAGGCCAAAGAAGCACACGCAAATGAATTATTATATTTTCTTATGTTTTTCAAAAAAATTTTAGACATCTCATTATCTTCTGAAAACAAATCTTTTAATTCAGTTGGGTATTCATCAAACAATTCTAATAGATTTTTCGATTTACCGAAATTACAACACGAATAAAATTCGTTCAATGCTTTTGAATTTGCAGGTTTTTCTTCCGAAAAATGCAACGCTCTGCAAAATACACACTCAACATTCAGATCCTGCAGAGAAAATAATTTTATATTAGTTAATTCCTCTCCTTTTTTAATTGCGATCTGTTCTAATTTTTGCGTTCCATCATTTTCATTTATTTTATTCAAATCGATATTATCCAAGTCTATAACATTTACAAATTCCATATCTCTTTCAGTTTTTCTTTTCTTACGTATAGATTCTGATTCAGAACAATTAAAATTTTTTAACCGCTTTTCACCGGAGCTTTGAACCGGTCTTATCCGCTTTTTTTCACCGGAGCTTCGAACCGGTTCAACCGCTTTTTTGAACGGGAGCTTATAACCCGTCTTATTTCCAGAAGGCAAATCAATATTTTGTAACGACGATGAAGAACACTGAGCCTCGGAAGGAAAGGATTGCTTAGTTCGCACCATTATTATATAGCTAAAAATAGAATTAATACGAATATTAAATTTTTAAAAACGGATTTTACAAAAAAATAAATAAATTAAAAAAAAAGATGAAACAAAAATTAAGAAAAATTGCCAAACATAACATTCTAAGTATAAGGGCAGCATAAAACCCAAAAATTTAAAAATATATGTAAAATAGATTTAAAAAAGGCAATTAAATTTTGTTGAGTTAAAGAAAAATTTTGTTAGAGAAAATGCAATAACTGAAAAAAAGAAAAAGGAAAATAAATATTACATAATGTGTAATGAAGAACTGTGTTGTTGAAATCACGAAAAAAACAATAACAAACATTCTTTGACTAAACTATTTCTTCTTTTCTTTCTCTAGCAATCTTTTTATTTTCGTTTTCTCTTTTCATTGTTAACAAAACGCCACTTCGGGCGCAAATTCAAAAAGGCAAAAAAAGGGGCGGAGCTTAGACTCGCTTAGTATAGAGTAGGGGATGATGCAAAAAAAGGTAAAACAATTCGCGATGTAATAAACCAAAAACAATTTATTTATACTTTAATTTAAACGATTGTATTTGATTAGATTGCGCTAAAAAAAAGTATTTATATAATTTTTAAAATTTTTTTTTGTAATCAGTCTAAATGTATAAAACAATTTTTATAATGATCTTTCTTAAATTTAAACATATAATTTACGAAGTTTACATAAATAAAAGGTAAATATGGATAAAATCATAAATAAAAAAATCACAAAATTTTTAATTGAAAATTTATAGTAATGATCATATTACATATATCTTTTACTTAAATTATTATATGTCAATTAATTTCCATTAGAAATACTTAATTTCGAATTATCATTATCACTTAACAATTTATAATGAATATAAAGAGTAATTAATAAATTTAAAATTAATGTAATAGAAGAATATTAATTCTATGGCGAAAGATGGCAGCGAAATAGTTAATATAAAAAAACGTTCATTGTATTAGAATTGGCGTTGTGCTAGTCAAAAAAAAAGATGCAAGTTAGCGAGAATTTAAATAAAAAAGTTTACTCTTTTATTTAGAAAAAAAAAACAACGATACGACCTTACTTACTATATTCAGTATTATTATAAGTAGTAGTATATATTTTTTTGGTTCATATAAAGATGAAAGTTTTTCATACTTCGAATATTAAGATTAAACTAATAGAAACATTTTTTTTGAACTTTATACAAACTCGTTTTCTTATCTTTGCCTTTAAAAAAGTAAAAATTAAAATTGTGCAAACGCGGGAAATTTGTTGCGTGTTATCATAAAGTGAGCGGCACTTCCTTTGTTTTCAAAATAAATGTGTTTTTTTCGTTATTTAAAAAGCAATATTTAACTGAACAAATTTTTAAGATTTGTTTTTCTCCATTCTTTTAATGATATAAAGAAATAATTGTTTTTTTCTTAATTATTTTAAACAACCAAAAATTATTTTCAAATTTTCTATTTTCCTTTGGTTTTTTGCATCATATAATAAATTATTACTTAATAATTATGATAAAAAGATAACTAAAAACAGACGTTCCCAAATTTTCGAACATTTTAGGTCATAAATTTTCTGAAAATCAACCAATTCTTTTGATGATGTAGAGCATATTTGGGGCTTTCGAATGTCACTAAATACAATTAGCTTAGTTCATTCTACAATTTTTTCTGGGTCCCGCGCCGCAAATATCGCATCACCCATGTGTATACATTTTAAAAATTTAGTTTATCATGAAAAAAAATATTTAATTAAAACATAAATATCATATGTTTCTATTTTTCTAAATAAATAAAAAATCCTAATCAAAAAGAGGCCAAAGAGAAAATCCATCAAATTTGAGACGCTTGCTTTAATAAAACTCATTAAAAAGTGGGTCATAACAAATATAAATTTATTATAATGCAAAAGGCAGACAAAAAAAAAAAACATTTTTGAAATTGCCAAAAAATCTTATATTAGAAAATATTCAAATTAAAAGCTAATACAGTAAGAAAAGAAGACAATTAGAAAACCCCAATAACACATTTATTCTTTCTTTTTGCATTCAAGAAAATGATTTGTGTATAGTTCAAAAATACCAAATAATTCTTTTTCATTATTAAATTTATGCACTTGTAGATAGATTTCATCCCACTCATTTTAAACAATTATAAATGAAATGTTTTAATATAAAATTGAAAATTAAATGCTAAAGAAATAATCACTAAAAAGCATTAATTTATGAAAATCAACAAAGAAAAAAGATCCAAAAAACTTTCAACGAAACCATTTTCTATCGAGACAGATGATGATAGCACGCGGCAGATAGCGGTCGAGGTGAGGTAAAAATAACAAATATTTTTTAATATTAATTTACAAAATATTTATATAAAATTATCATTTCAAAAACATGAAATTTTTTTTTTTATAAATTTCAAAGAAATTTGAGTTATTCAAGATTAAAAGAAGTTAAAAATTTGTAAGAATAAAATATAATAGAAATATTGATTATAATTTTTGTTTTTTTTTATTTGCCTTTTTATTTCACTACAATTTCTGTACATAAAGTTAACCACCAAACCGGAATAATTAAACAAGAGTGCGCAAAAACTAAAATAATGAAAAGTAAAATTTTTTAATTGTAGCTTACAAACGTATTAAAATATGTTTAAAAATACAAAAATATATTTTATTCCATAGAGTAAAATTTCAAACTTAAAAGCTCGTTTTGACACCAACAATTAGCCGCATAAAGGAATTTGCATTACTTTTCCCAGCCAAAAAATTAATAAACAGCATATAATCAATTTTAGAAAAAAAAAAAAATCAAACATTACTTTTTAGAAAATCCAATAAATTTTCATCATAAATTATATAAAGAAAAAAACGAAGACCAGAAACCAAATATAAACGTTCTAGGCGAAGATCGCAACCATTTGGTCTAAGATTACAAACAATAATATAAAACACGATAAAATACGGACTGAATAAAATATTTTAAATAATATATTTTACTTCAAATAATAAAATTAAACAAAATTATTAAAAATTTAAATCAAATGATCGAATATGAAGAAGTTGGGAAAATAAAATTCATATAATACAAATAAAGACCTGACAAAAGGTTTCGTTTTTTGAGTGAAATTAGCTTTTGACTTTTTTTCGACTTTTTCCAAAATGTCGGCCGGTATTATCGGTTTTTCAATTTTTTCGGTCGGGTTTTCCGGTAAAATGCTGAAAAAAAAGCCGAAACCCCGAAAAAAAGTTGACCGTCCGATCACTAAACAATGCACATTGCATTAAATTTATAAACGGCAATTAAACTTATTAATATTAAAATGCGGTAATATGGCCTTACAAATAAATATAATACGACCAAATAAAAAATTGAAATCGGTTGTAATACTTTCGAAACAATAAATTAAAATTAATTATTTTCTATTACAGATGCTAATTCGCATTTTAAAGAAAACCAAAAAGAAATTATAAAAAATTTCAAAATAATATTTCTAATAGGATTAGATTAAAAAGTAAACTTATCAAAGATTAGAGACCAGGGGTGCAGGCGATCTACTGATTTAAAAAATCGGAAATCCCGATTTCAAATTTTTATTGGAAATCGGAATTTCGTAGCCAAAATTTTTTTTCCGAAATTGGAACTCTGTCAAAAAGACCAGAAACCGGTAATTTTTTTAACAAATTAAATTACTTTTATATATTTCTTTCGTTCCAAGTGTAGAAAGGCAATAAAATAGGTTACCAGATGGGGGTCAATGATGATATTTTTTTAAATGATCACTTTTAACTTTTTTTTGTCTACATTCTATAAAGGAAACATAACTCTATATTGGTATAAAAAAAGCCTCGATCAAAAACGATCTAAAGTAAAATTTTCAAAAAAGTGTGTGAAGACTTATGAGTTAAATTATAAATGTATATTATTCTAAAACGAACTTTAGTTCAGCTTCGATTGCATATAATTAAAATAGTTTTAATTGTTAATAAATTAAAAATATTTTCATGATTTTTTTTTAAATATATTTTTTCTATTTTATTTTTGAACATTTTAGTTAAAAAAATATTTTATAGAAAAATATTGGTATTTTTACCTCGGCAATTAGGGTTAGTTTCCCTTTGATTGGTGTTAGCTTGTTCGATTTAGAAAAAATATATATAATATTTAATTATTAGAATAAGTCCAACTCTTTTTTTCATGGTAAACTTAAAATTTTCGATCTATAGAAATGTATTCTTTCATGTGCTGTTAGCATTTTTTCGATGATACCTTGAATTTTATTTAATTTGATTAAATATTAGATTAAATTAATTGTGGAACAAAAAAATTTAATATATTAATTAATGTACACTATCTTTTGGATCTCCAACGACATGCATCTAATAGGATTTATTTTTTCCATTTAGTTTTCTATTTTTGTTTTTTTTTCATATATTCTTTTTTCTTTAAAATTAAAAAAAAAATTCATCTGTTTTCTGATTTTTTTCATGCTTTTTAAATACCTTACATATTAGTAGTTTTTTATTTTATCTGTTATTTTTTTACTTAAACATAAATTTACACTTTTGATTAAATTGGTATTTGCATATAGTGGAATATTATGTTAATTAATTATTATTTTTTATTAATAGTTTTTTATTTATGAATTACATAATTTGATTCACCATCTATTTAGTTAACTTTCTTAAAATATATTAAACTTACTTAATACATTTATTTAATTTTTTTAGCATTAATTTTAAAAAAATAACTCGATTACTTCTGCCTTTTTGGGGTCAGATTTGTCAAGCTTTTTATATAAAACCGCCAATAAAAATTAAAAGATAAGTAAAAATTGGGCTTTTTCAATAGTTGTCTATATTTTACTTTTTTTCATAAAATATTATAAGATTTTCCGTAAATAATAAATAATAATAACAGTCTTACTTATAATTTTCCAGTCAAGCTATTGGTTGCCATTTTTGGCACTTTTAATGTGGGATCAAAAGAATTCTAGAGGAAAGAAATATTGGAAAAACAAACAAATAATAAAATATTCTAAACAAAAACGTAATGAAATGAATGGTGATGTAAGTGGTAAGTATTTACTTTTATGATTAAATGACTAGGAATTTCGTACCAAAATTATTTAAATTCTTAATAAATTATTTTTAATCAAAACCTTTTATTTTGTTGACTCAATTTCAATTTTTTTATTAGAAAGATTAAAGCTTTCAAACCTAAACCAAAAGAATACTTTACCATCAATATTCCTGTAGGCGCACCCACGTTTCGTCGACTAAGAGATGAATCCACGTTTCGTCGACTCCACCAGTGTTGTTCGGGACCAAGAATTTTTCGGGACTCGGGATCGGGACCGGGACCGGGACTAGACACCGGGACTCGGGACCATTTCGGGACCGGAACCGGGACTTCATAAGCCAATTTTTGGGGGTGTGTTTTTGAGAAATTTTAAACAAAAAAATTTGTTATGTGAATAATAATTTATTTCTCATTCTTGGTCGTATAGTCAAAATTTTGAGGCGCATGATTCTTTTTTGAAGCGTGAAAATATTTGATTGAGGGGGCGGCCTATTCCATTAAGTGTTCAATGACATTTAAAAATTCGATTCAAGGACACTGATTTTCAATATAGAATTAAAAAGGTCCAGAAGGATTGCTTCATTACAAATAACACCTAAATTTAACATCTATATATTTATATTTTTATTTATTTTTAAATTCGCGCGCTCCAGCTGTCTGATTTGTTGTTTTATTTCTGCAGTTCGTATTTTATTTTCCCCTCATTTAAATTTTAAATGCTGTATAAAAATTATCTTTTGTTCCCAACTTTATTGGTCATAATTAAAGAAAATCGAATACATATTAAAAAATTTGTATTCTTTTTTTTAATGAAATGTTTATTTTTTTAAATTTGATATAATCTTTATAACTCAAATTTAGAAATTTCATTTCTAATCGTACAAATTGTTTGAAATAGGACATGATAATGGCATAATTTACTAGCTTATTGCGCTTTATGTTTTTCTATTTAATATTAAAGAACCAAATTTGGTTTGAAATTGTATTTTTCGCATTACCAAAATAAATAAATTGTAGCTTTCGTTATTTTATTTTTGATTTGTTAAAATTTCTGCTTTTCTCCTGATTAATTGTTGCCCGCGTTAAAATAATTTTTATAAATTATTTAATTTAATGATTTTCAAACGTTTATTTATTTTAAACAATTTTTCGAAATGATAAACTTGAGATCGGTCCGGTAATTGAGATATTTTTATTTATAGAATTTTATTTTTATTTTATTTTTGCCTTTTTTTATTAATTTAAATGAGTTTTTTTAGTGTTTTATCTTTTGATGCTTGAGAAAAGTAACAAATGTGCGGTGAGCGCTTTCCAATATTATTCCTTTCGAAGCAAAATGTATTTTAAATACTTTTAATTGATTTATATTTATATATATGTAAATATTTATATTACTCGTATTTACAATCTATAATTTTTTTATTTCATTTTTTTGTAATGAAAAAGAGATAAAACAAAGTAATTATATTTTTATAAACATTTTTTCTTTTTAGCGCAATTGCAGAGTTACTTTATTTCGAAAATTAATGTAAATTGCATTTTTTTATCTCTAAATTTTAAATGAATGATTTGTCCTTACAAGGTATGGGGGGTTTGCCGTTCTTTTATTAAACTTTCTTTTTCGTGACTTTAGCATTTTTTTTAAACTGATTATATAAATGACTATTTTGGAATCCGTTTCTAAGCAATAGGACTTTTCGTGTTAAAATAGGGGATTCTTTCTCCTCTATTAAAAAAGTTGGCTCTGGCGTCCCCCAGGGCTCTGTTTTGGGTCCCCTACTGTTTTTGATTTACATTAACGATCTGCCTGATGCTATGCCATCAGGGGTGAATATCAAATTATATGCTGATGATGTTAAAATGTATATATGTTATAAAACAAGAGCAGATACTGAAATTATGCACAAAGCATTGCATAATTTGTCGGAATGGGCAAATAAATGGCAAATAAAAATTTCGATTCAAAAAACTTTTGTACTTTATTTGGGGATTAAAAACCCTAAAAAGACATACTGTATTGATGGAAACAGCATTAATGGTGTGGATAAAATTAGGGACTTAGGCGTAAACATTGACGATAAATTACAATTTTCCGATCATATCACACAAATAACTAAGAGTGCGTACCTTCGTATGCGCTCCTTGTTTAGAATAATTAAATCCAAATCTTCCAAGGTTTGGATTATATTGTACAAATTTATATTAGGCCATTATTGGAATACGCTCCGGAGGTGTGGAATCCATCTCTACAAAAAAATATATAAAAAATAGAAAAATGTCAAAAATATTTCACCAAAAGAGTGCTGTTTAAGTGCAGCCTACCGCCCATTCCATACCAAGAATGTTTAAAATACCTACAGCTACCAACACTGGAATGTAGGCGAAAACTATTTGATTTGTTCATGGCACACAAAATAATTTATGGCAGAACCGATTTGGATCCTCTTACCATCTTTAAACCTTCCCAACGTTTTAACATCCCCTTTTATAGACTTAATACTAAGTACAAATTAGGTGCAAAATTTATTCCCTTCGCAGGGAGGGCAACAAAATGGTGGAATCAACTCGATAAAGAACTTATTAAAACAAATTCCTTAAATCAATTCAAAACAAAACTCAAAAATTCTTGAGGGTAAAGAGGACCGAAAAAACGGAAAAAAAAACTATAAAACCAAATTAGAATAATTGTCATGCATAAGTGATTTGGTATATTATATTGTATTGATCTCATATTATTTTTATTTATCTTGGCGATCTTTTCCTATTTTATTTTTATTTGTATTATCCGGTGGACAAACAATTATTAATGTCCACAATGTAAGCGGATTTTCCCTTTCGTCAATAATACGATCAGCTAAACCCGTATATTACAGGCCGAAATATTAATTTGTTTTAAAAAAAAATTTTAAACTGTGTGCTCTATTAGGCAATTATTTAAATGCGTACAAATAAAAATATTTATCCAAAATTAAATTAATTTTTTGCAACAAATTTATTTTTATTTGATTTTTTTGTTCGAGTTTTAAATCTTAATTCTTGATCTGAAACAACAATTTTTCTTTTTTCGTACCTCTGTTTCATTTCATTTTGTTTATCATTGATATAAATGAAATTTTATGACTTTTTATTTACGTAACTCTCTTAAATTACATTTTAAAGTAAGAAATTTTTCTTATTAATTCAACTTAATATTCATTTCTCGAAAAATAAAATTGTATTGGTCATAATTTTGTCAGCACCACATGAACACAATGGAGCTGACAGGTAAAAGCAATGGCGTTTAGATCTTGGCCATTCTCAATGCAGAAATCAATTAATTGTTTTTTTAAACATATGAAATTGTTTGCCATTCATGCATTGTATTTAATATAATAAACTATAAAGAATCTTTTTACAAAATCTCAAAAATATAACAAATGTTTTGTAGTTATGCGACGCGTATTATTTAGCTTTTTTACATTATAATTCTCTTTCGGTCGTTTTTGTTTACTTAAAATCATTTTTATTTTAATTCTTTATTTTTTGAATTTTTATCAATAAATTTAATTTGGTTCTTTTCTACAGAAACAAATTGTTGAATTGAAGAGAGAGGCATTTTTTATTCGTATTGATCTTCATAAATCCTCGTCGCTGGCATAATTTTGTCATTTGATTTTTCGTCTTCAAGGAATTAAATAAATATCTTGATTTAATTTGTATTTGATTTGTTCTTTAAGATGGCATTGACTAATATTTAAAACTGTATTGAAATTGTTAAATTTTTAATTTAAAAAATAAAATATGATAAATTTTGGGAAAATTGTTTCATTCATCTTTTTTATTTTTTTCATTAATATAATAAAACAAAATTCATTAATTTTTTGCAACAAGTTTTTTATTTGATTTTTTTGTTTAAATTTTATTGACCTGAAACCGCAATTTTTCTTTGGTTATTAATAATATTCTCCTTTTAACAATTTTGTAACAATTCTTTTCTCATTTAACAGTTCTTTTTGGTACCGCTGTTTCATTTCATTTTGTTTATCATTGATAAAATGAAATTTTATGACTTTTTAATTACATAACTTTCTTAAATTATATATTAAATCTTATAATTGAATTTAATATTCAATTCTCGAAAAATAAAATTGTGTTGCTCATAAATTATGTCAGCATCACATGAACACAAATGGAGCCCACAGGTAAAAGCAATGGCGTTTAGATCTTGGCCATTCTCAATGCTGAAAATTTTTTTTTTTTTTTGCCGTATCGTCTTTACTTAAAAAATGAAGCTGTTTTAATAGTATCTTCCTGAGGCTTTCTTTATTGAATAAATAAATATTCATATTGCAGTGAATTAAAAAAATATTGTTAAACAAAATCCTAAATCAAATTCGCCGGTTTAATTCTGACGGATTATTCCACCTGTACAATTTTGAGGCCAGGGCCTGGTCCAAACCACAGATGAATTTGGAGTCATTCTAACAATACTTTGGTTTCATCTCTTTATCACAGTTGGGGAACAAAGTATTGTGCAAAAGGTGTGGCGCAAGCTTTCTGATACTCTGTATTAAGAAAAAATAATACCAAAAGCTTAATTGAAAAATTGATATTTTTACTTATTTTTAATTAAATGGTATTGAAAATATAATTATTTCTTATTAGTGGCTCGTATTATATCCATCCAGCATTCCAAAAAAAAAAAAATTTGAATATGATTGCCATTAATTATTGTACATAATTTTAATTTAGTTTTTTAGTTTAAATTAAATTAAATAATTAGGGTTTTGCTTTTTTAATGATCATATTGTGGTGCTCGTAGAACAAATTCAATGACGCGTGCATTCAATTTTAATTAGTGTATTTGAAGAGCAGTTTCTTATTTTGAAATTGAATAAATCTATTTTAATACATATTTTTATACTTATTAGTTTCAAATTTCATTTAAAAACGAAGAATATATGATATTTTTCGAATAAAATAACTCAAACATTGTTTAATTCATATATTGCCAGCAAATTTATGATTTATAATTTTGGTAATACCATGCTTTAACTTATGTATTTATTAATTTATTTTATTATAACATTATTTATTCAACTTTAAAAACAATTAAAATGTTGCCATTTTCATAGAATAAATAAAATAAATTGGAAAATTTTTATTAGTTTTTATAGGGATTATTTTAATAATTTGTATAATTTTTTTTTACCAAATTTTAGCTATCAATAATAAAATGGGTTTTTTAGAAGATTTTTCTGTACCAATAAATTCTTTAGGGCAAATCGTTGCGCAAATTGCAGAGCTCCGATGGCTTTTCCTTGTGTTGGTTTTTTTTAAAACTTATAAATAAAATTGTATTAGTTTGATTTTCATTAATTAAAGTAGGAGCATCTTTGACACTATGAAAAGTTTTCCAATAGTGAAAACTTTAACATTCAGTCATATTAGAAATAATTATTACTTCTGTACAAGGTATTAATAAAAAGTTAAAATAAGTGGCACAGTGTATAAAAGAATTCATCATTATGGGAGTTTTTTGCTTGAAAGCAAAAGGAAAATGTTAAATAACAAAAAATTAAAGATAAAACTTTATTTATTGTTAGAGCCAATATTTAGTTGCTATTTATCTTTAAAAAATGTTTTTTTTATAGCCAAGCATTTATAATTTTTTATATTATTTGATTTATATTAAGATTATTATTTTTTTAATTCGAGTGCAACTTAAAAGTATTTCATTTTAATAAATAAATAAAATTATCAGCATTAATAATTGGCACATGACACCAAGCCATTCCTGGCAAATGCAGCAGACTTTTTCCGCATTTAATTTATAAAATGAATGACATTGAAGAATTAGGTTCTTTGAAATGGAAGTTTTATTTTTTGAATTTAAATTATTATCTGTGATTAGCCAAATTCTTTTTTAAATAGTTTTGGGCCTGGTCTGCCGAAAAATTGTAATTTATCTTGAATTTATTAAACAATTTAATACAAACTTTTCATAATTTTTTAATATAAATTTTGCCGTAAGTATTTTTATTTTTTTAGATTTTATTTTAATATTTTAAATTGCTTAAAGCTTTATTTTCTGGAATATGTAAATTAGTTCCTTTCTTTTTTAAATAGTTTTGAGCTTGATTTGTTTTGCCTAATATTGCAATTTTACCTTGAATAATTTTCATGTACCGCTTTTCTGCAACTGAATACCATGTTTTTTCGTTAGCAGTATATAATGCTCGGAATTTTACTTATGATTATTAGACTTATTATCATTAATCCAATTTTATAAATTTTCGATATTCTATTTTTTCATAATTAGAACCCAGTAATTTTTTTTTAATGAAACGCGCCATCACGAATTTGAGATAGATGCCCATAAAAGACAAAAAAAAAAGTTGGCTTATAAAATAAGTTAGGTATGCGTTCCGAATGTCTAATAAGAAAAATAAATTAATAATTGAATAACTGATAATTAGGGATGCAAATTTTACACGCAAAAAGTTGACAAAATATGCGTATAAACATGCAAATAAAACAGTGAAATATGCATAAAAATCGTAAATATGCACTAAAAATTGAAAATTAGGGGTGAAAACTTAGTTAAAAAAATTTATTTCCTTATAATTTTACCGTTTGCAAACCAGAAAAATTCTCAAGAGCAATATTTTCAAAAAAAAAATAGGGTTCACCCGTACCAAAAATATGAAAAAAATTGAAAAATATGGATATAAAATTTTAGGCATGCTCAAAATCAAAACATTCATTTGCGACGAAATTAATTTTTTTTTTAAATATTTTTTTACATAGTGAAAAATTATGTCTGGCTAAACTATGGTGTTGTAAAACATTTTCCCGATATTTGGAGCTTGTACCATGTTAAATTAAATTAAATAAAACCCTATTTCTTCATCAAGTTATGCCTTATTAATACATTGTAGCGAATTCGATATCTCTTAAATAAATTATGGGGTTTAATTATGTATTTTTTTTTAAATTTTGGAATTCACATTTTATTTGATATTTATTGCGCACCCTTCTTAAAATAGGTAGGGTGTTAAAGTTATACCGTACGCATTTCTTACACTGTGTTTAGTAAAATACTGCAATTTATCCTAATTGAAGGTTTGATTTTAGGCTCATATTTATTATATTATTCATGCATTTAATTTTGAGATGAGATATCGCGATTCGCGAAGGATATTATAAAATCATTTTGATAATGGTGAACGTCCAAAGCTATTCAATTTTATGGCAGCAGCAATTCGCCTTATGGCTGCACATTTGCACCACTCAATAAACTGATTTGCTTATTTATAAATTTTTAAATTAATTAGTTATAATAATAATGATATTATATTGGTAAATTACCTGCAGAAATTAATTAAAATTTCCCTAAAAAAATTTTCATTCTTTTTTCATTTAAAAATTATTATTTTACTACAAAAATAAGGGCGCAGTTAAATTCTTTTCTAATTCTAATAATAAAAATTTATTTTAATTTTTTTCTTTAATTTATTAGCATTTAGTAATCTGAATTAAAAAGGGGTAGTTTTTTAAGCTTTATACTTTTTACACCTTGTTGTCAGCGAATCAGCCAAAAATTTCTTGCCTAAGTGATTATATGTTTGAGACAGGAAAAGATAACCCCTGCGAAATTTTCATTATAAAATTTTTCTTTTGTTAGAGAATATGCACTGCAAGTAACAAAAACTTTTTATGTTCTTTTTTTTTAATTAATTTATCAAGTACTTTATATTAATAACATTCATTAGAACTGTGACCAGAATTTTGCGCTTCCGTGACTGGACATCTGGACAGTGGACATTTGGACAGTTAACTCATTTGGACAGCAGTTGGACATTTGGACAGTGGACAATTTCGTCAGTGGACCTTTGGACAGTGGACATTTGGACAGTTAACTCATTTGGACAGCAGTTGGACATTTGGACAGTGGACATTTGAACAGCATTTGGACATTTGGACAGTGGACATTTCGTCAGTGGACATTTGGACAGTGAATGAACCTCTAATAAGAAAAGCTCAGAGAAATAATTTTCTGAGGTCAAATATTTGGCAAATTTGTACTCATTCATCTGTCATGGGAATACGGGATGAAAAATGCTTTACATTTTCTCAGATTAATCACTCACCTCAAAGTATTAAAGTCATAAAATAAAGCGATGCTGTTTACTTTTTTAAATCCGCTTTTTTATAAATTTTCCGACAAAATTGTGCATACTTTTTTCTCAGACGCAAACAACAAAAGATTTGAAGTTTGAAAAATGAAGTCCAAAAATTTTATTCCTTTATGAAAATTTTGAACTTATCAAGTGTAAAGAGCCTTAGAAAGCCTGAATGTCTATGATTATTCTTGTAAAGAATCGATTCCATGATAAATTACTACTCCATGGGGATTTTCATTGTCCTGTAATAATGACTCATATTTGTAAAATGAAAAAATATGCAATATTCATTTTGTTAATTTATTTGATTGTCAAAATTAACAAAATTGAATCAGAAAAGAAAAAAATCGCAAAATGATTTGTTGAATTATTTGGTGAAGGATGGGACGAAGGAGAGGAGGAAATGAAAGTTTAAAATTTACAAGAAAAAAACATTGTTAAACAATAATTGATCAAAATAAAAATGATGAGAAAAAACGAAAAGTAATTCAGATCAACAAAATAAAAGAAAAAATAAAACAAAAAGGAAGAAAATATCTAAAAAGGAATGGGAAATGAATACAAACAAAAAGGAAAATATTTAAAAAAGGAATGGGACAAAAATTATACCAAAATTGGTAAAAAAAAAATCGGAGTATGTTACACAACCATTCAGAATTAGAAGAAACAATTTAGCATAAAGGGCCCAAAAAAATTTAGTGAAAATGAAAAAAATGAAACAATATTGGGAAATCAAATGGAAGAATCCAAAAATGAGTGATAAAAATCGCAAAAATATTGAATACCAGTAGTTAACCTTGTACTCCGGTCCCATTTTTGAATTCAAATTTTTAGGGCCAAAATCATATCCTATGGCGTAGTGTTCAAATTAAGCCCATGGGTATGGGGCCTTTTTTGGCGCCAAAAATTTGAATTCAAATTTTCGTTGCGGCATGTTTTTTTTCTGTCTACAGGCTATTTCTCTCCGACCCCAAAAGTATGATGGCACCAGATTTTGGTGGGTGCCCACCCTATGGGTATAGGGACCCACTTAATAAGGAAAAACTTTGTGCGAAATTCAAAAATTTTGCTGTCTGTTATTTATTTAAAGACCGTTGATAAAGCATTCTTGAACGGATTTTTGCTATTTTTTCAAAATCGGAATAATTTATGCTCGGGCATTTGCGTCTGTTGCTACTTGTGGAAGAACATCCGCTCGCAGAACTGCTTGCCCGACTCGCACAACGCTCTTGTTCTTTGTCTGCTGCCCCGGTTGTTGTGAGGTGCGCATTTAGCATCGTAAAAATTTGGCGCACGTGCTTGGTGTCACAATGTAATTTGGGCAACAAAATTGAAGAAGTAGATGCCCTTCCTCTATCATTAAAAGACCGGAAGCCGGTGATGGCTGACTGCTTTGCTTTAAGTGGATAAATTTTCATTTTTAGTTTTATCGATTCAAATCCACTAATGATTTATGTCCAAAATGAACCACACAAATCTAATAAGCCAATTACTGCCTATGGTCAATTTTCTTGTCACCACGCAGGGAGTGACCATCCATAGTGATCGACTGGACACCCCAAGGGTTGTGCTGTTCAACGATGATGGCTCTTCTGCTGTGTGAAAGCAGTGTCGAAGCAACAACGTGGAGCTCGACTATATGATCAACAAGAATGGTGTCTACCTAAATTCCAACCATCTCCGAGGGGCCCGGCCAAAATTTGTACCATTTGACCGAGTGTATGAACTACCGCGTTACAGTACTTATCGTTGAAAGTTTTTACCATTATATTAATTAGCTCATTATGACTAATGCTCAACGATTTGAGAGTAAAGAGTTAAACCTGCGTCTTCCTTTCGGTTGCCTAGTGTCAGGACCCAGTTCGAGCAAATGTTGTGACGAATGCGCAGTCGGTGAACATTGGCGCAACTCTTCAGTGGCGTGGTCTGGCCATTTTCTTCGGCGCTTGCATCACAGCAGCAGCAGAAGCATCAAGACAATATGCAGCCATTGGAAACTACGGTTGCCTTCACAAATAATACTTTGGTTCCTATGAACGTCAAAAATCTGTTTTTTAATCCCCTGATTTAACAATCACGATTTTTCAGAAATGTTAACCCAAACCGGTTGGTCTTCCGCCCCGGATTCGCCATCAGCACAAGGATGGGAGGACGTGGTGGAAGCAATGGACGAGCGCAACATATGGGATAAGGAGAACTGGACTCCCCTTGTGGACACCCCACTTACAACGGGTAAAACGATTTTTTTTTTTTTTGTATTTACCTATTTAATTTTTTATTTAGACCGTTTCCCCAAGCCACCGTCGCGGCGCTTTGTGCGCTCGAATGCACCGAGTCCAGACCCAATGCGGGTGTGGGCTGGGTTCAGTCGGAGCTGGGTACCGCACCACCATCATCAACAGCAGGCGGTTGCTATCCGCCGCCCTACATTCGTAAGACAGTGTACAAAACGCTTATGGGAATGTTTCATTTGCACCACACAGAAGAAAATCCGTCGCAACAACCCGATGTATCATTGCCGCCGCAATAAAAAAATGGTGTGCCCATTATGCACTGAATAGTGGTGGTGGTAGTGGTGATTGGGGTGAGGCCAAAAAATTTTTCTTATTTGTGATCACAACAAAAAATTGAATCGAAATCAAAAACTTATTCCTCTTCCCTCAAACTGTACGGGTCCAAAAAAAGTATTGTGCAACCAATATTGCACAAACCATCACAACAGACATGAACAATCGCTCTTTCCAGAGCCATTTGACAACTGATGCTGGGCGGCACTGTGTAGGCGTCGGTGGAGCATTTGGTAAAGGTGTTGGTGGTACCTGCTGTTCTTCAATGTCTCCGTTTTGCTGTCCTAACAAAAAACAAATGAAAATTTTAAAAACAGTTTTAAAACACACCCTCTCCTGTTGAATTTGTGTTGCCCATTTTTTTAAAAAATTCAATTAATCGCAAGAAATAAAAAGTCTAAAATAGAAACAAAAAATAAAGGTGGGCATAAGAATACATATTTACATCAAAATTTTTAAATTGAAAGTGAGCCAAAAGGTTTTGGCTTAGACGGAATAAAATCAACCAAAAAATTTTTATCAAAAAAGCAGCCTAAACCTTTTGGCTCGGGCAAAATAGTAAGGCAATAGGCATAGAGAGAAAAAAAGTTAGCCAAAAATTTGAATTCAAATTTTTGGCACCAAAAAAGGCCCCATACCCATGGGCTTAATTTGAACACTACGCCATAGGAGTTGATTTTGGCGCCAAAAATTTGAATTCAAAAATGGGACCGGAGTACAAAGTTAACTACTAAATACCGCACCAAGCAATTTGCGCAGATGGAAAGTGAAATTCGGAAATGAATTCCAAAAATAGAAAATTAAACTAACTTGGTCATTCATTTTATAGACCAAATGTAGGAATTCCATAAGACGGGCTCTCAGATGTATGGGCTTCCCGGCACACTTAATTTTCGGGAATTTGAATAGATAATAGAATAAATCAGTAGCTATCTAACAATACCAAATTTGTTAAATGAGTTTCTTTTGAGATAAGTTATGAGACGAATTTTTTTCAAAAAAATATTATAAAATTTCGCAATTTAGCATAAAGGGCCCAAAAAATTTAGTACAATGAAAAAAATGAGAAAATGAAACAATATTGGGAAATCAAATGGTAGAATCCAAAAAGAGTGAGATAAAAATCGTAAAAATATTGAATACCGCACCAGGCAATATGCGCAGATGGAATGTGAAACATGGAGAGGAATTGCAAAAAAAAAATAAATTAATTCAAAATGAGGCTTTTTGTCGTTTTCCAGAAAAAGCAGAAAAAATTCATGAAGTTGGTTATTTTAAGGCTATTTAATAAATTTTTTGTCGATATCTGGTCAATTTGAGTCATGGCCCTTGCTGCTTCTGTTTTTTGCGCGATCACGAAATTAGCCACCCAAATAATTGTTGCACACGATTTAAATCATATAATTTTTTTTTTAATTTTTATTAAGATTTTTTTACATTGTATTTAGTAATAATTCTGCAATCTAAATTCTATTTGAATATGTTATTTATGGCTTTTATTAAATTTCTTTTTAATCTTATTTATTATAAAAAATAAAAAAATGGTATTAATTAATACTTTTTTTATTTTTTTTGCTTAAATTTAATATTTTATGTTTTATATTTGTTTATTTTTACTTACTGTTTTTTTGTATAATTTTTGGTTCTTGTTAAAGATGGCATATTTCATATTTCTTATATTTGAGATTAAACAAATCAATTTTTGAGTTTTTTAAACTTTATAACAATTTGTTTTCTTTATTACTTAAAAAAAGAATAAAGGTTTTTTGATTGTTGCTTTTTTACTGTATTAACAGTTTTCATGAATATATAAATTTATTCGGCTACTATAATTTTTATTTATTTTTTTATGTAATTTAAAACAAATGAAATTTTAATGGCCAGCTTTTTGTTTTCCCTTAGATACCATTTTAGAATTCAATCGCATTGTTAAGCCTAATTATTCAAAATTCTTCTCATCCTCTATGCAATTTTTTTTAATTACGTTGTGTTTTTACTTTTTGTAATTGGTAAGTAATTTAATTGGTAGGATCTGCTCCTTATTTCGGTAATAAAATTGAAAGATTGATTACAAGATCGGGTTTTATACTTTTATTTAAAAATCAGTAATTTATATTTTAATTACTAAAATATTTATAGTAATAACATTAATATTTTTTACTTTTACCTCTTACTTCATTCTTTTATTTTGAACAAACAAAATTATTTTAATTCCTGAATACATTCTATCTAATGATAAACTACTTTATTAAATTTTTTTGCTCTTTGGCACTGAACTCCGGTTTTTATGTGCTAAAATTTTTTTTTAAATAATGCTCATGTCATCATCTTATACGTATATTACTGGCAAAAATATGAATTAAAATTTTGTAGCTTTCTTTAAAATGGGAATTATCGTCAGTAATAGAATAAATATTATTTTTTCTTAATAAATATTTGAAATTATTTGACGATGTTGTTTTGAAACGTGCTGGCGCGTTTCGTAAATTCCGTGACCGATGCACATTTCGTATATCCGCCATTTTTACTGAATTCTCAAATAAATCAAGCCATAACTTTTCTTAGACCGAACCAAATTAAGCAAACTTAGTATCATACTTGGCTTTTAAATAGGCCGACCAGTACCCATCGTGATATCAACTGAGCTAAGTTATGACATGATTTATACAAAAATTCACTAAAAATGGTGGAAAAAGACGGGTTTTAGTAAATAATTTCTTTGAAACAAAACAAGAGTTATTAGCACCCAAGACACCAATATTCGCTATATATTTTTTTAAAATTAATTTCTCTTTTTTATTGATCCATTTTTCTCACTTCAGTGAAAAGAACGTAATATTTCCTTAACTCATGAGTTATAAATTTTATTTTTGTATTTTAATTGTGGAAAATTATTCTTTTTGTTGTCCGATCCACTGGCAAACATACACATCAAACAAGGTTGATGGTTTGAAATTGAGATGTTTGCCGTCTCTCATTGGGCGAATGAAAATGCTTCTCAGCGTACGTTGATGGTTAATTGCATAATAACAAAAAACTTAATATTCCAAAATTAATTTCACGGGCCATTTTAAGGATTTAAAATTCTATTTTCATAGGCTATTTGGATTATTGTGCACATTTTTCCGTAAACGATTTCAGTTGACAAAAAGTTATTTAGAATTATAAGATATTTTAGATAATGAAAACGATTAAAATTTTGGTTCTACTTCTTTTTACAAAACAAGATTCAGATAGGACAGATTAAATCATGCCTGAAGTTATTTTAAAGCTAATCAGCCACTTGAACAGGCATTTTGGTCTATAATCAATTTCTTTTATATTGGAAATTTAAATTTTGCTGAAGAGTTAATATTTTTTATTTAATCAATTTCTAAATGCATTTTATTCTTCCTTTATTTATAGTTCATCAGGATTAATTTTTTTTTCTCTAAACAGATATTCGTTTAAAAATTATGTAGATTTTAATTATATAAATGATTTTTTTTATTTGTCAATATTTCATCGATTTGGATTACGCAGGCTCTCGTCGTTTCTGTCTCAGTTTTTTTGAGCGACGGCAAATTTAATCCAATTTATTTTCTTTTTACAAAAATATCTAATTTTTAACCATTGGAGAAATTTAATAAAATAAAAAATACATGGTTTGGTTTTTTTTTTAATATTATTTTTATTTAATTAGGTTAATTGAAATACGGTGCTTTGTTATTGCGTGGACAATATAACTTTACTCAAAATTTACCTTGGGTACACTGATAAAAACTTAGCTGAAAATTTAAAATGATTATTTTTTTATTTATTAGCACTAATTTAACCATAGATAATCAGGTGCTTTTTTCGAACTTGACATTTTTTGTGGTTATTCACAATTGAAATTTCGCTTAAAAGTTGAATAATACATATTCATTTAAAATCATTGGATATAATAAGCAAGTTTTTAGCATTATTCATTGCATTTGTAATTGTATAAATTTTAGTTGGCAAATTTTACCTCGATTGGGCAATCAAAAATTCCAAATTTAAATAATGAAAAGTAATATATATTTAAAATAAATAGTTTATTTTTTTAATTTGATTTTTGCATTATATAATAGATTCTTAAATTACATTATTTCTAATACAACTTTTTTAATAACTAGCGCAGGTGCGCTCGCTACGCTCGCGCACCTTGCGCTAGTTAAAACTCAAATTCGAAAAAAAAATTTCTCGCTCTCTATCTCTCTTTGTTCCTCTTATCTTTCTTTTCTCTCACTTTCTCTATAGGTTCTTCCTCTTTCGCTCTCTTTATCTTTCTCTCTTATGAACAGTCTTTTCACTCTCCTTCTCGCCCTCTTTCTTTCTCCCTCTTTTATCCTCTCTTTCTCTTCCTCTGTCGCTCTCTGTTTATTTCGCTTCTCCTTCTCTCTCATTCTCTTTCTTCTTCTCTCTCTCTCTCTGTCTCCATCATTCTTTTTCTAGTCCCTCTATCTCTCACTCCTCCTCTGTCGCTCTCGGTATCTTTTTCTCTTATGAACAATCTGTTGCCTCTCCCTATCTCCCTCTTTCTTCCTCCCTCTTTTACCCTCTCTTTATCTTCCTCTGTCGCTCTCTGTCTATTTCTCTTCTCCTTCTCTCTCATTCTCTTTCTTCCTTTCTTTATCTGTTTCCATCATTCTTCTTCTAGTCCCTCTATCTCTCACTCCTCCTCTATCGCTCTCTGTATCTTTCTCGCTTAAGAAGAGTCTATTCCCTCTTTCTTCCTCCCTCTTTTACCCTCTCTTTCTCTTCCTCTGTCGCTCTCTGTCTATCTCCCTTCTCCTTCCCTCTCATTCTCTTTCTTCCTCTCTCTCTCTGTTTCCATCATTCAGCGCAGGTGCGCTCGCTTCGCTCGCGCCCCTTGCGCTAGTTAAAAACAAAATACTAAAAAAAAATAGACTTTCTTACTTAGATCTTTCTTTGTATCTCTTTTTCCATCTGTTCTTTCTTTGGTCTTTTTCTCTTCCTTCCTCTATTCATTTCTATTTTATCTATACTCCATCTTTCTCAGTCTATCTGCCTGTTTTTGTCTCACATGTCCTCTATCTTTCTTTCTCTCTCTCGCCTCCCTCCTCATTAGGTTCCATTTTCTTCCTCTATATATCTTCCCCTTCTCTTTCTCTCAATCTCTTCCTTCCCCTCTTTCTTTCTCTCTCTATCTTTTTTGTTCCAAATGTTCTCTTTCTTTTATTCTTTTCTCAGCTCTGTCTCCAACAGTCTTTCTTTCTCGTCTCTCTATGTCTCTCTCTTTTCCTTTATAGCTCTCTGTAGCTATCTCTGTTCCTTCCACTCTTTCTCTCTCTCTTGTTTCCTCATTAGTTTCCATTTTTTCTCTCTCTTCCTTTCTCCCTCTTTTTTCTTCCCCTCTCTTTCACTCTATCTCTTTCTTCCTCTCCCTCTTTCTTTCTTCCTTCCCTTTTTCTCTTTCTCTTTCCCTCTCTCTCTCTCTTTCTTCCTCCCTCTTATTTCTCTTTCGATCATTATTTTTCACATTCAACCGTCCTCTGTTTCCTTCTTTGTTCGCTCTCTCTCTCTCCATCTCTTCTCCGTTGCTATATTTCTTACTCCCCTTTTCTCTCTCTCATTGCTCCTTTCTCTTTATCTTTCCTTTTTTCTGTTTTTTGTTCTTCCTTCCTCTCTCTCTCTTTCCCCTAATCTCTCTTTCCCCTCTTTCTTTCCCTTCTTCCTCCCTCACTTTCACTCTTCCTTTTTCCCTTTTTCTCTCCTCAACAAAATTTTTTTCAGTTTTCCTCTCTATTTCTTTTATTCCTCTCTCTTTCTCTCTCTCTTTCCACCTCTATCTCTTTCGCTCTCTCTTTCTTTCTTTACTCTCTTTTTTCTCTTTCTTTATCTGCCGCTCTCTGATTTATTTCTTCGTCTCTTTGACACCTCTTATCCATCGCTCTGTTTCTCTCTCTCTCTCCCACTGCTCCATTATTTTAAATTTTTCTTCCCTCTCTCTCTCTTTCTATTCTTTTTCGAGTCCTTTATCTTTCTCTCTCTCTCTCTCTTTACATCTCAATCTCACTCTCTCTTTCTTCCTACCTCTTTTTTCCTTTCTTTCTCTGTCGCCCCCTGTATCTTTATCTGTTCGTCTCTCTCTCTCTCGCTTCTCCTTCGCTTTCTTTTTTCTCTCTCACTATTTTAATAAATTATTTCTTCATATTTTCGTGTCAATAAATATTTCAAATTTTGTGACACACACACACACATTGCAAAATTAATATATTAGATGCTATCTTCTTCATAAATAAGTTAACGGCATTAATATTAATTAAATTTTCAATAAAAAATTTTTCTTTATTTTTTCATTTAAAAAATTTATTTTTTACAATAATTTCCTTCCTCCCACGTTCCCTTAAGTGAAGGCCCACCTCTTGAAGGAATTTGCGGGGGCAGTGAAGCAGCCATTTGCCCATTGTCGCCGTGTTGTCGTCATCGTCATCGATTTGTTAACCAGACAAAAGGGAATTTAATGATTTAACAAAAGAATTTTTTAGAATTTTGTAAATTTATAGAAAATTGATTTTCTTTAATACACAAAGAACGAATTATAAATTTTTTTGGTTATTCTAATTGTCTTCTTTTATTTTTTTTACTGTATTAGCTTTTAATTTGATATTTCATGATATAAGGGGTTTTCGTTAATTTTTTTTTCGTTTTTTTTTTGCATTATATGATAAATTATTAAATAACAATTATAGTATCATTTTTTAATAATCCATCTTTCGCGTATTTTGCCGGCAGAAATATCGATTATTATAATTTCAAAAGAAATTTCCATTTTTAAAAATTAAATTTTACTATAAACATGCAATTTCATAAGAGTTTTAATTCAACATTTTTTTGTTTCATTTCTGAGTATTTTTAAATATTAAAAAAAAAACATATAAAAATATCGGTGGTGCGCAACTTGCGGCCCGAAATATCCGGCCCGAATTATACGACCCGAAATATGCGGCCCGTAATATGCGGCCCGAAATATGCGGCACGAACTATGCGGCCCAAAATATGCGGCCCGAAATAGCGGCCCGAAATATGCGGCCCGAAATAAAGCAAAAAAACAGCCAACATAATCAATTAACACATTAATTTTTCTTGCAACAAAGGCAATTTCTTTGGTTTAGCCCAGTGCATATTTCGGGCCGCATATTTCGGGCCGCAAGTTGCGGCTAGCCATTAAGCCTGTCCAAACCAATCAATGTGTTAAAAAACGAAAAGTTCGGAAAGCATGATATTACAAAGTTAAACAAAATATTAATGTATTAAATTTATTAAATAAATTGTCTACGCAATAACAAAAGCCCCGAATTTAAATTCAACAATTTAATTTTATAGTAAAGAAATTATTAAAAAATCCAAAACCAGAAGAATTATATTAGAAAAATATTGATTTCGTGATTTTTTATGGTTGGTTATTGAAGCAAATTTATCGGCGAATGTGATTAAAATGAAATTAATTGAAAATGGTGGTCCTATAGTGGTGAAACAGTAGTAAATTATGATGGAAATGTCGGGGCGAAATCTCAAATCTCATAAAATGGTGTAATAAATGTGATTAATCAAAATAATTTTACATCTAAATCCATCTGTCACTTTCAGTGTCAAATCTAAACCCATGGATAATTTGTTTCAATTTTCGGCACTTGTCATATTGTATCTTTATTCGAAATTCAAATCTCGCTCAAAAGATGAATAATATTAAATTAATTGTTTTAAATTAATTTTAATGGTGCTTCATTTATATTATTTTCTTAATGCCCATAATAAGCAAGTTAATAGAATTAGTCATTTCCGTAAATAATTGTATAATTTTTTAGTTATGTAAATAAATCTTTTTTTTTTTCGGCAAATATTCTTCTTCTCTTCGGAATTATTGATTTTCATTTTCTTACTTATTTTCTTAGAAAAAGATTTTTGAAAATTAGAGGTTCCCAAATTATGTTTTTAGCCATCAATCACTATGACAATTTTTTCGTGACGAATTTGTTTTGGACCCATGCCGAGGTTACTATTACCGTTATCTTGGTGTCTTAACGCTGAAATACTGTTACAATTTGCGTGTAAATTGTTTTAAATATAAAGTTACGACATTTTTAAATTATATTGTTTTTTTCATTGACAGACTAGTGCCTTTTATTTTCTTGATATAATTTTTACCGTTATTTATGTCATGATTCGTTTTTACGCGCAAGAACGGGTTTTTATTATTTATTTTGATTTTATATTTTATTAATTAATTTATATTCATTTCTCTGAATATTTATGATTTAATTTATTCTAAATATTTATTGAAATTTAAAAAATATACTTTGCGTATTTAAATCTGATTAGAATTTATCGTGCTTTAAGCGTTTCGTAAAAGCAGTTCACGCACCAGTTGAACTGTTCACCAGGGTCCCGACAAGCCCTGACAACCAAATCTTGTCGGTAGTGCCGCTAAGCAGCAGCAGCAAATCGCTGCTCAACAACATTTCCATCCAAGCAGCACCCGTAATTTTGTCACCCCTCCCCCCCTCCCATTTTCGTCCCCCTTGGGCGCTGATCGGACCGCTCAGCTACATCAGACCCATCAGAGCGAGCGAGCAAGCGGCGAAAAAGGTACGGAATTCCCTGTACGGCAGGCAGGCACAGCGCACGGAGCGTGCCGCCATAAGGGACGAGAGTGGTGAAGAGGAGCGGGAACCAATCCCGCCTCAGCAGCTCAACCGATCGGCCGTCACGAACGGAGTGACCCGACCTGTCCCCGAAAAGAGCCAAGGGGGCCCCAAGAAAAGGATTGGCGACAGTTTATGCAAAATGTGAAAAAGATAGAACAGATAGCCAAAAAAAGAAAGAATTTAAATGCCCAAAACCCCACTAAAACAAAAACCAGAAAAGAAACGTTTTTGATCTGTTTTATGTCACATCCTTTTGGTTCCAACTTTTCTCATGAAACAGCCATCAATACCATTGGTGGTTGGTGTTGTTGTTGTTGTACGCATAGCCCCCATAAGCCTAAAATGAGACGAATATTCAAATTTTTATTAACATTATTTTTATTTATTATGTCTGAGCTTGAAACTTGCCCAGAAAATCGTATACATATTCTGGGCCTAGATCCGATACTCAAAGAAAAGAACTTGGGGTTAGTTGCTAACTGAGTAAATACAAACACTTGCTTGGTTGTTAAGGTTGTGTGGGTTTGGATCGGCATGTATTGAAGAAGAGCCTTCTAAAATGAGAATCACTGTTGACTATATATATATATTATTACAATATTATTATTTAGGTTCACGTTTTGAGGTTTTATGCGAACTTCCCATGGCCTACTTTCACTAAAAAGGAGTGTTTAACTTTGTATTTTTTGTCACTTTTTTAGCCTTTTTGGGGAATTTTGTGCTTAATGCCTGGCTTATAATTTTCTTGCCTTTTTGACTTTTTATTCCCCTTTTTTTGGGATATTTTATACTAAGAATTTTCAATACATAGCCAGAAAAATGGAAAGAGACCCAAAAAGTCAGCTGCCAATTCTTTGTCAAATATGAATCAATTTTAAAATTTTCTTACAGTTTAGCGCATGATTTTTAAAATAAACTGATTAGCGAAAAATATCATTTTGTGTCATTTGAATATGTAGTTATGCATTTTTTTGCCGATTTGGCCTTTTTCATGCCTTTTTTCACCTTTTACATGACTATTTTAGAAGCCTATTTGAATATTTTTCCTAATTATGATCATTTTCCGATTTGGCATTTATGGAAGATTTTTTTTACGGAATATTATTATATGAGAATAAAACAATGTGTGAATATCGTTATTGGATAAACTGTTGTGGGATATTTTTTTACAATTTTTTTTGCATTCAAGACAAATTCAAAAAAAATACCTTGACTATAGTTGCTGTTTAAACTTAGCCTATCGTTGGAATGATCGGCGGTCATACCAGAATACCCTGTGGTGTACTGACCCGAGTCGCTGGCCTTTTGCTGTTTTAAGGCTTTTTTCGGTTTTGATGAATAGCCTCCAAAATGAGAATGGGCATTAATTATTTTTAATATTTTTATGGGAAAATCAATTTATGAAAATTGTTGTTATTAGAAGTCTGTTTCACTTAAAAATACATAAAAAAAAATAAAGGCACCTTTTGATGTGCCGAGCGACAAGCTTGTTTGTTTTTCAGCTAAATGTGAAAATGGCTATTCTATAGATTTTTGGCCTAAAAAGCTTGATTTAAAAAAAAATTATTGACTTTTTGTTCGAATTTGGGTCCGGGATTCGGAATTGGACAAAATCGATGTTATATTCATGATCAGAGATCCCGAAACTCCTTGAGATATGAAGTTTTATTACAACTTAATTTTTTTTTGAAAAATGGGGGGATCAGCCCTTTTATGCCTGAAAAAACCTTAAAAAATCATAGGATTAACCTTATGACAAATCTGAGGGTCTTTTTCGTGAACAGCACCCCGGAAAACCCCCTCCTACCAATTTTTGCTCAAAATAAAAAAAATAAATTAGAAATCCACCCCCCATTCTGCACGATTGCCCTATTGATAAAATGTCAAAAACAAATAAATTAAGGCTTGCTACAAATTCAACGACAAATGCCGATAGATCCTTATCAAAAGATAAAATTATGTGAAACAAACTTTTGCGGTCATAATGCTGCTTTATATTTTGAGCCGGCGTTTTACTAGGTACCCAAGTACTATCATCGTAGTCAGGAATAATCTCGGGTATTTTATCGAAATTAAAAATTCCTGGAAATAATTTTTTTTTCATTTTTCTTTTTGTAATTTCTTGAATACCGGTGTGTATATATTTGTCTTTGTTCGCTTCATTCATATCGTACGATGCGTCGCAGCATAATACCAAAAAGGACAACTTAATGCCAACCATAAAGGAGAGACGCATTTGATCTGAATCAAAAAAGTTGTTACTTATTTTCAAGAGCTGACGGTTGGTGGATTTTCCACATAGAAAAAAACTCCGGGTACTGAGATTCAATTGCTGGCTACAAATTTAAAAAAAAAATTGTGCTCTAGATATAAATTGGGAACAGGGATGCTTTAGTGGCATTTACCGCTATCTTGAGTCTCGTCACTATTTTTAAAATTCCCACTTCGGCAATGACGGGAAGTTTTGGTTTGATATTTTGCAGAAAAAATACTTTGGCACAATGTCTACCCTTCTGCAAAATTTCATAATCTTTGACTGTTTCTTAAAACTTTTAGAAAATTAACCTGGCCAAAAAATTCCGCCTGTTTTAAGTTTACAAATTTGGATGTGTTAATTTTTGTAAAAAAGTTTAAGCCAGTGAAAAATTTTGAAATTTTCAGAAGGGTAGGTACTTAAGCATGTTAAACACAATGAAAAATACAATATATGATAAAATTCATGTAAGGCAAAAAAAAAAGGTATGCCACTATTTTTAAGCTCGGCGCCACTATTTTGGACTTTCGTTATAACATCCCAGATTGAGAAAACATTTTGAGGCATATGCCTTTTTTTATTTCCGATACCTTCTTTTCTGTGATAGTTAAACTTTGCTTTTCTATGCAATTTTAAAAAATTGCTCCAAACGCGCAAAATGTTTCTGCCTTTTTTTTCTATTTTTAGTGCCTATTTGAAGATTTTGTAACTTTTCATGCCTTTTTGCAATTTTTTTGGTGCCTAAATAGTGCCTTTTTCGCGATTTATGTGCCTTTTTTTGGTTTCCTTAGTTATAAAAGAGTAATGGTTCAACAAATTGGTGGCTTCTGAGAAAACTTAAATCGCTGCGAAAAGTTGGGCGTTTACCTAAAAGCATGAAAACCCTACCACTTAACTTACCTGATACTCTTGTCTATTACTCGAGGCTTGTTAGTGAAACGCTGCTCAGAATGGCAGGAATTATGAATAAATTTGATTCCAAATGAAAATGCCTTATCAGTGGTGGCATATATAGCAAAAAAAAAAAAAGAATAGCCGACAGCCTATACACAAGGAAATACATTGACATTATTATTACACATTCAAGCATAGTCACTTCCACAAATGTCAAGGGCATTCATCCCGGCATATACATTGGATAAATTGATGGAATTTTTAATACACTTTCAAGCATAGTCACTCTAACAATTGCTAAAGGCATTATCGCAACAATTGGACAAATTGTTGACATTAATGCACTTTCTAGCCTAGTCACTGCCACAAATATAAAGGGCATTATTCACAATGGAATACAGACTAGGAAAATGTATGAAATTTTTAATGCACTCTATAGCACAGTTACTGCCGCAAATCCAGGTCAGGGCTGCACGAAATTTCGTTTTCGTTTTCGTGTTTTCGGCTTTTTCGGCACTTTTTGGGTTTCGTTTTCGGGTTTCGTTTTCGTCCGTTGGCGTTTTTTCGTTTTCGTTTCGTTTTCGGTTTTTTAAAATCGTGTTTTTCGTTTCGATTTCGTTTTCGGTTTTTTAAAATCGTGTTTTTCGTTTCGGTTTCGTTTTCGTTTTTGCAAGATTTGGACGAAAAAACCGAAAAAAATTTACACCCCTAAGAATGGGAATTTTATTTGTATTTATTTTTTGGCCTTCTGTAATGTGCTTGTATTTCAAATTTCAATGTCTTACCGTTTTTTTTTTTTTGTTATTATAATTCATGGGGTTCCTTGGCTTCTGTTAATATGAAATTTATTAGGTTTAAATGTCATCAAAAAGCAAGTATAACAATTATTTTAATTGCGACAAAAAACCTGCTGAAATTTTGTGGGCATGCCATTCTGATAAATGCAATTTTAAGTCGAACGTTTTTTTTCAACTGCTACTTATTTGTTGAATGATCTCCGGAAAAGTATTTCAATGGAAAATTTAGAAAAACAATTGTTTTTGCATCATAATTTGTTGCTTTTAGGATTTGATTATGAATGAAATTTATTTTAAAATTTTCGGTTTTTTCGTTTTCGTTTCGTCGAAAATTGATATTTTTTCGATTTTTCGTTTTCGTTTCGTCCGTAAAAAAATTTTCGTTTTCGTTTCGTTTTCGATTTTTGAAAATTTATTTTTTCGTTTTCGTTTCGTGTTTCGTTCAGAAAGACCTTTTTCATTTCGTTTTCGTTTCGATAAATTTTTTTTGAGATTTTCGTGCAGCCCTGATCCAGGTGTATGCAGTTGCCGAATAATGCCCTTGGTATTTGTGGCAGTGACTATGCTATAAAGTGCATTAATAATGCCAACAATTTTCCCAGTGAATATGCAGTTGCTGAATAATGCCCTTCATATTTGTGGCAGTGACTATTTGAGGGGTGTCTGGCCATATACGCCGTGTTATTGTCATTATATTGCAATGCACTTAATCCAAAAAAAAAAGGTTAATTGAGGGGTGTCTGGCCATATACGACGTGTATATTGTCATTATATTGCAATGCACTTAAGCCAAAAAGGTTATTTGAGGGGTGTCTGGGCATATACGACGTGTATATTGTCATTGTATTACAATGCACATAATTTTTGTTCGCCCTGCTGGTGTAGCAGAGGTATTGAGTTAACAACTTTAAAGTTTTCTCTTTTTTGGTGCCTCTTAAATTTAAGTACCATTGCAAGAGGAGGCAGCTAAAAAATAACTGCAAATTGAATGAGACAAATATCGAAGGAGCGGGGGTCTGGGGAGAATACGGCATCATTCATTTGATGGCTTTTTTTTTGTAGTATTTTTTTAGATCTTTTTTTTTAATTTTTCCATGAGCGTGGCTAAACCTTTTCTCATAGCTTCGTGAAATTTTCCGTTCACTTTTAACTCATCAGCAACAGACTCAGAGATTTCATAGCCCAACAATGCACTTAACATTAAAGCATTTTTTTTCCTTTTGGTTTCACTGCCACCAGTGCCATTTCTATTTTTAAAGTAATGAGGAATTTTTGACAAAAATTTTCTTTCATGCTGCTATTAACAATGCTAACAATCTGCAGATAATTCGCTTATCCGCAGATAAATCCGTATTAACAATGCTAGCGCTAGGTATCCGTATTAACAATATTATCGAATTTAAATAATTGTTATTTTTATGTCTAAATAAACGAGTATTAGAAGCCAAAAGTAGTTAATGAAGAAATTGACATTTTTTAGTCAAAGGCTGTTAATAAATGACACCCATATTTCTTAAAAAAAAAATTTAACAACGGCGCCTATTGGCACCGCCGGATTCGCTTAGGGTTTCAAAAATTGATTTTAAAAAATTTGTCATTTTTTATAAGTGAATATTTTTTTGAAAATTTTTAAAAAATTCCATCCCGGGTCAGTCCCGTTTTCCGGTCCCGTGTCAAAGTCACGGTCCCGGTCCCGGTCCCGGATTTTTAATCCCGGCTTTATAATAATAAAAAAAATTTTAAGAATGAAGGAAAATAAGGGTTAAAGCATCCAAAGAAGAAACAAAAACAATTTTAGACACACTCAAAGGAATTTATACAATTAAAAAGAAACAATATTATTTACCCTTTCAAATGAATAAAATTTAAACAAACAATTAGTCAGTCTTTTTAAATTCAAAAACAAAAAATGAAACCAAAATTAATTGAATTTAAACCTAATATTTAAACTAACCAAAAAAATGTACGCAATCACCCGGCACATCTCTTTTGTTTAAAATTTTACAGTTCTATAGCCATTTTGAAAATGTTAGGAATATTTTGCTTTAAAACACAATCTCGATGTGATTGTTTTAAACCAAAGTGAAAGTTAATAACCAATAGAATTCAAAATTCATAATTTAATAAAAGGCTTAAAATTTAAATATATTTCTCCCTAAACTTTATAATCAAAATCTTTGTTCAATATGACAAAAATGACAAATTGAATGCGACATTTAAGTTAAAGTGTGACAAAAAAAAAACTCGATGCGTTTGTTTAGTAAAAGAAGGAAAAAAATAATAAAAAGTTAAAGAAGTAATAATATAAAAAATATTTATTAAGATTAGAATAAAAGTTTTGGTAACCCAAAAAAGGTAATCAAATTACCAACACCAATTGGATATGACGTGACGTGCACAAGAAGGAAATGTATAACAATCATCAGAAAATTTTTTTTCAAAAATCTCAATATTTAATTGATTACAAATTTCTGTATGAAAATTTTGCTAAATTCGATCGAATCCAAGTTTTTCAATATAAGAAAAATTAGAAATTTAAAGCAGTCAAAATTACCAAAATGTGAATTTACCATAAAGAATTATATAGCAACATTTTTTTAGTTTCATTATTAGCAATAAATAAAAGGAATAGAGAAAATAGACAAACAAATTATTACAAAGACAAAAAAATTAAAAAAAAATTAATTATTCTGGAGAATAAAGCTTATTTTTAAATATCAAATTAAATTAATGGCTAAATTTCATGTATATCTCATTTTTGGAAAAAATTTTATAAATAAAATAAAGAAATAAAATAACACTTTTAAGCCTAAAATGGCTGATAAAATTGGTGATGCGACATTTGCGGCGCTACTAAGCTAATTGTTCTTAGTGCCATTCGAAACCCTAAATGTGGTCTAACTTATACCAAAAAATCAAAAGAATTGATTAAGTTTCGGAAAAGTTATGAAAAAAAGGTAACCAAAAATAGACGTTTTCAAATTTTCGAACATTGTAAGTCATAACTTTTCTGAAACTCAATCAATTCTTTTGATCTTTTGGAATAATAGAGTATATTTAGATGATTCAAATGACCCTAAGAATAACTGATTTAGTTCACTCTACAATTTTTTCTGAGTCACGCGCCGCAAATGTCGGCCAATCATAAATTTAGGAGACAGGAGGTTGCACTATGCAGCGTCTGTGTCTGGTTTGGTGCGCCCAGCAGGAGACAAAAAAAGTCTTACGGAGAAAGTAGTTAAAATAAAGCAAATCAGAAAAAATAAAATTAAAAAATATGATGAAGAAAATATTGTTTTAATAAAATTTCAATTAGAAGAAATATTATAGAAAAACAAATTAATTTAAACTATTTTTGTCATATTTTTAATTGGTAAAGACTAACAAAATGAGAAATAAATTTACAAAAAAAAAATAAAAAATAAACTATAATTTACTCGTCCTACATCGCCCACTTTTGTTGTGTCCGTCGATGATTCTGCTATTTGTCATGTTCGCCCGTCGCCAGAAGGCCCCTCTGAAACACACCCAATTCCCGTTTTGTCGTCAAAAACAGCTAAACCAATTCAGGTCATCACTGGAGTTACGGGGCATTCAAAATTGAATGAACAATTCTCTCTTTTTCAAAACCCCGGTCTCCCCCAACATCGCCACTTTCGTCCATCCATCCAAAAACCACCTATTGGACGTCTGCCCTTGCCCGTTCGCACTCAACCGCCCTTTCCTCAGGCATTGGCACCGTCTGTTCGCCCTACAATGGTCAATCGCATTCGGATTTCGGAGACTGGACGTGTTCAGCAGTTGCCCCTTTCACAAGAATGGAAAACCATTGGTCTACCCGGAAAGCCAGTGCCGTTAAACAAAATTCGATTTGAAACCCCCCCTTGTCCCGTTCCGTCATTTCTACTTTCGGTCAATTCCCCGCCAATTAACGTCGGCCCCGGAGTGTCGCGGATTGCGAATGCTTCCCCAAATTTGATCAGATCATTGTTCCTACCATTGCCAACCCCTTGCCATCTCCGCGTTATTTCTTTACTTCCCCATCCCTTTTCCCCCCGCAAAAGCATAATTGAGATTTCCCACAGTGATAAGAACTTTTATACATCCTTAAGTCTTTCCCCCGTCCCCCATTTTCACTTCTTCTTGCCATCTGTGATTACTGCTTCATCGTTTTTTTCGCTCCTATTCGCTTTCAGAGAAATAAAGTGTATTTGTTGACTCTTTGTGTGCTTATTTTGGTTCGAATTTAAAGTCTGAGTTTAATAAAATTGGCTTAAGAAGAGTCCCAGGAATTCCTTACTGAAAAAGAGTCATTTCCCGTTCCTCCACAAAATGGTTAATCCGATTTATTGTATGCCAAATCCATTCGGTCCCTTTTCCAATCCCTGGATGACCACACTTCTGATGTTAAATCTGCTTTAATCGAACTTGAAAGCAATTCTGACCGATGGATGAGCCTCAGAACTAATATGACTGGAGCAGAACGGGCCGTCGACAATCCATTGTACGACGCTTTTGTGGCAAATATCCCCTTTCCAAAGGCAATTTCCGACCTCAAAAAATACCTTCGAACACTACGCACTGAACGACGGTTGTTGGAAGCTGTGCACCCCGCAGCTAATACCCAGAGTGGACCAGCTCCTTCTTTAGTCCATTTGCCAAAGACAACCCTCCCAACTTTTTCTGGCGATTGTACCAATTATTTGACTTTTTGGAATACATTTAAAGCAGGGGTTCACGACCTTAACATTCTCAATTCCCTCAAGCTCTGGGCCATACTCAAACGTAAGGAGCAAATTCAGACCTTAATCCCAAAGGTGCCCTCCTCTCCGAGACCAAAATTCCCAATGACATCCCATTCGAAAATGTCGTCCTCCTCACCACAACAAGACGACCCCCCTTTGCCCTCTCTTACTTTCCATTCAAAAAAGTACAACCAATCCGGTCAGAGAAGTCCAACTGAGAAATTCAAGCCCAAACCGAAATTACCTTGTCTTTTTTGTGATGATCCCAATCATTTTTCTACCCATTGTACCACTTATAATGACCCAAAGTCTCGCTCTGATCGCCTTTAAGCCCTTAAACGCTGTTTTTAAATGTCTGAAATCCGGTCATTTCTCCCGTCAATTCCCGGCTCCAGCTCAATGTTCCAGTTGTAAAGGTACGCATCCCCGAGCCTTATGTGAAAATGCCGTAGGATATAATCGTTCCACAAATTATTCCCATTTTCAACCGTCCTTTCCCGCTTTGTCCGGTCCATCCCAATTAACGCCTTCTCAATTTTGTTCTCCACCACCAATTAGTTCATCCACCGAAATTTTTGTTCCCCCCACAAGTTCTGACGATGTTATCCCTAAATCCCAAACAAATACCGCAATTTCGGCATCCCACCGACCCATTTTACTCAAATGTGTCAAGGTTACTTTTTTCCACCCTCAAAATCGAACGATGACCCGCCAAGGCATTGCTTTGCTAGATGATGCTAGCACCCACTCATATATTGATTTTAATGAGGCAAAAGCATTGAATTTGAGTTTTAGCCCCACATCAGTCAAATTGGGCGTTTTCAATAACACTCGTTGTAAGACCCTTAATATTTTTTCCACCAAATTTGGCCTTCAGCTAACAAATGGCCGTTCGCTTTTTATTTCGGCAAGCGCTGTTGGTACCCTTACTCAACCCACGTCTTATATGCCTTTTTCCTCTGATTTGCTTTCTGATGTTGAATTGGTCAATGAAATTCCTTCCGCTCGCCCAGTGATTCTTTTGGGTGCTGATTTTTACTATGAAGTCGAGCCCACCCCCATTCAACGTCTTCCTTCTGGATATCATCTCATTCACACAATGTTGGGCCCAATTGTGGCAGGAGCACCAAATCGCCTTCCCCCCACTTCGCCTGTGCAACTCATCAATTTTTCAAGTCAAATTGTTGATACCGAACCAATGACCCCCCCTTACGACTTTTTTACTCTGGAAGGGATTGGAATTAGAGATGATCCCCAACCACTTTCAACTGATGATTATGTCCTTAACAAATTTAATGACTCGATTAAATTTGCTGAAAATCGGTACAAAGTCAAGTTGCCCTTTCGCTCTGACCCCAAAACCCTCCCCCTTCCTTCGAATTTTGGACTCTGTTTTGGCCGATTGCGCTCAGTGTTTAACACCCTATCCAAACAGCCCAACTTTCTCCAGAAATACGATTCCATTATTCAAGAGCAGAAACGATTGGGAATTGTTGAAATAGTCGAGAATCCCTTCGAAATTTCACCCCCTTTACATTATTTGGCACACCACCCAGTCATTTCACCCCTTAAAAATAAGGTCCGAATTGTTTACGACGGTTCTGTACATGTCGGAAAAGAACTTTCTTTAAATGAATGCCTTTTTCCCGGTCCTGTTATCCTGCCCGACCTTGTCGGTATTCTATTCCGCTTTCGGATTCCCCCCATTGTCATCACCACAGACATAGAAAAGGCTTTTCTTCAAGTTACTGTACATCCCGAACACCGTGATTGTACACGGTTCTTGTGGTTAAAAGATTTCCAACTTCCCCCCTCCAAAGCGAACATGCAAATTCTGCGTTTTACCCGCGTTTCTTTCGGACTTACATGCTCTCCCTTTTTGCTTGCGGCTACAATTCGCCACCATTTATCACTCTTTCCCTCTGATTTGTCCACAGAAATTTCCCAAAATATTTACGTTGATAACATACTGCTTTCGGCCTCTAATTCTATTGAGGGACAATCAAAATCGTCCGCAGCCATTTCACTTTTCCAAATGGCCGGAATGACATTACGAGAATTTGCTAGTAATTGTGCTGATGTGATATCCCACCTCCCAAATCAAGTAAAACTTCCGGGAAATAAACAAAAATTCCTTGGACTTAAATGGAACACAGAAAAAGACTTACTGATTTTAACCCTTTCTGTCCCCCCTTTCGACTTTGTCGCAACGAAACGTTCCGTTCTTTCCTTAATTGCATCACATTTTGACCCTCTTGGCCTAATTTCCCCTGTCATACTTCCTCTCAAAATATTTCTGCAGTCCCTTTTTGAACTTAAACTTGATTGGGACGAACACCTTCCTACAGAAACCATTGTTAAATGGCAAAACACAATTCAATGTTGGGAAATTATGGATAAAGTATCAATTCCACGTTCCCCCATTTCCTTCCCATTTTCTGATCGTGAATATCAATTTCATTGTTTTACGGATGCAAGTACTGTGGCCATGTGCGCGGCCGTGTTCCTTCGAGTTTCACACCCCTGTTATCCCGAGGCAGAAACATTTTTAATTTTTTCAAAAACAAAAGTAAAACCAATTCACAAAGGAATCCCATTGACCGTCCCCAAACTTGAATTAATTGCTGTAGAAATGGGAACTCGTGCCCTCAATTTTACCCAAGCCCAATTCACTACCCTCAATTTAGAACCAAATTTAAATCTTTGGACAGATTCAGCAATTGTCCTTTCCTGGTTAAATTGTGAAAAATTGCCCACGGAAATTTTCGTACAAAATCGAATTAAAGTCATTAAATCTGTCAACCGTTTAATTGTCCGTCATTTACCTGGTTCCGAAAATCCTGCTGATATAGGGATAAGAGGAGTTCCTTCCGCCAAAGCCCTTACAGGGTTTTCTTCCTGGTGGTCTGGTCCGAAGTGGCTTTCACTTCCTTCCGATCAATGGCCTAGTAACCCCCAAATAAAACAATATTCTTTTGAAGAAATGGTTTCCCCAAATATCACCCTCCCAACATCCATCCTCCTTTGTTTACTCTCTTTGCTACACTATCCCCACAATTCATACCATTAATTGATTTGACACGATTTTCCTGATTGCCAAAAGCTCTGAGAATATTAAACTTTGTATTTCGTTTTGTTAATTGTGCCCGTAAAACCGTTAACCCCGATCAACCAATTCCAAAGCCCATTTCATTAGAAGAGCAAAGAAAAGCACTACATTTCCTCATTTTACAAGAACAAAAAGCTAACCCACCTTCTGATTTACTCACCAAAAATTTGGGTCTTTATTTCGACCAACAAAAAATTATCCGCGCAAAAGGGAGACTCGGGAAAAGCCAACTTCCTGCGTCAGCAATAAACCCAATATTCCTCCCCTCAGAGTCCCCATTAACAAATTTAATCGTTTACGAAATGCATATAAACAATGTCCATTCGAGTCCCTTGTTGACCCTTTTGTTATTACGCAGAATGTATTGGATTCCCAAAGGCCGCCGAATTGTAAAATCTGTCATTTCTAAATTTTGTCTAAGCTGCCGACGTTTTGAAGTTAGCCCGTTTGATCGTCCCCCTTTTCCTCAACTACCCGAAGACCGAGTTAAAATGTCTCCTCCTTTTTCCAAGTCAGGTTTAGACTTTTGTGGACCCGTTTATGTTATTACAAACCCCCCTGTGCCAAGAATACGAAAAATCGAAAAAGCATTGGATTGTCATTTGGGTTTGCCTCCCTACACGCGCCATTTCTCTTGACTTAGTCGAAGACCAATCGGCCCCCGTTTTTACCCTTGCATTTCGCCGGTTTGCCTCAAAATATGGAATTCCTTCAACAATTTATTGTGACAATGCCCCTACTTTTGTCGCATTTTCCAAATTTTTGTCGCTTATATTCCCAACCCAGTGGAATTTCCGTGTTCCACACGCACCTTGGCGTGGCGGCCATTACGAACGCCTAATTTCATTGGTTAAACACCATCTCCGTAGGGCTTTTACCTCATTTCGTCCTCGAGCTATTCCTCTGACCCAATTAATGACTTCCCTTTCGGAAACAGAAACAATTGTCAATACACGTCCCATCACATTCCATTCTTGTAATCCAATGGACCCTAAACCTTTAAGACCAATTGATTTCCTACGTCCCCTTAATCCTAACGAAAATCTCCTTTCTTTTTTGACCACACCCATCGATAATGCCGAAACTAATTTACCGGAAAGTACACAAAAATCCTTACAAAATTTGTGGGAGACAGCATCCCAGCAAACGGAGCGTTTTTGGCACCAATGGGTGACCGACTATTTGCCATCATTAAGAGAAAGGTACGAAAAGTTAAACCCAAAAAACGAAAGATGGCCCAAAATTGGTGAACTTGTCTTAGTCCACCACCCAACCGAACCACGGTCACTGTGGAAAACTGCAATAATTCTAAAAATAATTCGCAATCAATCCAACATACCAGACACAGCCGAAATCAAATTGCCATCGGGTCATACTTCGATTAGGTCAATCAACCATATGTACCCATTGGAAACAACGGAGGAAATACAGTACCGTTTTCCCAACCGTAATTGGGCCACCAAACCTCCACTTCCTCCGAAATTGAACTCTGATCCCGACAAAATTACACATTTTCCCAACACTTTACAACCTAACAATCAGCAGAATGTACAAGAAAAAATTCCATCCAAGATTTTCCCAGGGAAGGCCTGGGCCCCGCTTCCCCCTTCCTCGTCCCGACAATAATTTTTCATTACAATTGGATGAACAACACCAATTTTAAAATGTAATTTCCCAAGCCATTTTCCGTCGCGGGAAGGCGGACTGATCACATCACAGTGATCAGCCGATTTTTCGCGGACTGATCACATCACAGTGATCAGCCGATTTTCGGATCTTCCCCCATTATATAAGAGACATCCCATATTAACCCCCCACCATTCTCTGTTTTTTATTTTTTGTTTTAAATTTCCCTTCTCCATAGCAATGGGAAACATAATTGCGCTTGAATTCGCTTACCATCAGCATCCGCCAGAAGATACATCTTCCCACAACTTTTGGTTTTATTTTGCCATTAGTGCCTTGATAGTTTTTATTGCTGCTCTAATATTGTTAGGAGTTTTTATCTTTTACAAATTTTTTGGCCCCTCTTCCCTTCTTCCTAATCCCAACATCCAACCCCTTGATGACTCTAACCCTCCTCCTCTTTCAGTTCGTAATTGCGCCCTTCAACCTAGCCCGACCATTCAAATTGAACCAATTGAGAATGAACCAAATGAACCTACTCACTCTTATTCACCCTCCTTAATTCCCACCGTTTATGTCATTTTCATTGTGACCCTCATTTTTGTGTCCCATGCTGATGCACACCCTAAGGGTAAAATAACCAAGGGAGGGATTTTGAAACCGATGGCAAAGGGGTCCTTACCCATTATCGGCACTTCAGCGCTATACTTTGGCATTGACGCATTATTTGGTAAAGCGGAAGAAGAAAGCAGCCTTCACCCAACCCTTGTACTTTTTGCTATCATCGGTTTCGGCATACTCGTTTCGTTTTTGTTCATCGTCAAAATCATTTCTGTTCTCCGTTTGTACTTTTCACGTATTTTCCCCAACATTGGCACTACTCAAAATTCCCCACCAACCGACTCAATCGAACTTGGGTAAATCCGAACTGTTCTGACTGACTTAGTCAATCGTGTCGACCCCCCTCGTGTTAACCGCCCTAACCTCTCTCACCCTTAAACCCAACTACATTTAGATGAGAGGGGTTAAAAAAGCCAAACTTAATTTATCATCTTTAAACAATATTCGCACTTATTTAAATATGGTCCCAATTGACCCAATCCTAGAGTCAAACCCTTCATCACCGTCTACTGTTGCTGACTCAGAAACAAATATGGAAAATCCCGTTACAACCCAATCTTTGAACCCTATCGTTGTTTCTTCCTTGCCTCCTAATGATAAGGTCGATTCTTCCCCACCAACTCTTGATTTGACCCCAACAACTCTCGAATTGTCCCTTATACCGGCTACTGTCCAAAACCCATCCGAATTGAACTCCATACCGGCCACTGTTCATGATTCTTCCATCGTCATTTCATCATCGACTGACAACCCAATCCCCGCCGTCTCTTCTCCTAACTTTGAAACTCGTCCTACATCGCCCACTTTTGTTGTGTCCGTCGATGATTCTGCTATTTGTCATGTTCGCCCGTCGCCAGAAGGCCCCTCTGAAACACACCCAATTCCCGTTTTGTCGTCAAAAACAGCTAAACCAATTCAGGTCATCACTGGAGTTACGGGGCATTCAAAATTGAATGAACAATTCTCTCTTTTTCAAAACCCCGGTCTCCCCCAACATCGCCACTTTCGTCCATCCATCCAAAAACCACCTATTGGACGTCTGCCCTTGCCCGTTCGCACTCAACCGCCCTTTCCTCAGGCATTGGCACCGTCTGTTCGCCCTACAATGGTCAATCGCATTCGGATTTCGGAGACTGGACGTGTTCAGCAGTTGCCCCTTTCACAAGAATGGAAAACCATTGGTCTACCCGGAAAGCCAGTGCCGTTAAACAAAATTCGATTTGAAACCCCCCCTTGTCCCGTTCCGTCATTTCTACTTTCGGTCAATTCCCCGCCAATTAACGTCGGCCCCGGAGTGTCGCGGATTGCGAATGCTTCCCCAAATTTGATCAGATCATTGTTCCTACCATTGCCAACCCCTTGCCATCTCCGCGTTATTTCTTTACTTCCCCATCCCTTTTCCCCCCGCAAAAGCATAATTGAGATTTCCCACAGTGATAAGAACTTTTATACATCCTTAAGTCTTTCCCCCGTCCCCCATCTTCACTTCTTCTTGCCATCTGTGATTACTGCTTCATCGTTTTTTTCGCTCCTATTCGCTTTCAGAGAAATAAAGTGTATTTGTTGACTCTTTGTGTGCTTATTTTGGTTCGAATTTAAAGTCTGAGTTTAAGTTAAAATCGAATTGGCATTCCCCGTCAATTCCGACATTTCATTAGATGATTAAATTAATCGTAATTTTTTTATTGTTATTCTCCTGTAAAACATTCAATTTGTTCATCTTTCGTCCCTCCTATCCCTCTCCAACTAAAGTAGGTCACCAAAAAGCCTGTCCACGCCATTGTTACTTTCCCTCTATTTTTTGTGTCCCTTCCCAACATTCCATATCTCATAATATTTTAATCATTTCTTTCTTTTATTGTGAACACTTAAATCTTATTTTTCATTTTATTTTTTGTTCAATTTCTACTCACTTTTAACAAAAATGAGTAAATTTATTTAGTTACATTGAGCCAAATAGCCGAAAAATGCAAAATAAAAATGAGTTGAAAAATGAAGAAATTGTAATTAAAAAAACCCACAAAAGCAGCAGCAAATAACACAAATAAATGAAATCAAGAACATTTCCAAAGAACGAGAGCAATTGTTTTGTATACGGTTTAAATTAGGGTTTCAAACCCGCACCCGCATTACCCGTACCGGTACGGGTTTACCCGCATATTTTAAGGAAAAAACCCGCATGCGGTTCTTACCCGCAATCGATTTGAAAATTCGAAACCCGTACGGGTAAACCCTGCGGGTACCCGCAAAAACGGGTATTTTAAGCAGTGGTAAAGATTGTATTTCTGAGGAAAAAATAGTAGAGGATTCGAGAAAAAAAAATTTTGGAGAAAAAATTCATCATAAATTGCATATTTTAGATACCCGGTCAGTTGGTATTTTGGTGTAATGGTTATGACTGTTACCTTCCTTGCGTTTGCATGGGTTCAAGTCCCCCTCATCACAGAATCTTTATTATTTTTCTTTACATTAAAACAATTTATTTTAATAATTTCACCATCCAAATAAAAAACAAAAAATTAACCTTTTGCCCTTTTTTAACAATGCTTCTCTGTATTTTTGTCTCAAAAATTCTCCAAACTTAACCATTTTTGCTTAAAAATCTGTTAATAAATCACACAGAATTTTCAAAAATTTCCCCAGCGGCGCCTATCGGCACCGCCGGCCCCTCCTTTTAAAAAAAATTTAGAGATAAATTTTTGGGAAAATTTAAGCATAAAAGTATCTGGAAGTATCAATATTGCTGCCGGAAAACATTAAAAAAAATTTTTTTTAATATGAAAACAGGACTAATCTTAAAATTTAAAAAAAGAACATTCAGTTCAAAAAAAAAGATTTTGGGGCCAAAAAAAGAATATTGCAAAAATATCATTTGAACAGACTTTCGGCACAGATGGCGGAAGATATTTTGATTGTGAAGGCAAACATGGACAAAATTGTTATGGGACCGTCAATTGATGACGATGAAAACGAATTTTTTGAGAATAATGAAGAGTCTGATCAAATTATTTGATTTTTACCGCTTTTTTTTGATTTAAAAGAACAAATTTTGAATTTTTTTTTTGGAATTCAAGAGCAAACGTTATAAAAAGCGTGCACCCGGGTACCCGCCCGCACATCCTCGAAACCCGCATGCGGGTACGGGTTTACCCGTCCGCCCTAAATTAAAAAACCAGTTACCCGCATAGAGCACTACCCGCATGCGGGTTTGCAACGCTAGTTTAAATTGTTAGGTATTCCCTGAGTTGTCTCATAATCCGTAGCGTTTTTATATGTTATTGACATGTGTAAAACCTCGAACGGTTTGAAAAAACCAAAAAATTCTTCCATATGTTGTTTACCCAGTTGCTTTAAAATTTCTTTCCAAATTAAGGGGGAATTTTTAAACCGGTCAGTGTGAAATGTGCAAGTCCAGTTTTTTGAGTTTTAGAGCGGTTTTTTTCCAAGAAAATAATTTAAAAATTTAAAGATAATTAAAAATTGATCAAAAAAGCATTCTACTGTTTACTTTCTCAAACGAAAAAATAATTAAGACCATTCCAAAGACCAATTCCTTACTTCATAATTTAACTAATATTAAATAAGACAAAGGAAATTGTACAGCTATGAAATCTATAGAGAGAACATGGTGAGATTCATGGTATCTAATAAAAACCGTAAAATATTACACAATGAATTAATGCAAAAAATAAGGTAAATAAACTGTATCATTACAACATATAGGGGGAAAAAAAGGAAATAAGGAAAAACAAAAAATTTTATTTAATGAAAATTTTGAATATAAGCACAAAATTAAAATATTTTTTAATAACAAAATATAAGTGATACTAAATAAAAATTTAATTAATATATTTTTTGGCTTTTCTAACTTTTATTAAAGAATGATAAATTACAAATAGAAAATAGTCGATAATTTAAGAAATAACTTTCAACTTTCAACATTGATATTCTTATGCTCGAGCCACGCCCACGCCCTTTACTTGACCGAGATTATTTTTTTTAATATAGTTTAATAAAAGGATAAATAGGCTTTACAAAAAAAAAATATTTATTTTATTTAATTTTAACGGGCGGAATTTAATAAATAAAAAAGCTATTTTTCACTAAATTTGGACCAAACCAATAATATTTATACAAATGAGAACTGTAAACTGAAACCAATTATGTAAAAAGAATAATTTAATTTAACAGAATCAATATAATTTATATTTTTTGTGAAATTGAAAGGCATAAATGAGGGAAATATTATAATGGTTAATAGTTGATATAAAAAAAAACACATTTCAATCCAAAAAGATAAAAAAAAACAAAATAAAATTTGAATATAAACGATCAATTTTTAAAAATTAAAATAACAAAATTTGAAGAAATAGCAAATTATTTTAATATTGCAATAAAAAGTTCATTATATAATCAAAAAAAAAATTAGCCGGATCCGGAGAACGAATTTACAAAAGCCGGCTCGAGAATTGCTGGAAAGACGCTAAAGGAAAATGTCGGTCACAACTTGACTTTTCTTGGGTTACAGTAAAAATGTAAGGAAATCCACTAATCTTTTTCAAAAAGCTCATATGTGATAAGATTAATCTCAAAAAGTTAAAAGACTAATTATCAAATCAATGAATTGAATAAACCGACCCAATAAAATGAATTACTAAAATAATATCATTAAGAAATAAAAAAAAAAATAACTGTTTTTATATATATATAAAATTAAATAATTTTATTTGAAATTTTATTAAAGAATGCACCGTATGAAACCAATTAGGATGACTAATATAAAGTAAAACCCAAAGAAACTAAAATATGAGCAGCCTTGCCTTACCTAGAAAGAACTCTAGCCATGATTTTTGTATTGGATTTGAAATATTTATAATAATGATAATATTCAAATTGGTTAGAAAAATATTTAAATTAAATCAAGAAGAAATAAAAATTCAAAAAAGCTTTTATTGTTTTGGCAACCACGAAAAAAAGGAGTGTACGAACACACGGAATTGTTATATAAATAAAAGTTTTTGAAAAAATAATTATTATTTATATTTGGAAATTAAAAGAACAAAAAAAATTTTACCTATTAGGCTATATTTTTCAAAATAATAAATAATAACATGAAAACAAAAATTAAAACAGTTTACAAAGAAGATTTGAGTATAAATCTTAAGTGCATTGGTACGCTTATAATAAGTAAGATAATAAAAAAGTTTAGTCATCGTTTAAGTCAATGGAAGTATTCATAAATTAAAAAAGACGAAAAAAATGAATAAAATTAACCTAAAGTTTTAGAAACAGGCAAAAAGAAGAAAATAATTTTATTATTATTTCTTAATTTCATTACTCACAAAAATATTAATGAATGCCAATGTTACAAAATAGTTATACTCATTTAAATAACTTCTTTATTTTAAATTATATTTACATAAATATTCAACCCCACAAAAGTTAAGTGGCAAATTTAAAAAAAAAATAATATATTGATAAAATAAAAAAAAAACACAAATTGATTTCGCCTTCAAAAAAACGCTCGCTTTGCAAGAGAAGAAAAATAAAATAAAAGCACGCAATTAAAAAACCTAAAAAATAGATGAAATCGAGAAAATAATAAAGAAAAATCTAAGGGGTTGACAGAAAATAAAATTAAATTTCAAATAAAGTAGTAATAAGAATAAAATAAATTTTTTTTAACAATTATGCTCTTAGAATAATGGATATTTACTTTAAGCATTATCTTTGCCAAAAAACTAAAAAGATGGCATTTTATTTTACAATAAATAAATAAATAAATAAGTCATTTAATGAAAATATTTTCTAACCGAAATTTTATCAAAATTCGTTTTCTCCCTAGTAAAGTTTCTAAAAACTCAAAATAAACACAAAAAAGTCAAAATATGTGATAATAAGGGGAAGAAGCATTAAAATCAAAAAGCTTAAACTTAAAATTGCTTTATAAGAATTAAGAAAACGATGCGAAAAAAGGTTTTTTTGAAAAATGAAAAAACCTTGTTAATTATATATGTTTAACAAATTATCAATATTAAAACAGCTTTCTGATCTTAAAAAAATGTCTAATTGAATAATAATAATTAAAAATAAAATAAATGCAATTATAACAAATAAATTGATCTCCTAGTACTAACTGAAACATGGCTATCTGCCCATGGATTACGGAAAATTATGATTCTTTCTTATCAAAATGGTGTGTGCTCAATTTTTGAAATACAAAATTGATATGGATGCAGTGCAAATTTATTTTACTAAAGACAATAAAAACAAATAAAATTCTTCAATTCTCATCCATTTTATGATATTTAATATACAATTTATTTCCTATGTATATTCTTTAAACTGAAGAAATTTAAAGTAACACTTAGAATAGATATTAAAAAAGTCCCAACTTCTCAAGAGAAAAAACAACTAAATAATTTAAATTGATTTCAAACAGTTAAAAACAAAAGGTCCGATAACTATCAGTTAGTTCTATTAACCTTCCAAATATAAAAAAATTATATTAAGTTTTTAAAGAGTTATGCCAATTTTTTTCACTTTGTTTGACAATAACTTTTAAATAATGAATTTTTTTGAAATATATCTATTTAATAGAGCAAATTAGAGCTATCGGGCAATACCAAGAATATTTAATTTGGTTACGTTTGAGCAAAGATATGACCACTTTTTCTTAGGGAAATTGGCAAAAATGGCGGATTTAGGAAATACGCATGGGCGGACGTTTTTAGGTTTTTAGGAAACACACCAGCTCAATTGAAATTACATAAAGAAATTGACTATAATTAAGTACAAAAATAGTGATCAATATTATTTATATTAATAAAAAATTTATTCATCAGAATAAAATTATCTGTCATTAATGAAAAAATGAATGACTAATTCGGGCAGCAGGGCTGTACGAAATTTCGTTTCGTTTTCATTTTGTCCTACATTTTCGGCACTTTTTCAGTTTCGTTTTCGTTTTCGTCCGCCAAATTTTTTTCGTTCGTTTTCGTATTCGCTTATTTAAATTTTGATTTTCGTTTCGCGTTTCGTTTTCGTCAAAGCAAAATTTCGACGAAAAAGCACTGGTAAGAATTGGGATTCTGATGTCAAAAATAGTAGAGGAATTTGAGAGAAAAAACAATTTAGAAAGAAAAATTCATCATAAATTACTTATGAGAATTTTTTATTAATTTCACGATGCAAAAAAGAAGCAAAAATACGAAAATAAAATTTTTCAATTTTTTAACAATGCTTCTCTGCATTTTTGTCTCAAAAATTCTCAAAATTTAACCATTTTTGCTTAAAAATCTGTTAATAAATCACACCCGAATTTTCAAAAACTTTTCCAGCGGCGCCTATCGGCACCGCCGGCGCAGTCAGGCTTTGAAATGAGACATTCAATATAACTTTGAAAAAGTAAGGGTCGGCGGTGTCGATAGGGATAGGCGCCTCCCGCCGGGAAAAATTTTCAAAAATTGAGTGTGTTTTAGTAACAAATCTTGACAAAACTTTTCTCGCTTCTAGCAGTTTATTTTTCGTCTCGCAACATCCCTAGAATACGCCTTAATAATTATGGAAAAGTTTTGCTTTGAAAAATTTCGTTTTTTTTCGTTTCGTTTCGTACGAAAAACGCGTATTTTTTCGTTTTCGTTTTTGTCCGCCAAATTTTTTTCGTTTCGTATTCGTTTTTGAAAATTTATTTTTTCGTTTCGTGTTTCGTTTTCGTTGCGAATGCTCTTTTTCGTTTCGTTTTCCTATACGAAATTTTTTTTTCTTGGTTTTCGTGCAGGCCTGATCGCAAGGAAGTAGCAGTTATTTTTAAAGAAAATAGGCAGCAAAAAAAAGACAACTGCATGCAATTATTTTCCGAAATTGGAAAATTTCGCCCTAAAAAGAAAATTTTGAAACGTCAAAATTAAAAAAAAAAAAATTCAAAAAAAGTCGAACAAAATATAAAATAAATTCGCGAAATGCAAATTGGAAGAAGACAAATTTTTCAAGAAAACGAGTCAAGTGCAAGTTGGGTTAAAAATATTATATTAAGGCATTAATTTAAAAAACAATATATTTTATTAATACTTGATTAATATAAATTTATAACTTTATGTTACATTAAAAGCTTAAGCCACTTAGTATAAGCAAAATATAACAAATTTTGGGCATACCCAACTTTTCTTGTCAAAAAAGCTAAAAAATAGTAGGAGAAAGAAAAACCCAAAATAATTTTTGTGAATATTATAATCCCAAAAAATATTGACTAAAAATTATATAAAAATTGAGTAAAATGTTAATAGAAAATTTTTTTAGCAATAGTACTTATTTGAAAATAGAACTTTATAATGAATAGGGTCTTTTAGTGACGAAAAATCTCCAAATAGGGAATAAATAGTTGTGAAAAAATGCCAAATAGTGAAAAAAAAAAAGTTCAAAATAGTGAAGGAATAGTGAACAATTTTTTGCCATCCTGTAAATCCTGTAACCTTGTCAACCCTGTATTTTCCAAAAATCGCAGGGCCGGGTTGCCGGGCTCTGCAAAAGCCAGTATAGGGTCCGGCCCTGTCCTGTCACTATATTATAGCAAAAAACGCCAAAATAGTGATTTTTAGTGACAAATAGTGACGTTCAAACAAAGAATTTTCGCGCTAAAAATGCGTTTTCGTGCGTTTCTCAACGATACAAAACTGCAAAAAAAATAGTTAAATCATTAAAGTTACGACCCTATTAATGAACAAGAATTTCAACATTCACACCAAAAATACTAGTATTTGTCAGGTTTATCTTGTTTCTTAACTTATGCGACAATTACCCCGTGGGGCCATTATTTTCATTTCTCTGCGCGAGAGAATCATTAGTAGAGAAAAAAAATATAAAATATTACCACCCTTAAAGAAAAAAGCAAGTAAATAAAAGGCGGTGAGGTTCATGAACATCCATTAAAAACAAATATTCTTATCCACAATAATACAGTAACAATTTGCAGAAAATTAATGATAAAATTTTGACCAAAAATCACAATTAAAAATCAAAATCTTATTTTTCTTTAAAATAGTAATAAAATTAAATTTTTTTTCAAACTATAAAAGAATATTTTTTGAAACTAAGACTACCAAAAAGTAATTTAACTTTTTAATCAAAAAACTTGTCTACATTAATTATTTAGAAAACCCAATATCATGTAGATAAAAACCCAAAATTAAAAGTTCGACATTGATATTATATGAAACAAAAAAACAACAACTAAAAAATGCTCTTTTCTATAAATAAATTATTAGGTAAATAATTAAATGAAGGCACAGAGACTCGTTTTATCTCAGGTGCAACAAATTGCAAGAGAATAAATAAAATATGATCAATTCATGAAAATTGAAAAATACAAAAATAAATCTTGAAAACAAAACCTTATATTATGCATTTGCGATACTCAACTCTAATCAAAAAAATAAAAATAATGAAAGAAAAAACATACGAATTTTCACAAATATTCTGCGTTTTCAATGATCCTTTTTAGAACATTAACCTTCTAAGGGATACATTTATTAAAAGTTAAATGATTATTTTCATTGGTACCCGGACATTTGCGCCGAAACATTTGCGCCAGTAACTTTTGCGCCGACACATTTGCGCTGCGCTTGCTCAAAGCCCAACAATGAACGCTTCATTAAAGTAATCAAAGTTAGCCACACTCAATCAATAACCATTCAGGATGATAACGAAAGGGATCGCACATTGGTTTGACTAACATGAGTGTGGCTAACTTTGATGAAGCGCTCATTGTTGGGCTTTGAGCAAGCCGTTATTCTAATAAAGCTTTAGAATGCATGTAAAAGATTCATGCTTACTGATTTTTTAAAAAGAGACTTTATCGGCGCAAATGATAGTGGCGCAAAAATGTCGGCGCAAATGTTTTGGCGCAAATGTGTCGGCGCAAATGTGCCGGCGCAAAAGTAGCAGTTCTTTTTCTTTTATTAATTTCTTGTATTATTTAATTTAAATATTTATTCAGTTGAAAGGCGTTAAATACCATTTCAATTTTTTTTTAAATGACAATAATTTTTTATTGTAAGGTATCTTTTCTTATTTTGGTTTTAGATTTTTTTTTTAAATAAGTATTTTAAATCTCAAAATAAAAGTCCATCGGTGTATTGGCTGATCGAATCATAAATTTATTTTAATTGATTATTTGCCTTCTTAAAGATAAATTTTTTAACTATATTTTTTTTGTCTTTAAATAAACGTCCATGATTGAGTTCTTGTTAGCAAGTCCCACATCTTTTGGTAGTCATCAATTTTGTATAAATCTTATTTCTAAATTAATGCGTGATAATAAATTTACTTTTAATAATTCTGTTTTATGCTTTCTATAAAGTTAATTCTTTTAGTAATAATTCTTTTTTTAAGTTTTCTTTATTAAATAAATAAATTTAAATTGGTTCAAGTTCAAATAAATTAATTTCGTTCTTTGTTCTATCTGTTTTTTTAATTTTAAATGTTTTTCCTTTGCTATTAAAAATTTTATTTTGTTTTAAAGAATAAACACTAATAAAATAATCATTATGCGCATGGTTTAACAAATGAAAATGTTCTCTGTACCTTTATTCAATGAAGAATATATCAAAAAGAAGCAGTGACTAATGTTATAGTTTTAAAAAGAAATTACAAAAAAAATTAATAGAATAATTAGATATTTGAATGAAAGAATGCGCAAAAAAAGGATTAGCTTATAAGGCATTGTTTAATAAAAGAATAAATTACTAGTTAAGCTCAAATTAACAAAAAAAAAACCTGGCATTGGTTATAAAAAAATCTAATACCCATGATTCTTTTAATTATTAAATCTTTTAACATTTCGAACGCACCGATTAATAAATAATAAAAATTGTATGTAAATAAATATAAAACAACCAAAGTAAACTAACAAATTCAAATATGCTTATCCCCAAAGTTTTTTAATTACTAACTAATTTAGTATATTAAATAATTAAAAAAATGTAAACACCGCAGAAGCTGCCCGGAGGATTATCTGATGAATTATTAATAAGAGGAAAATCTGTACAAGAAATAAAATTTATAAAAAAGATCAAAAAATTAATAATATAATAATAAAATAAAATCGTAAATAGTAAAAAGCGTATTTATAATAAGGAATGTAACAAAAAGAGAATAAAATAAAACAGCAATAAAAACATATAATTGAGTTAACAGACAGTTAAAAATGTAAAAAAGTTTTAAAATAGGATTAATTGTTAATTTGATAAAATAAAGATAATACAATTAATTATTAAACTAAAAAAACAGCACAGCATCCTGCACAACAAAGAGCTAAATAATTAATTAAGTCAAAGCTATGTCAAAGATTTGTGCCCAAAAGAAGTAACCCATTTAAAAAACGCATTATCAAATGATTAATAAATTATTCAATTCAATTCAAAAAAATGAGAAAAAAAAGAAATTGATTTTAAATAAAAAAGTGACTACTATATAAATTAGCATAAATTAAAGTAGAAAAAAGGAAAAGAATTAAGGAAAATCTATTTACATATGTATATAAACAAGTTAATATATATATATGTATATATTTTAAATCTAGAAATAAGAAAATTATTATGGAAAAAATTTTTAAATCCTATAAAATGCAAAATTTACAAAATTTAATAATAAGAATATTTATTCTGAAAAAATATAGCCTAATAGAAATTAATATTAAAATTCTTCATTAAATCTTTATGTTTCAATAACCTAGAAAAAATTAAAATAACAAAGTTAAACCCACTGCTGGAGAAGATTAAATACTCAAAATGAAAACTGATTCAAATTAAAGTTTTACAAAATTACCAAATGAACTTTTTAAAAAATGATTTTTTTAATTTTTTTATAAATTTTCTTGGAAATTTATTAATTTAAATTAATTTTAGCCAAACAATTTTGCGCCGAGCGGGGATGATTAAATTTGAGAAAAAAATTTAAACTGATAAAAACTTTTTATTAAGAAATAATCTAATTACTATTTATTTTAAATTCAAGTTTGACCAAGAGCGGCACGTTTTGCCACATTGATTTTTTCCGGAGGAGCAGCAACCTCACCAAGAACATTAGCTTATATGGAATTGATTAACTAAAGATAAGTTCAAATTAACAAAAAAAAAAATTGGAATTGGTTAGAAAAAGATGTAATACTCATGATTCTTTTAATTATTAAATCTTTTAACATTTTGAAATTAAAAACAAGAAATAAAAATGCCCTTTGAAGCGAAAAAAATCAACAATGCAATATAGCATGTATAAAATAAAGATGACCCTTAATAGCAAAAACGCACTGATTAATAAATAAATAAAAATTGTATATAAATAAATGTAAAACAACCAAAGTAAATTAATAAATTCAAATATACTTAACCCCAAAGCTTTTTAATTAATGACTAATTTAGTATATCAAATAATTAAAAAAATGCAAACACCGCAGAAGCTGCCCGGAGGATTATCTGATGAATTATTAATTAGAGGAAAATCTGTACAAGAAATAAAATATTAAGAATAATGTTTTACGAAAATTAATATTAACATTACATTATTTAAATATATTTTAAAACGACAAAAAGAGAATTGAATCATGCAGGGAAGATAGTAAATTACCAGGGTTATTTTATTAAAAAAACACATTTGTCGGCCGATATTGTCATCAAAACAATTAAAAAAATACTAAAGCATAAAATATTAACAAAATTTTTAAAAATTGTTTTTTTATCGTAAATTTTTGGACGAAATGGTTAAAAAAGATTCATAAAACATGAGAACGTGTGCCGGATGAGACTAACAAGGGAACCTCGCGAACTGTAAGTCGTAAAACGTATATATGTTATATACCATTTGATAGAGCAGGGTCGATTTGTATTGTAAAATTTTAATATTAAAGGCCGATAGCAACAAATCAAAAAGTTATGGGGCCTCAAAAATCAAAAATTTCGTGCCTGAGACTGCTGGGGGACGAAAGGAAAGGGTTAGTGAACGCGTGTCCGGGTGGGTTAAAAACGTGTTATTGAAGGTCAAGGTTCAAATCCGCCCGACTGAAAACTTTGTTATGGTCGAACGGATTTGAACCCTGAGCCTAATTACACGTTTTTAACCCACCCGGACACGCATTCATTAACCCTCTCCCTCTGTCCCACAGCAGTCTCAAGTAGAGTTGGACGGGACCGGGATCCCGGCCGGGATTACTCCCGGAATCCCGGCTTTTTCGGATCCCGGTCCCGTTCCCGGATTTTGAAAAATCGGAATCCAGTTCCCGGTCCTACCGGGACCGGGATTAACCGGGACTGAAATAAGCACTGGTAAGAATGGGGTCTGGGCAAGAAATTGTTGAGAAAAATCGGAGAAAAGGAAATTTAAGAGGAAAAAAGTCATATTAAATAGATGTTTTTGTTAATCTACTCCGGTGATTTTGCGGTGAGGTGGCAGAACTACTGTTTCTCAATTTTTTTGCTTGGGTTCAAATCTACCCATGGCAGGAAATTCAAAAATATTTTTTCAAATGGTTTTCCAAATATCAGTTGGGCCAAGTTCAAAAATATGAAAATAAAGTGATCCCCCAATCTGTTTTAATTCATAAATTGACATTTTTTTGACGATTTGGTAAAAATCTGTTATCAAATCTCACACTAAATTTTCAAAATTTTCCCCAGCGGCGCCTTTCGGTACCGCTGGCCCCCTTTTCGCTTATGTTTTCTCAAATTTTTTCTCAAAAAAATAACAAAAATTGCGCTTTTTTAGTTCAAAATCTGTTATCAAAACACACCCAAACTTTCAAAAATTTTCCCGGCGGCGCCTCTCGGCACCACCGGCCCCCCTTTTACTGTCTTTTTTCACTTTTTGAGCAAAATTTTTCAAAAATTTTGAAAAATTCCAGTCCCGGTCAGTCCCGTTTCCCGGTCCCGGTCAAAATCACGGTCCCGGTCCCGGGTTCTCTGGTCCCGGCCTTTCCCGGTCCCGTTTTTTGTCAAAAATCCCGGTCCCGGCCAACCCTAGTTCAAGCATGAAATTTTCATTTTTGAGGCCCCATAACTTTTTGATTTGTTGCTATCGGCCTTTAATATTAAAATTTTACAATACAAATCGACCCTGCTCTACCCAATGGTATATAACACATATACGTTTTCCGACTTACAGTTCGCGAGGTTCCCTTGTAAGTAATAAACAGGTCATAAAAAAATTCATTAATGAATCTTCAAACCAAAAAGTAAACAAAAAAAATAATAGATTTAAGAATATACTTTCTTTACACAGGGAGCAAATTACCAAGGGCAATGAACTAAATAAAATAAAATAAATTTGGCATGAAAAATCCTCATTTTTTAAAACACCAAGAATGCTTAAAATACATATTTTTTGTTTGAAAATATCAAATTCATAAATTTCTTATCATTTATAAGCAGAACTGGCCGATAAAACTTCAAAATCCAATTTAAAAACCTATAAATAGTACATTTATTTCCACATAAATTTTAAGATTGTTTTTTTTATCAAAAACCCCCAAAATCCTCAAATTTTTTAAAAGACCACAAAAACCCGCAAATACTTATTTAAAAAAAAAATTCTCGTTGACTCCTACAAAAACGACAAAATGAGGCTATATCCTCAGATATCGCACCTCTGGTTTAAATTCTCTTTTTCATCTTTCTCTTTCTCACTTTCTCTTTATCTTTCTCTGTCTGTTTCTCGTTTACTTAATCTCTATCTTCCTCTGTCTCTTCTTCTTGTCTCTCGCTTTCTCTTTCACCCTACCTTTCTCTCTCTCTTTTCGTTCTTTTTCTCTTTCCCTCCTACCCTAGTCTTTTTCTCTCTCTCTCGGTCTTCAGTTCTTTCACTTTCTCTTTATTTTTCTCTTTTCCTAATCTCGGTCCCTTATTCTCTTTCTGACACGTTCTCTTTTTCACCGTCCCTTTCTCTCTCTCCTTTTTCCGTTCCCTCTCTCTGTCGCGTTCTCTCTTTCTATCTCTCACTTTTTCTCTTTTACTTAATCTCTTTCTGCCCCGTTATAGTTCACTCTCTCCCCCCCCCGCCTCTCCCCGGTTGTTTCTTTATCTCTACGCTACCTTTTCTTTCCCATTCTCGGTTTCTCACTTTCGCCCCACCCCTCGCTCTCTTTCTACATCTCTTCCTTCTTCCATTTCTTTATTTCTCTCTCAGGTTTTCTTCCTCTCTCTTCCCCTCTCACGGTTTTCGTTTCTCGCTCTCTTTCTCTTTCTTATTCAGCTCTCTTTGTCGTTCTTACTCTATCTTTGTTTTTGTTTAAATTCGCCAAACTGTGCAGGGTAGATTTTATTAGCTTGTCAACTTGAAAAAAATTGCTTCCCTCCCCCTCGGCGGACCCCTCACTCCGCGGCGAACCCCTCGCGCCAGCGGACCCCTCCCCCCGCGTATCCTTCCCCACGGCGGACATATCGCAGGCGGAGCTTTACACTATTAAATAAGAATTATTTCTTTCATTTCTTTTTCTCTTAATAACTTTTTGATTACTTCAAACCTTTTTTTTGTTTTTTTAATATACCAATCGCTTGCAATCAATTTCAACATTAGCAATAAATATGTATACAATAACATTAAATTTTGATTATAAAAAAGCATTTATATTAAACATTATGTCGAAATAAGTTTTAAGAATACCTAAAAAATAAGGAAATTACCAAAAAATTTAATAGCTATATTATAAAATCTAATTTTGCAATTACGTTTCCAATGGCGACCCTCTTGAAATTGATTAGAACGGTATCGAAGAAAATATTTAATAATCCAAAAAATAAATATACCTAATACGAAAAATACAGTTTAATAGAGAAAATAAAAAGAGAATTTTAGTGCCTGTAATATACGGTTGAGCAGAATGTATTTTAAATAAAAAGATATTATAACAAAATTAAAATTTTTATAATTAACTAAATAGTTAAAAAACAATAAAAAAGATATAAAAATTTATGCCATTTGTTTTGTATTTAAAAAATCAGAAAAACATTATGATTTTATATGATATGTAATAAAGCAAATATTTCACAAAATAACGATACTAAATATTCTTACTTTAAAAACATGCTAAACATGGAAATCATTAATCATACGAAAAAATGGAAACAAATTTAATATAAGCCCCAAATTATTGATTCAAATAGAATATAACATGTAGAATTATTATTAAATACAATATAAAAAAAGGATTTAACAATCAATACGACTCCACAAATCTTCAAGATTTATTACCTTACAATTAATTATGTAAAAATGTAAATTTTAATATATTTTATTAAAAGTTTGTCATCAAATCAAAATAAATAACCGGCAAAGACCTCTGATAAGAGGGCGATTCGCGAGAATTTGTATATTCTTTTAAATTAATTGCAAAAGATATATATTAATGTTCTCTTTTAGGTTTAAAAGATTTGGTAAACAAAAAATCTAATAAAATGGTGGGTTCCCCAAAGTTAAAAAATAATTAAATAAATTTAAGAAAATCAAATTATTTATAATAAAAATAAGCAATATTAAAAAAATACACATGCAAACGAAAAGCTATTGAATGTTGAGCACAGTAAAAATTTACTGCGGTAAAATTCGGTAAATTCTACCGATAAAAGTTTTACGGGTTAACGATTTCCAATTTTCTATACGAAATCGGTAAAAATCGGTAACAAGTAAGATTTATTTTGACTAGGCTTAGGCCCGGTAAAAATTTTCCGCGGTAAAAACCGGTAACCGATAAAACTTTTACGGTTTACCGATTTCCAATTTACTATCGATATCGGTAAAAATCTGTAACGGTAAAAATCGGACATTTGCCGATTAACGTTTAATAGAGTGAGGAATAAAAAACGAAAAAATAAATAAAATCATTTGTCATAAACGGAGCTTAAAAAAGCAATTGCCCTGGTTAACAGCATATAAAATTTATTTGAAGTATTTTTTATTATTCTATTTTAATTATTAATATATGATAAGGGATGAATGGGGAAAAAGGAGTGAAGGATAAGGAGGAGGAGGAAAGGAGCGGATGCTCTCTCGGGACATTCGGAACAAATGACCAACGAAAGTGCGGATTTGGCTGGGAAGAACTGCCAATTTATAGGCGGCGCAAGAGTGGGCGGAGCTTCCCAGCAAAGCGAGAACGGGAGTCGCCTTTTTCGCGTTAAATTCAAATTTGAATTTCAAAGCGGAAATTGTTATTTTTTAATTTTAATTATTTTTAATTTATATTAAATCTATTTTTTTAATTTTTATTTTATTTTGTTTTTTAATTTTATTTTTATAATCTTTAGGTATCTGTTATTAGAATTGTCTTAATTCCTCCTCGTAGTTGGCATAATCTCTGTATCGGCATATTTTGTGGTGATTAGAAATTGAAACCTCGCTTATAATTAAACTGTTTTAAATTACATGTTTCTTTAATTTATTTCTTTCATTTATCTTGCATTTATTTTTTTCATTTATTTGCCCATAATCCGCTACAATATAGCAAAATAATAAAAAATAAAAATTCAAATTATTGAGTAAACGTGCAAAAAAGGCCAAAAAATTTACTTAATTTACAAGCACAAAATTAATCTTAGGAATTATCCATTTTAACATTTATTAATTAAAATTCGATAAAAAATAATTTAAAATCACAATAAACAGTATAAAAAATTCTCAACAAGGTTCACATTTATTTTTTAAATGATAAAATATTAAATGAAAAAAAGTAGAATTTTTCTTTAAAAAGTAATTTTTCTTTAAATGAATATTTTAAATAAATTATTTGTTTACCATTTTCATCCCTTTTTTTACTAGCACAATTTAATTCAAATTTCTTTTAATAAAAAAAATAAAAAAGCAAATTAGTGAGTAATAAAAGAAGCGAAAAGAAAAACCTTACATTGAAGACAATGCCAATGAAACAAGCGCATCACGGGCAAAGAAATGAATGATATTAATAAAAACTAATAAAATAAATAAATGATAATTTAATGCTATCCAACGTTTAAGAGTATTCAATTAGATGCTGCTATGAAGTGTCTGCTACGAGGAATAAGCAAATTAATACCAATAACAAATGAAGCACCTCACTTCCGTTTAACAATTTTTTTTTTTATATAAAGGAAAATATTAAGAAAAACCCAAAACTAAAAGTAATATGGAAAAATTAATTAAAATTATAATTTCTTGAAAAGAGGGAGAAAAAAATTTATTTTGAAAAATAAAATTTAACTGATAATTTACAAATATGATAACATTTTTAGAATATGGCATAATAACAATTGAAATTTTAAATACTTTATTTTTTAATGCAAAATATAAAAAAAAGAAATTCCAGATTGGTGATTATGCAGTTCTGAAAATGATAATACCAATAAAACCAAAAAAAAAAAAGATTAATTAACAATAATTTTAAAACATATTATTTTCAAGAACAAACTTTTTTATTAATGAAAAAATGAATAATATAAATTAAGGACTAATAAAATTTATTTGATGTAATTAAGAATATTAACTCTACGGCAAAATTGGGCAGCGGTATATGTGTGAGATAAAAAAAACAATTTTTTTTTTGAAACACCGTAGCTTTTTTGAAAACATAACCACCTAGTTTTTATGAAAATCTAACCCCCCCTAGTTTTTTTGAAAACGTACCCCCCTAGTTTTTTGAAAACCTACTCCCAAAGTTTTTTTGAAACAACCCCTAGTTTTTTGAAAACCTAACCCCCTAGTTTTTTTAAAACTCCCTAGGTTAAGAATTTCCTTTTTTTAAGAAAATAGGGGTTAGGTTTTAGAAAAACAGAGGATCCGGTATTCTAAAGACCAGGGGGTTTGTATTCCAAAAAAAAACTAGGTGTAGGTTTAAAAAAAATTAGCATAGAATTTTTCTATTTTTGGCTTGGGCCCAAACGTCGGGCCCCAAACGCCCCCGACCCTAAAACTTGACGAAATTTTGTTTTGTTTTCGTTTTTCGTCCGCCAAATTTTTTGGTTTCGTGTTTCGTTTATTAGATGAAAATTTTTGAAATTGATTTCCTCCATTTAACCATTTTTACATAAAATTTAATATAATTTTACGCGGGTAAAAGAATATTCAATTTGGTTGAGTTAAGCAAGGTTATAAAGAGTTTTTGTCGAAAAATCTGTAAAATTAGGAACCCCCCCACGGTGGCTGTTTTCAGAAAACGACCCAACACCTTATTTTTAGGAAATTGACCTACAACATGCTCATTTAAGAATTAGAGTTTTAATTATTGACGATAATGCAAAGCTTAATAAAATTTAATTCCAAGAAAAAAGATTAACTCTTACTTTATCAAATAAATTTAAAAGCAAAATATACAAAGAAACCCTTTGAATAAAATAATAACGAAATACTGGGCTAAAAGTTTCGTAAATTTTATATGTTAAAAATGGATTAATGAATTAAACAATTTAAAAACAAATCATTTTAATTCAATTTTGCTCAATCGCTTCGTTTTTTTAATTTCGAATGTTGTTTTTGAATTTTTCATCCTTTTTGCGATTACGCTATTTTTCCATTCATTTCATAAATGTTGATTTGTCGCGCCAATTTTCTTACCATTTGGCATAATTCCCGTCCGCTTCATTTTTTTGTGAACAATTTTTTTTTTGCTTATATCCATTTTTATTTCATGAATTTTTGTATATTTTCATTTTTACTAATCGTTTTCATTTTTGTGTAAACTTTTTGGTTAATAATTCATTTATAAACATTTTTCTATTAGTGTCCCTGTTTTTTGACAACTAATCTTCCCATTTTATTCCATTCTTTTTTTGTAAGTTTTACTCGATCAACAAGTAATTCATGGATAAATCAAAAAAGTCCTTGTCGTATGTTCCTACTGTGAAGACAGCTGCCCTGAATTGATGAATCTAATTAAGTTTAATTATGTTAAATATTAAAAGTTCATGCAAAAGTTAAAATTCTGTTGGTTTTTTTTTTTGAGTTTTATTATTTAATTTTTTTAAATTCATAAACATTTTTTGTTTGCACCTTTAGCATTTTAAATTTTTGAAAAAATATATAAAAATATTAGAAAATATATAAATATTTTGTCGCTATGCCAGAAAAACTCATAAACTTTCAAAAATTCTAGTGCAATTTAGCAATCAACAAACCATTTTTCTTTGCGTGTGTATGGTAAATAGCGGGCAAATTGAACTAGAATTTCTGAAAGTTTATGCGCTTTTCTGGCGTTATAATTTTGTAAGTACCTATCATTTTTTAGGTACCTACATTTGACTATAGGAAACTACATTCCATTTGACCTATAATTTACCTACATTTACCTATTACTTTTTTCGTTTTTCTGCCGCATTGTAGGAGGCTACATTTTTATAAGTTTATCGCACCTTAATTCAAATTGATATATTTTAAAAATCTTTTTATAAAAAAGTTTTATTTCACATGGGCACTTTCAAAGTTGTATTTAAAAATGAAGATAATATTTTTCCAATAATAAAAATTTTTGTTTATCAACTAGAAGATTTTTTTTCTTACACTTCCTTATTCCTTTATCTTAAAACCCAAAAAGTATTTAAAAGTTAAGAATAAAATATGATGGTTTTCTTGAATTTTGTTTGTAGTGAGGATTTTGAATGGATTTGATAACTTTTATTGAAATTTATTAATTTTTTAATCTAATTTTTTAGAATTGATTATTATGTAGATCTGCTCCTTTTAAAGTAGAAATTTAAAATCGTGGAAGTTATTCTTTTCTATAAAATCGAAATTGTTGAATTGAAAAGAAAGATTTTTTATTATAGGTATTCGTCTTGATTACTGCTCCTTGCGTTCATTTTTCAGTAAGGAGCAAAGTTTTCACTGTTTTGATCATTTTGGCAGAAATTACTTTTTTTGAAAATTGGCGAACTTTTTAGGTCCCTTACTTTGCGGGACGACCAACATAAATTCAGTTTCAAGGAATGATTAAATAAACTATTTTAATTATTTTAGTTTCATTTGCATTTTATGATTTCATGTTTCAATATATATATTTACATTAAATAATTTTGTGAGTTTTACTTTATTATTATTTTTATGATTCTATTATTTTATTTGACTTTTAATTTAAATAAGAATTAAATTAGATTTTTACACGAAGATTTAAATAAAAATATGCTTTTTTTATTTTAGATTAAGATACGAAAATTAGTGAAGTTGAGGTTGGAATTCCATGAAAATTTAATTTAGTTATTTTTTGTTTTTCTCCTTAATCATTTTAATTTTTTTATTGTATCTCTATTTACTCTCACTCATTCCGCTTCGAATTATAAGGAAACTTTTTGAAATCACTTTCGACACGCTAAAAAAAAATTTGTCACGTGATTGTACCATTTAAATCCATTGATCGTTATTGCATTTTCGCGACTCTCGTTATAATGTTTCTTTATTTATAATTGAAATTTGGTTTAAAATTGAATAGCTTTAATGTAATCATTTTAAGCGAGCTAATTATATTTATTATTTGTTCAATTCTTGAGAAACTTTCGTTTGTAAAACTTCCCGTACTGCCTGTCAATTATAAAAAATTAGTTTTGTTTTTGTTTAGAACAGCCCTGTTTTTCGGCCGGTACGAATTATCATATATATTTTTTAGCTGTTCTATCAATTTTGTTCTAAAGAAAAGTATTGCGTATTTGATTAATAAAATAACTGAGAAATTTTGCATTTTAATTATCTTTCCAAAGCAAATTTACACAGTTTTTTCATTTAAATTTATTCATTTTTTTAAATGTCTATTTACTTGAAAAATACTCTCGTATTTGCCTTTTGAGTACCCATTTCGCAGACAAATGCGATGATTTGGGTCGTGGTCGGGGTGCTAGGTCGTTTCTTAAATCCGCCATTTTTACTAAATTTTCGACTAAATCTAGTCATAACTTTGTTCAATCGTAACTAAATGAAATAATCTTCTTATGCTAAAATAGCCCTTGAATTGCTCTATAAGCTTGATAAATTTCAAAAAATTTCATTAACTTAAAAAAAATGTGAGCTAAAAAAGTGTAAAAAATTGCTATAACTTTTGAAAAGCTTAACTAAATTTTTTGAAATTTTGCAAGCTTATAAAGCAATATAAGGGGTATTGTATGATACTACGAAGCTTAATTTGGTTTGAATTATTGTATTAATCTGTGGTAATATTTTTTAAATGATCTCATATTTTAATTCTTTAATCTTATCAAAAATTATTTTAAATTTATTAAGAGAATATATTTGGATTAAATCAATAATTATAATATTGTTATAATACCAGTTTCGTCAATAATGCAATCAGCTCAACCCATATATTACAAGCAGAAATATTAATTTGTTTTTAAAAAAAAAATTCTTTACATTATCACAATTTTACTAAATTTTTATTTGAAAATTGGTTTTTGGAAATTTGTTATTTATATTTTAATTAGTCTCGATCTTTTTTATTATGATAAATTAAATATTTTGTTATAAGCACAAATGTGTGCTCTATAGGCAATTATTCATATGCGTAAAAACATAAAACATAAAAATTCAGAATGAAATTAATTTTTAGCAGCAAGTAAATCTTTATTTTATTTTTTTTGTTCGAGTTTTAAATCTTATTTCTTGATCTCAACCCGCAATTTTTTTTTTCTATTTTGATTTAATGTTATCTTTAAGTAAATTTTTCAATTTCATGTTCTGGTAAATATAAAAAAGAAAAGAAAAGAAAGTGGGGGGGGGGAGAGGGGGGAATATTCTTTTTTCTATAAAATACTTAATAATTTTTAAAATATTCTTTTCTTATTGTTTAATTTTGAAAACAATGTTATTGAATTATGTATCGCTTATATTTTTGTGCTTTTTTCTATTTTATTTACAAATTCTTTCCTTTTATTTCATTTTTATTTGCATAAAAATCACGAAATTTTTTATTCAAAAAGTCAGCAAAATAGGGCATATTTATGAAAAATTTGATACTCAAAAACACACAGATTTTCAAAAGTTTACCCTCCGGCGCCTATCAGCACCACCGGCTCCCACCCTTTAGAATTGAAAAAATTGATGCTTTTTGCTAGGTTTTCTTGTTCGTCAAACAATTTTTAAAAATGATGATCGATGAATTTTTGCCAGCCAAATAAGCTTTTGTGGAAAATTACAGTATTTAATGTATTCGTTTATAATTTGATTTATTAATTTTATTTTTGGCATTCCTTTTATTTAATAATTTCCATTTTCAAATTGTACTCCTTACGGAAATAAATGACTACAATGAAAGTGAACAATAGCATTTTTTTTTGTTATTTTTGATTTTTAAATTAGCGTTCAAAAAAATGCATCTTTTCAGTATAGTTTCTTCAATTTTAATACTTAAAGGTGTGTTTCGGCCCAACCATAAACACATTCTTAAAAAAAACCAAATTGCTGGAGGCCTCAACAACAGTAAAATGTATCTACAATTAAGTATTAGGCAAACTATATAAAAGAATATGTAGCAATAAGTGCTCTAGGAACATACACTAACTTAAACCTAGGCCAGAAACAGTTGTTAATCACTTAAGAACCTAGAAATTCCGACTATCATCTAATGCTTATGGCCATTGGGAATAATTCCACTCCCCTTAAGCATTAAATTGTAGTTAGATTGTGCTGTTGTTGGGGCTTCCAGAAAGCCCAAATAATAGAGAACATTCATATTTACATTTGGTTTTTTTAAAGGAATGTGACTATGGTTGGGCCGAAACACACATCTTAGTATTAAAATTGAAGAAACTATACTGAAAAGATTCATTTTTGTATAATTAAAAAAAATTTGTAAATTTTTTTTTAAACAGAGTTTGGTCCACAAATGTACTTGCGGACGCAAATGACGCACTGCGGCTTGCAGCCTATTTTTTCCCTATGACAGTATTTTTTAGCTGTTAGGCTTTGAAATATGACTTTTCATGTTTAATTTTGAAAAAGGAAGGGTCGGCGGTGCCGAGATGCGCCACCGGGGAAAATTTAAAAAATTATGGCCCATTTGTTAACAGATTTTCTCAAAAACCGTCAATTTTCTGTCCTTTTTTGAAAATTTTCAAAAGGATTGAGTGTCCGGCAGTGCTCTAATTCCAAGAAAAAGAATTAACTCTTACTTTATCAAATAAATTTAAAAACAAAATATACAAAGAAACCCTTTGAATAAAATAATAACGAAATACTGGGCTAAAAGTTTCGTAAATTTTATATGTTAAAAATGGATTAATGAATTAAACAATTTAAAAGCAAATCATTTTAATTCAATTTTGCTCAATCGCTTCGTTTTTTTAATTTCTAATGTTGTTTTTGAATTTTTCATCCTTTTTGCGATTACGCTATTTTTCCATTCATTTCATAAATGTTGATTTGTCGCGCCAATTTTCTTACCATTTGGCATAATTCCCGTCCGCTTCATTTTTTTGTGAACAATTTTTTTTTTGCTTATATCCATTTTTATTTCATGAATTTTTTATATTTTCACTTTTACTAATCGTTTTTATTTTTGTGTAAACTTTTTGGTTAATAATTCATTTATAAACATTTTTCTATTAGTGTCCCTGTTTTTTGACAACTAATCTTCCCATTTTATTCCATTCTTTTTTTGTAAGTTTTACTCGATCAACAAGTAATTCATGGATAAATCGAATTTTTTTTGAGTTTTATTATTTAATTTTTTTAAATTTATAAACATTTTTTGTTTGCACCTTTAGCATTTTAAATTTTTGAAAAAATATATAAAAATATTAGAAAATATATAAATATTTGTCGCTATGCCAGAAAAACTCATAAACTTTCAAAAATTCTAGTGCAATTTAGCAATCAACAAACCATTTTTCTTTGCGTGTGTATGGTAAATAGCGGGCAAATTGAACTAGAATTTCTGAAAGTTTATGCGCTTTTCTGGCGTTATAATTTTGTAAGTACCTATCATTTTTTAGGTACCTACATTTGACTATAGGAAACTACATTCCATTTGACCTATAATTTACCTACATTTACCTATTACTTTTTTCGTTTTTCTGCCGCATTGTAGGAGGCTACATTTTTATAAGTTTATCGCACCTTAATTCAAATTGATATATTTTAAAAATCTTTTTATAAAAAAGTTTTATTTCACATGGGCACTTTCAAAGTTGTATTTAAAAATTAAGATAATATTTTTCCAATAATAAAAATTTTTGTTTATCAACTAGAAGATTTTTTACTAAAAGAGGGTCCGAAAAACGGTTAGACGCAAAGACAAACAGAACTCAGATGAAAAAAGAGATATCACTGGTCGGCATTTATATTATTATTTTGGGCACACCGTTCAAAAAAAGAGGGTAAGGGTGGACATCAGGGATGTTCCAGTACAGAAAAAGTGAATAATGTTTTTTCTGCTGATAATTTTGACTGAGGAGTGCAAAAGAAATTTAATAATGACAATAAAAGCAAAAAAAAAAAAACAATAATTTTATAACAATAATACAGTCATGATCATATGTTTAGCATAATTGTTGTTTGAATTTCAATTTTCTTTAAAGAGTTTAAGAAAGACAAGTTTTACCAGGAATTTTTATGAAAAATTTTAGTTTTTCAATTTCCCATTCGGATTGCCAATTAGGGGGAAAGCAAAAAAATCATTTTCTTAAAAGCTCAAAATGGCAATGAAAATAATTCAAGAATTCGGTAAGACGGTGCCCAAACATTTGCAGCCCCGACATTTACGACCACAGAAAAAATCCGATATTTGTAGCCCGACTTTTGCGCTCCGAGATTTGCGGTCCACTTCTTATAAAAATTAAGTAGTGTAGATACAAAAAAATTGACAAATGAAAGAAATCGATGCTGATCCTGTTGATTGTCTAAACGACCCCTTACTTGGCTTGGCCGCAAACCAATAGGACCTGTCATGCGTACCGGTTTACCAACCAAATAATAGAACCGGTTATGTGTACCGGTTAACCAACCAAATAATAGAACCGGTTAGGTTACCTGGTTTACCAACCAAATAACAGCACCGGTTATGTGTACCGGTTAACCAACCAAATAATAGAACCGGTTAGGTTACCTGGTTTACCAACCAAATAATAGAACCGGTTATGTGGACCGGTTAACCAACCAAATAATAGAACCGGTTAGGTTACCTGGTTTACCAACCAAATAACAGGACCGGTTATGTGTACCGGTTAACCAACCAAATAATAGAACCGGTCGGGTTAACTGGTTAACAAACCTAATAATAGGACCGGTTAAGTGTACCGGTTAACCAACCAAATAATAGAACGGGTTAGGTTACCTGGTTTACCAACCAAATAATAGAACCGGTTATGTGGACCGGTTAACCAACCAAATAATAGAACCGGTTAGGTTACCTGGTTTACCAACCAAATAATAGAACCGGTTATGTGGACCGGTTAACCAACCAAATAATAGAACCGGTTAGGTTACCTGGTTTACCAACCAAATAACAGGACCGGTTATGTGTACCGGTTAACCAACCAAATGATAGAACCGGTTAGGTTACCTGGTTTACCAACCAAATAACAGGACCGGTTATGTGGACCGGTTAACCAACCAAATAATAGAACCGGTCGGGTTAACTGGTTAACAAACCTAATAATAGGACCGGTTAAGTGTACCGGTTAACCAACCAAATAATAGAACCGGTTAGGTTACCTGGTTTACCAACCAAATAACAGGACCGGTTATGTGTACCGGTTAACCAACCAAATGATAGAACCGGTTAGGTTACCTGGTTTACCAACCAAATAACAGGACCGGTTATGTGTACCGGTTAACCAACCAAATAATAGAACCGGTTAGGTTACCTGGTTTACCAACCAAATAACAGGACCGGTTATGTGTACCGGTTAACCAACCAAATAATAGAACCGGTCGGGTTAACTGGTTAACAAACCTAATAATAGGACCGGTTAAGTGTACCGGTTAACCAACCAAATAATAGAACCGGTTAGGTTACCTGGTTTACCAACCAAATAACAGGATCGGTTATGTGTACCGGTTAACCAACCAAATAATAGAACCGGTCGGGTTAACTGGTTAACAAACCTAATAATAGGACCGGTTAAGTGGACCGGTTTACCAACCAAATAATAGAACCGGTTATGTGGACCGGTTAACCAACCAAATAATAGAACCGGTTAGGTTGCCTGGTTTACCAACCAAATAACAGGATCGGTTATGTGTACCGGTTAACCAACCAAATAATAGAACCGGTTAGGTTACCTGGTTTACCAACCAAATAACAGGACCGGTTATGTGTACCGGTTAACCAACCTAATAATAGAACCGGTTATGTGGACTGGTTAACCAACTAAATAATAGAACCGGTTAGGTTAACTGGTTAACAAACCTAATAATAGGACCGGTTAAGTGTACCGGTTAACCAACCAACCAATAGGACCGGCTAAGTGGACCGGTTAACCAACCAAATAATAGTACCTGTTAGGTTAATAAACGGCCTTAAAATTGCTTCAAACAAATGCTTAGTCTCACATCTTGGGCCTAAAACGTCCTGGGACGTTTGTTAAATTCCGCCACTATGGGCGTTTGTTAAATCCGCCATCTTTAATACATTTTTTGAACATAATTCGTCATAACTTTGCCTAAAATTAACCAAATTAAACAAACTTGGTTTCGTACGATAGATCTTAATTGGCTCTATTAATCTTATAAATTTCAAAAAAATTTAGTAAGTTTTAAGAAAAATATGATCAAAAAAAATATATTTTTTCACTTTGACGGCCATAACTTTCTTAGAACTTAATCTTATTTTTTGAAATTTGATTGACTAATAGAGCTAACCAAAAGTGGCGGATTTAACAAACGCCCATAGTGGCGGTATTTAACAAACGACCTAGCACCGGCCTAAAACCCCTAATGAATGTTACTTTATAAACAATATTCCAATTTTAAAAAGTCAAAAAGGTGAACCAGTTAGAGACCTTGGCATTTATTTTACCAATGACTTAAAATGGGAAAAACATATAGAATTTATTACTAAAAAAGCGCTAAGAACGTCTTTTGCTTTGCTTAAATCACTCAAAACAAAAAAACCCTAAAATTTTTATAAATATATTCAATTTACTGTCGGTCAATTTTGGAATTTGGATCCCCTGTTTTTAATCCTTATATGAAAAAAAACATTGATTCTCTTGAAAATGTTCAAAAAATTTTTTTACGTATTATTATGCGAAAAAGAGCGCCCCCTCTCCTTTCTCTTCTCTTTTCTCTCTATTACTCCTTTCTCTCCTTTCTTCTCGCTGTCTTTACCTTCTGATCTGCCCCACCCCCGAACAACTGTTTTATCAAATATAAGCAAGGGGAAGATCGGGATTGGATCAGTTAAAATTGTGCTTTACTTTTCGTCCATCGATAAAGACGATTTGGCTTCCTTTGCTTTGCCCTAAGAAAAGCACAGCTCAGACTCCTCCAACAGAAAGACGGGGAGTGCGCCTCGTCCCACGGTCCGCCGTGGGACTGGCCCAACACTCCCCCGGGTCTAACATAACATGGCGCTCCTGGTTATCGAACCATCCCTTTCCTTTTTTACCCAAATTATGAAATAATGTAATCCATTTTTTTATAAATAAATTTATTTATCATACAATAATTTGTCTACCATAATCCTTTTTTTTTTTTTGAAAATATTAATATTGAAATAATTAATTATCCAATAAAATACAATATTTTGCCCACATTTTTCTCTCTCTTAATAATTTGCTTCCCTTAACAGTAAATTTTTTTTTTTTGTTGAAAATACCGTAGTCAACTTATTGTTGTTTTGATTTAAATTGCGCTTTTAACAAATGGCAATCTTATTAGAATAAATAAATGCCTTACAATAATAATTATAACAACAAAAAGTAATAATTAATTAAAAATAATTAATTAACAAGACAATAAGGCCCATCTTAAATTCCAATAACAGTCTCATCCAACACGGACACCCGGTTGGAACGGCCAATACGCACGCGGTGGCATTGCTCGCAATATCCAAGGGTGCAAGTGGCCATGGACGGACGGCGGAAGAAGAGCAAAACAACAGAGGCACACAGGCAGAGGGACAAAAGCAAATTCAGCGCCAGGGAACCGTACAAAATGGAGTCGGGCAAAACCGGCCCGGAAGAACAATGCGGTAACGAAGCAGCACACAGCACCGGTTCATCCCACATTTCAAACCCGTAACACCGACGGCTACAGTTCCGGTCTCCACAGGAAACCCGCCACAGATCAAGATGTTCAATTTCTTAATTTTGACCGGTTTAACACCCACCACTATACCTCTCCCTCTGACAATAACAACCATAATCTCTTTCTCTCTCTGACAATAACCCGAAATTCCCCTCTCGAATAATAACCCGCTGTTTCTTTTCGTTTTTCCTTGCTTTACTCCGCTTAACACATATTCACCAAATTTTCTCAAATCACTCACCTAAGTAACAGCTGTCCCATTTTTATGCCCAAACAAACAGAAAATATTTTCCCGTGACTTTGCCCCAAACCCTCCTAGGAAAGGGCCCATTCCAGGAACGGTAAGAAAGAGCGCTCGTAAATCACGAATAAATCGGGGAAACAGAGTCGGGAAATTAAGAAATCACATTCCAATGTCCCGGGACAAAACAATTAAGGACCTAACGTTGGGTTGGATGAACAAAAGGGACATTAATTGGGACGATAATTAATCAAAGGTGAGGCCAGAGGATTTGCCAACAATAAAAGAGACAAAAGAAGCCAAAAATCACGAGAAAAAGCTAAGGAACGAATTAAGAGAAACAAAAGGGAGAAGGACTCGTGCCTGGCAATTAATAAAAAGACAATTATTGGCGTCAAAGACCATCTGACTCCCTCTTATTTCTACCAATCGCCCAATTGTCAGCCGATAGCCAGCACACTCATTTTAATCAACTGACAAACAACTGACTAATCCTACTGAATTTATTTTTCCTTCAACGACAAAACTTTCATTTCAAATTAATTTCAACAAATAAGAAACACCATCAACCGCCGAATTTCTCTCTTAAAATTCAATTGTTCTACAAAAAACAAAAATTGAGGAATCAAGTACTGAGGAAGAAGAGCAGCGGGAAAGGACGGACAGAGAGAAGAGGCACTTTGATATAAACCAAAAGAAGGCACTGAGGAAAATGGAAATCGATGTCCTAAAGAGGCGCGTAACAACATTGGAGAAGGAGTTAGAGTCGTTCGGAACAGCGAAATCGTCGGCGGGTTTACCACACCCGAACATTTATGACGGCGCAACTGATTTTCATAATTATTTAAAATCCTTTAACTTGGTGGCAACTGCACACGGATGGACCCCCGTTCGCTGTGTCCAAATTTTACCGCTCTATTTGCGCGGGTCCGCCCGTGCTATCTACGATGGCTTGCCCCAAGACACCAAAACTAATTGGAAGGACTTGGTTGATGCTTTGGCAGATAAGTCAAAGAGGGTCTCATCAAGTCTGATCGCACGGCAGAAGTTGGCCCAGCGGAAACAATTCACTGGAGAGACACTCGACGAATTCGCCCAAGAAATTCGAACTTTAGTCGAAAAAGCATACCCCAGCGCTGCTTTGGAAATGGATTTTTTGGCACTTGGTCTCGGTGATCGCGAAAACGATGTCAGAAAGGAAAACGAAGAAAGACTACAAAAATTCCGATCAGGAATTGCGAAAGACTTTTTCCGAGCCAACATGTCGGCGCTTATTAAAGAAAAAATCCTTTTTATGGACGAGCCAAAGAATTTCGAAGAGGCAATTACACAAGCAAAAAGAGTTGAGCAAGTACAGGGAGCGCTAACAGAGGATTTGTGGAAACAAACACAGAACACCAAGGCAGAGGTTGCCTTAGCAGAAGTGAACGCAGTCAGAACCGAATTGAATGAGCTCCGCACCCAACAGCGAACTCAGGAAAATCAGAGGAGAACAAACTTCGACAGACGAGCCGAAGGGACGATGAACCAAAATTATCAGCGCGGAATCCCACAAATGCAAAACACATTCAACCAAAGAGGGAGTTTCAATTTTCGGGAACCGAGAGGGAGGACGCAAGGATTTCAGAGATTCCGAGGAAATTTCAATCCTCGTGGCGCAAATCAGACACCACTGGGCAATCGCTTTCAGCAACCAAATAATTTTAATAAACAATTTCGTCCAAATCAAAACCCGAACGTGCCCAGAGGGAGGTGGCCTGGCGAGCAAAACAGAGACCAAAACAATGACAATACGGGAGGAAGCAGAGGAAATTGGTGTGTGAATGGAGTAAATTTCCCATTTATCTGCCTAATTACCTTTATGGTCATAATGACAATTATCAACCCGGTTATGGGCCAATACCAAATCTGTCCCACAAACCCGAAAGAGGGGGTTTCGGTGACCATGGGTTTCCCAGAAGATCAAAACTGTACACTACCAGTGGAGAAGGCTCCCACCCTTGCCAAGGCAAATTTGTATATCCCAATTCGAATTCCACGGTCATTTCCTGTCTTCAAATGCTGGAATATCACAACTGTGACGTGCACCGAGTCAATGCTGAGAATTGTAACTCTTGACCACCCACCAAAAAAATTTGAAGGCGAAGCATCAATCGATGACTGTTATGAGTCGCGTAATAACCGACCAATGGTTCGCATAAGCGAAACGCGTTGGGAAAGCCTAACCCCAATACGAAAGGAATACGGATGGTATGGAGTGAACTGTTTTAACAACATTCAGACAGTAATCGAGGAAGGGACCGGAGGAATATTGGACGGAGAACGATTGGTCACCTCTTGGGGGGACTCTATCAAAATCGTCCCACTGATTGCCGAAGAAGCAGAGGAAGAAGACTGGGTCAGACTACCGGGAGCGGTGGAACTGTTAATGTGGCATATACCATCAGCGAAATTTTGGCACACACATTTTGCCATTGGCCCAGTTGTAACAGAAACATGGGCAGGACAAGCTATTGTGGTCCACGAGCTACAATATACATTCCCGATCAGCAAAGACCAGGAAAGAACGCGTCCAGTGATCGGAGTACCAAAAGAGGCGGTCAAAACAGAGAACAATGTGTTCATCCATTACACACAAAAAACTGAAGACAAAGACAATAATTTGAGAACCAAGAGAGAGGAAGTACAACAGGGACAAAAAAGGATAAATGCACCAAGAATTATTCCCACAAAAAAGCCAAATACACGAAAAGGGAAACAAGAAGACACAAAAACTACTACCATTATTCAAACAACGACACGTCCACCTACAATTATTCAAACAACGACACGTCCGCCTACTACTATTATTCAAACAACGACACGTCCACCTACCATTATTCAAACAACGACACGTCCACCTACAATTATTCAAACAACGACACGTCCACCTACAATTATTCAAACAACGACACGTCCGCCTACTACTATTATTCAAACAACGACACGTCCACCTACCATTATTCAAACAACGACACGTCCACCTACAATTATTCAAACAACGACACGTCCGCCTACTACTATTATTCAAACAACGACACGTCCACCTACCATTATTCAGACAACGACACGTCCACCAACCATTATTCAGACCACGACACGTCCACCTGCTACAATTATTCAGACCACGACTCGCCCACCCACCATTATTCAAACCACGACACGTCCACCTACTACAATTATTCAGACCACGCCTCATTCACCTAATACCATTATTCAGACCACGTCACGTCCACCTACTATAACATCTAGCGGTACAATACCTCCGACTGAGGAAAATCTTCAAAAGTCGTCAATTTCAAACAATACAATTAAAACCATTGAAGAATTGCTTCTAAAACTTAAAATAATGACTGATGAAGCAAACAAAAAAGATAACAGACTAACTATCAAACCAACCCCGTTTTTTGTCCCTGAAGACTCGGAAGAAGAAAGTCCAACTACGGTGGTGAGTAAGAGAGAAAAGCCGGAAGATGAATCATGGTGGAAACAACAAAATCTTGACCACGAAAATTCTCGATTAAATTATCTGGGATGGCGCCACGATCAAACAAATATGCAAAATTCACGCGATAAATGGTTCACCGACTGTAATGAACGAAAGAACGCACTCTCCATAGCAAAGGCGCTGGCCCGCCAAATGCCGGAGGACGCGGCGCGGTCGCTGTACAAAAGAGATGATATAACTGCTTTTTGGGCAAAATCAACGCCATCAAAGCCAATATGGACAATTTCCTTGTGTAAACAAATTAAGGCCGAAAAAGTTTTATGGGACCAAAAGGTGAACGCCAAATGCTATCGGGAACTGCCGATAATCACAGCAGGGGACATTCTTTTCGTAAAAACGGGCACCCGGGACTTAGCACGTGAAGGAACGGAAGAAAAATGCGACAAAGAAGGCAACAACCCGTGGGCAGTAATTTTCAATTCTACTACGGAAGAGCTACAACAATCCGTGGAACACCGATTCCATTCTGAACAATTTGTTAATCAGCAAAATCCATTCCTTTTCTTCACCCGTGGCTCTGTTTTTGAGTCCGAACAAGCACGCCTCGAACAGAGCTTAAAAGATCTAACAAATCGAATGACACGACCCGAACTCGATTTCCCCGATTCAGCAATTATTGAAGCCAACCAAACAGAAGAACATGGTAGCGCAGTGTCCGGAATTTTTTCAGTCGGACAAATATTGGTTGAGAATGCTCACAATGAAGGACAAAAACTAAGAAAAAAGGCAGAAGAAACCTTCCAAAAAGGAAAAGCTTGGATTGAAGACCCAATCGGAATCGTCAAATACATCAAATGGATCTGTATTAGCATTTTGGCTATTTTGATTTTCATCGGGGGCACTGTTTTTTTGGTAAAAATCAAAATATACGCCGCGGTTTTAACCGCTCCATTACAAATGATCCGTACCGTGCTAAATACGATAACAAGCTACTTTAACTCGGGCAGAGAGTTAGCAGACAGAATTCGTAATCCGGTCGTAATGGAAGTTGAATTGCAAGAACGGACGGGACCATCAGCCCCACCAGAAGAACTCCTGGAACAGAAAGCATACATTTTAGACTATGTCCCAAAAATATGCCAAATTCATCAAGTCGTACGGAAGAAGAAGCGATGCTACGTAAACGTGACGATAAACGGAAGTGAAATAAAAGCGCTATTTGACACCGGCGCCGATATTACATATGTTGGGAATGCAACGGCCAATAAATGCCGTCTTGATGTCCGCCGGGGGGACTTTCCCCAAGCACGAGCAGCAAATAAAACATCTATTCGATTTTTTGGCTCGGCCTTAACCAATATAAGAATAGGAGAAATCGAAGTAAAGTTCCCAATACTAGTAAGCGAAGATGACTGTTGCCCATGTGCTGCTATTATTGGCACCGATCTGATGGACCTGCTCAGCGAACAAGGAGAAGAGGAAATTGGACTTAATTTTAAAAGGGGCTCGGTACGAATCGGACATATTCATCTACCAATGGTTGCTGCAGTCACAATCGAGAAAAAGCCAATTGAAGTTATACTTTCTCACACGCAAACCCTCCCACCCCTTTCTGACTCGTTCATCTGGGGCCAACTAAATCGAAGCTTTGACCCGGAAGAAAGTTTCATCACGACGGAGCGTGAGCACCAATATTTTCCTCTGCGAGTGGGAAAATGTCTCGTAAACCCGGGCTCAACGAGGAGTGCCCCTCTGCGATTACTAAATTTCGGGAATTGTCCAATTAAAGTACATGCAGGCTCCAGACTGGCAATCTTAGAACAAATCACAAGCGGAACCCAAATTAATTCTCTAAATGAGAATGAGAAAAAGGACGACAACAAATCAAATATGATAATGGACGACATGGAATGGTCAAAATTTAAAGCAGAAATTGACCACATTCCACCAGAAGCCGATTGGACAAACGAACCTTTGGAATTTCCAAAAAATGTCGAAGAAATTAAACCTATTCTTGAAAGGATTTCGCTACAAGAAGCAATTTTAACCCCGGAAGGAATTATTAAATTGAAAAAAATAATCCAAGAGAACGAAAATGCTTTTGTAAAGCCAGGAGAAGTGGGCCTTTTCAAAGGAAACACAATACATCGAATTGATCTCATCGATGGTGCGAGACCGTTTCAACAGAGGCCCTATCGATACCCGGTTGCGCTCCAGCCGGAAATCGAACGACAGGTGAAGGAATTGCTACGACAAAATGTCATTCGTCCGTCCAACTCGGCATGGTCATCGCCAATCGTGCTCGTCCGCAAACCGGATGGATCGTACCGGTTTTGTGTTGATTACCGGAAACTTAATCAGCTTACGAAACGTTCAACTTATTACCTACCACGGATTCAATCGATTTTGGATGAAGTTTCGGGAAAAAAATATTTTTCCGTTGCCGATTGCTCGAGTGGGTTTTTCCACATCCGACTAGCACGAGGACACGAAGAGAGAAGTGCTTTTATTTGCCACATGGGTTTGTTCGAATGGCTGAGATGTCCTTTCGGGTTGGCTGGCGCACCAACGACATTTCAAAGGGCAATGGAAGAAGTACGACAGAGGTGTTCAGCAACTTTCCTTGTTTATTTGGACGATTGCATCATTGGGTCAATGACGGAAGAAGAACATTTGAGAGATGTTGACACGTTCCTGAGGACAATGGCTAATGTCGGCTTCCGACTAAAACCAGAAAAATGCCGTTTTGCTCTCGGAGAAATACGGTATCTTGGCCACTTAATATCGGCAAAAGGAGTTCGGATCGACCCAAAAGATTTGGAACCAATTCGATTGCTCAAAAAACCAAATAACATAACGGAACTTCGTTCGCTTATCGGCATTCTTTCATATTTCCGCAAATTTATTCATGGATTTGCGGGTATTCTTCAACCAATCTACGAATTAACAAAAAATGAAAGCACAACCGAATGGGGCGAAGTACACGAAAAAGCGTTAGAAGTGTTAAAAACCCGACTAACAACTGCCCCCGTGTTAGCTCCGCCAAAATTTGGACAACCTTTTGTCGTAGAGACGGATGCCAGCACAAAAGCGATCGCCGGATGCCTTCTACAAAAGAACCAAAGCGAAGAGACCCATCCTATTTGTTATTTTAGTCGGGTCCTAACTAAACACGAAAAAAGATACTCGGTTGTTGAGCTCGAAGCACTCGCTATATGCGCATCACTAAAAAATTTTCGACCATATTTGGAGGGGGCCGGAAAGTCAACAGTGGTTACGGATAACTCGGCATTAACGTCACTTTTCCGAAGGAAAGACCTTGAAGGAAGGCTGAGCAGATACCAATTGGCGATAATGGCGTTCGATATTGACATTATTCATAGGCCAGGAAAGAAAAATCAGCTATGCGATCATCTCTCTCGATACGTGGACCAGCAAAAGGAGGAAGCAATTAATTCAATAAAATTGGAACCAAAAATTACACGACATGAGATTCGGGAAGCACAGCAGAGGGATAAAGAAACAAAGGAAAAACGAGAAATGCTAGAGGCGACACAAAATTCCTCAGATGCGGGTGAAATTTCATGAAAAATGGAAAATGATGGATGGAATTTTATGCATCATGGACAAAGGCGAATGGAAAATAAAGGTCCCGAGAGAAATGCGAGCTCGAATTATGCGAGAATTCCATTGCGATCCTTTCCAAGGAGGACATCTAGGTGAAAAGCGAACAAAGGAAAAGATTCAACGAAGCTTTTATTGGGATGTAATGGGAAAAGATATACAAAATTTCGTCAAAATCTGTAATGCCTGCCAAAAACGGAAAATTGTTGGGGTCCACCTGAGCAACGAGCCGATCTGCCCGATTGAACCAGCATCAAGACCATGTGAAAGGCTTCACTTGGATTTGATGGGACCATTAAAGACAGCAAGAGGAGGATTTCAATACATCTTTATGATCGTCGACTCTTTCTCTAAATATTTGAACGCAATTCCCTTGAGAGAACAAACAGCTACAACAGTGACAGCCGCATTCGTCGACAAATTTCTTTGCCAATTTGGCATGCCAAAAATTGTTATAACCGACTGTGGGACTCAATTCTTGAGTGCCACATTTGAGTCTTTGGCAAAAACCTGGGGTTTCGAACATCAGACAACTGTGCCTTACCATCAGTCGGCAAATGGCCAAGTTGAAAGATACAACAGGACACTGGCGGACATGCTAGTCACAACGACAGGAGGAAAAGATTGGGCAATCGCACTTCCCATGCTATGTTTCGCTTACAACTCATCAATTAATTCGCAAATTGATGAGTCGCCGTTTTTTGTGTTGCACGGTTTCGACCCAAGACTGCCCAGTGAATTGCCACTTGACAAAGACCACAAAAAATTCGACGACATGGCTATTTATGTACAGGACTTGACCGCACGAATGGAGGAAACAAGACAAAAAGTGAAGAAAAGCCTTATGAAAAGCGCAGATCAAATGATGAAACGACAGAAAAGCATCAAGGAGATTGAATGGAGAGAAGGCATGCTGGTGCTGAAACGCCGAACGGATAAAAAGACGAAATTAGAAATGAACTACGAAGGACCGTATCGCATCGTCGCAATTTCAAAGCCTAATTTAACTATAAGAGAATTAAATCCGGATGGAAATCATTTTGAAGTCCACATGGACCAATGCAAGCCCTATTATTGCAAACAGGACTTGAATTGGGAAACAAACGACATAAAAGACTTAAAAATTAAACAAATACTTTGCGATAAAAATTTGGAAGAGTCGGATGAGGAACAACATAATTTAATCGGAGCCATAACACAAGAAATCCCTCTAATTCCAAATAAAAGAAGCCACGAAACTATGAATGAAATTTGTGAAATGCAAATCAAGCTCGACGGGTCTTTTGTTACGGCATTATATCTAAAAGGAACATTCGAATATTCATCCATTCCTTTTTCAATGGTTTCATCAGACTGGGAATTATTTAAAACATCTGAAGGGGATGAATATTTATGCGCGTGGGTATTTGATGAAGAAGAAAAAATATTCGTAACAAAAGAGACCGACAACATGATAATCGGAAGCAGAATCCAAGAAATTTTAAATGAAAATGGGGAAATAACAAACCAAGACGGCGTCGCAAAATTTTGGGAAGTATATTCGGACACACATGGACAAATATTTACCCAAATTTTTATACCCGAAATATGGATAAGCCACGCGGAAATCGAAAGTTTAAACAGAACCGAAAATGAATCACGACCATGCGACTCTCAAATTATTTTGCCTTTACCGCCCAATGACAACCGTTTTTTAAATCATTTCGAATTACAGACACAAAAAACTGATAATTTCCCACTCTATTTGATGCCAAACACCCCAACTTCGCCTATTACGGAGGACGAATTGTCGGAAGAGGAAGCCCATCTGCAAAAATTATTAAAATTAGAACAACAACAGAAAAGACAACAACAACAACAACAATTTGTCCCGGATCGCCCCTATGCGCCACTGGAATTGCATGAGATTCCGAGCGATCAAGTGCAAATCGTCTCGCCTCTTCAGGGCCAACAGCTGCAGAGAGAACAGCGCCTTGCGATGATTGATCAGCAAATTCAAGCAATGATGAGTGCCAAAAGACAAAGAGAAAAAGAGAGCAAATGTTGAAGGAAAAAACAGCCGAGGAAAGGAAAAAGGCATTTAAAGCTTTTGTAAATGCCGATACAACGCTGGATGTTGTGAGACACCGATTGGGGTCCTGTGGCCAACGTTTCGCCCGGAACATAATGGCACCAACGGAAAGAGACATTGGTAGCAAACCGGGAATTCCAGTGCAAGGATGGGGCCGAGGCTGGGGTCACCCAATGGGGGACGTCAATCGATGGCCCAATCGGAAAAGAACACGCGAAGTGAGCCCGGTCCGAACGATGGCGGAAGGATTGACAACGGAAGAAAAGGTGGAAAAGGTGCGGGCATTGCTGTTCGAGTGCACTCATATACTGAGGGAAGTAACGGATGAAATGGCAAAGAAAAAAAGAGAGGAAGAAAAGAGGGAAGAGGAAGAAGAAGCAGGGAAAGTTGAGGGAAAGAAAGAGGACAAGGAAACGAAATAAAAACGGCACATTTGGAAATGGAAGAAAAGGGGACAAATAATCAAAAATCAATATACCCATTATTCCCTTTCGAAAAAAAAAAAAAAAAAAAAAAAAAAACACAAAAATTATATATAATCACCAATAATTAACCCTATTTTTCCGAAAGGCCATTTATCATATATAACCTCATTTGTTTCTCCCTTTTACACCGTTTTCACTAATTTTCCGTCACTCTATATATCTCTCTCCTACTCTCATTTCACTCGCTCTTTTATTCCCTACCTCACTCCCTTTCTCGCACTTTACCTCACACACTCTCTCTCTCTTTTCTTTCTTCTCCTATGCCCAATCACTCACCGATCACATCACTCGAAAACGAAGGCACAGCAGTCCACAACAAAACAAACAACACAAAGGGCAGCAGAAGGGCACTCATCGATTTTTATTATATTTCTTCTAAAAATGCAAAAAGAAGCGATTTAAAAGCAAAAACGATTATTTGATGAATGGCCGAACTTCTTTCGTTCGGAGCTGCACATCTGCTGCACCTTCAACAAACAAAAACACACCCCCTTTTTTTTCCCTTCTGTGCACCAATCTTCTTCTCATCCATTCGACAACCATTCAGCAACGATTTTATTTAAATTTACTCTTTTGAACGCCGTGGGCGGCGTTTATGCGAGGAGGAGAATATTATGCGAAAAAGAGCGCCCCCTCTCCTTTCTCTTCTCTTTTCTCTCTATTACTCCTTTCTCTCCTTTCTTCTCGCTGTCTTTACCTTCTGATCTGCCCCACCCCCGAACAACTGTTTTATCAAATATAAGCAAGGGGAAGATCGGGATTGGATCAGTTAAAATTGTGCTTTACTTTTCGTCCATCGATAAAGACGATTTGGCTTCCTTTGCTTTGCCCTAAGAAAAGCACAGCTCAGACTCCTCCAACAGAAAGACGGGGAGTGCGCCTCGTCCCACGGTCCGCCGTGGGACTGGCCCAACACTCCCCCGGGTCTAACATAACACGTATTGTTTTTAGTACTAATAATAAGGATGATACACCCGGGGATAATGTACTCCTTCAACTCTTTAAACAAGAATCCCTTTTAAATAGTAGAATAAGGTATCATTCTTTTTTTATTCGTACTTCTCGCCTCTATAGGTGTCTTCCTAAAGAGGCGAGGTTACTTGGGGCACGCTTGATTCAGTGTCGCCGATTCAGTTTTGCCGATTCAGTTTTGCCGATTCAGTGTGGGTTCAATTCAGTGTCGCCGATTCAGTGTGCGTTCAATTCAGTGTCGGGAAATTGTTCGAAATATTATTCTGATTTTTGTAAAGAAAAAATTTATCAAAAATTTCCTCTTTTTATGAAGAATTTCATGTTCTTTTACATTTCGTCTTCTATCACTTAAATCATTCGTGATTTAAATTAACTTTATCCTCCTCCTTTATGTCAATTTTTTGAGAATAATTTTTAGAATCCTAAGGTAATAGATCCGACTTCGGCGCCAAGAGATTTTTTTTTGAAAACCTACCCACTACCCTTTTTAAAAAAAGAAATAAAATTTAAAAAACTTGGGGGTAAGTTTTAAAAAAAATGCGCCGAGTCGAGAGCGCCGAGTTGTAGTGTACCGCTTTAGGGACATGCAAAAACAGCTTTTTCTTAGTATTTTTTTCAAATTTCAAATTATAAAAATTTCTTGACACTGAATTGTCCTGTTTTTGGGCACACTAAATCGTTCACACTGAATTGAACTCACACTGAATCGGCGACACTGAATAGTAGTGGAACCAGCTTACTTAATTCTATTGAGTTTGCTATAGGGCTGGGATTTTTAGGTAAGAAAAATATATTTTTTCAAAAAATGCTGATTTCTAACTCGACTTAGACATAACGTATAGATTTGAAATTTTGCACAAAAATAATTTGACAGTAGGCCTACCCTTCGGCAAATTCTTAAATTTTTGATAGGCCTAAAACTTTTTTTACCAAAATTAGCATGTTCCAACTTGTCAAGTTTTATAAAGTTGAATTAATTTGCTGCAAAGTTTTTCTTAAAATTTTTTTATGCCAAAAAATCCTTAGAAGGGTAGGCCTAGAGCCAGAGTATGTTGGTGTAAAATTTCAATTCTGTACATCATGCCTAACCCGGGTTAGAAAATCAGAATTTTTCAAAAAAATATTTTTCTAACCTAAGAATCCCAGCCCTAGTTTGCTAAACTTCTTGACACATATGAAATTGATAATTTACTTTTGATACCACCATAGAGACCGCACAATATCGGTCGATAAATATCAATGAATATCGGAAAAAAATCGGACAATATAGAAAAATGCGAAAAAATTTCGTATCGATCTGATCTATAATTACAAAGTTTACACGGTGGAGCCTATCGGCACCACCGAACTTCGTCGCTCCCACCCGCCTCACTCGCTTAGTTTTTCTCAAAATGTTTATCAAAATCCACAAAAATAATCTTTTTTTTTGTGCACTAGCGGTTGTATGCGTCTTCGGCGCATCACAACCGCTAGGCAGTATGCTTGTGTTGTGAACAGTAATGAATGATAAAACGGACTATGGCGCGGCAGCTTCGCGCCTCGCAAACAACGCTCTCTTTCCTAGGCCTTTTCAAGCATTATTATTATGAATTTTCGTTTTTCTTTCTCTTTGTTGGCATTGTTAGCTTCGAAAATGTGCTCTTACACTCTTTTATCTATCTTTTTCTTACCTCCCTTCTCTCTCATCTTTGCTTTCTCTTTCCTTTCTCTTCCTCCTTTTTTACCACCACTTTTTTCTAACAAACTAACCTGTTCATCGTTACAAGATTTTTACTTCCAATTTGTAAAAGCATCCTTCAAATGACAACACCAATTGTCGTCGATAAATGCTTGATTATAGATAAAACAATTTTTTTATATTTCCAAATCAAGTCTAGTCCTTTCTAACTATTTCTCTTTCATTTACTATTCATGACAAAACTAAATTCTGTTCATAAAAAAATAACATAATCATTAACCAATAACAAATACTTTTTCAAACATTAATAATAACCCAACAATTTTTATTAAAAAAAGTACAAACAATACTTTTTTAAGCCTGATTTTGCTGGACACCCACAATTCAGTGTGCCCTGAAGAAAGGACAATTCAGTGTCGACAAACACTGAATCGTGCACACTGAATCGTGCTCACTGAATTGTAGTGCATCGTGGTTTTGCAGTGCAAATTAATGAAAATTAAAATTAGGGTAGGTAGCACGGGACTGGGACTGGTACTGAAAAAAAACGTGCAAATGAGTACCAGTGCCCCGGTTTTGACCGGGACCCGGTCCCGCCCCGGGTTTTTCCCGGTTTTCCCATCCAAAAAACCCCGGTTTTTCAACCTGAAAAGTCCCGGTCCCGGGTTTTGCCAAAAGTCCCGGTCCCGTGCTACCCTAATTAAAATAGCAAAACCAAACAGTTCCTTTTTTCTAATGCATTTTTAACGCTAAACACAAACCACGGACACACAGACAAACAACATTAGTATATAGGATGTTAATTGATTTTGCTTGCAATTTTCGTTGTTTTCAAAAAGGGGTTTTCATGACAAATAATTTTATCCGTTAATATGCGATACCGGGTACGCGACAATTCATTGTTGTTAGAATTAAAACTAGTGTTAGGCACGGGATCGGTATTCGAAAAATTCGAAATTTATTACGCAACAAAATGGACTCATGCATAGGGTTGTCGGTTTCTGGCAATTCTTTAATACCGAACCGACGAACTGAAATCGATAACTGAAACCGAATTATCTCGGTTTTTCGGTCCGGTTAGGTTTGGGTTCAAACCGACAACCCTATCATGCACGAAAATTGTTCAACCTTTTTTTGAAATCTGGTTTGGAGCAGGCATGGCCACGGACACCATTTGTCATATCCGTGTCCGGACATATCCGTCCGTCGGGTTCATATCCATGTCCGTTTGTATCCGTCCCAATTTTTAGTCATACCCGTCCGCGCATATAGCCGCATTTTAGTGAAAAAAATTTTTGAGAGAAAAATAAAAAAAGATCAATTTATAAAGTATGTAAAGCGTAAATGTAATATCCATCTTAAATATTATTCCATTTATCCAAAATACATGAAATAAGGGAATCTTTCAAGCCTTTAAGAAGGGTTGCCAGCAGATGAAAATTTTACTCATCATGTGGTGTTAAAAATGATTATTTGAAAGAGGCGGCAGTCGGTGGTGCCGACAGGCGCCACCGGAAAAATTTTGAAAACTTGGAAGTATTTGAGTAGCATTTGCATCAAGAAAAGATTTTTCAAAATTTTAAAGGTCTATTTTTCGGGTCTATTTTTCTTTTTTATGGTTTTTTCTTATGTATTTTTCAAAAAATTCTGAAAACAAAGACCCAAAAATTGCAAAAAAGGTACCAAATTTCCAAATTTTTAGTGAACTCTTCCACGTTAGAATGGCTGGCGGATATAACGGATATCCGCGGATATGGCCTTAATATCCGTGTCCAATTTCTCAAAATCGGTATCCGTATCCGTCCTTATCCGGACAATCCGCGGATTATCCGTGCCCGTGACCATGCCTGGTTTGGAGTTCGCAATGGGAAGAAATGGGTGTCAGATTCGGATTCTCAGACCCTGAAAACCCAATAATCAATTTTATTTAAATAACGAAAATTTTCGAAAAAGTTAGCCCACAATCTGCGGGAGTATTACCATATGTTGCTTTGCCCGTTGGGTTAAAGGCCGGCATTAATTTTCGAAATTTTCAGCATTATTGTCTTTCATCATAAAGTGAAAATTTTGAAAAAATTCTGGCGCCCAAAGTTGGTGGCCCAAAAACGGTATATACCGAAAATACCGCGGTATTTCGGTATATACCGATAGCAAAAATATCATTTGGAAAAGTTGTTGCCAAAAAATACAAAAAAGTGATAAACTCTTCTTGTGAATTGCTATTCCTTATCAATAACTGAGATCTTCTGACTGCAATTCTTATTATTTTCAGAGATGAGAACGGATATTTTTATGCTCGTAATTTGCTGCATTTTAGTGGACAATAGTCAGCCCCAAAATGATAACGATAAAAAAAAGACTGTGTTGGTAGCAAGAACTGTATACCCACAACAAATTAGTGTTTATTCAAAGCCAAAGCCCGCACCTGTAGTAGATGAACAAGGTTTTCGGGGCATATTTGCTGTCTTTCTTTGAAATGAAATAAAAAATTTTATTTTTTAAAAAGAAGAGTCGGCGGTGCCGATAGGCGCCGCCGGGAAAACTTTAAGAACAAATTTTGCTCAAAAAGTGTTAATTTTCACACTTACAATTAAAATTCATTAAAAAAAATTATTTAAAATTTTTGGAGTAAAATTTTTGCCTTTTTTTAAAAAAAGCGAAAGATGAACAGCGAAATGAAAGGCCCAAAAAAGGCCAAGGCGAACGGTTGGCCCAAACCTGTTACCCGGGTAACAATCAACTTACCCCCAGGGGCCGTAGTAAAAGAAGATGGTTATGGTTAACTAACCCCAACCATGATGGTAAACCCGTAGTAAATGAGCAACCATGGGTTCATGGTCATTTAACAAGGTTATTTGACCATAATGGTAGATGGTTCGTGAACACAGAGTAAAAGAAGAAGGTAGATGGTCACCTAACCATGTAACCATGGTAAAACGCCAACCCTGACCCGACCCATGGTTGCACGCTTAACCAGCGACTTTTAAAATTCTGCCAAAAATCATTAAAAATAGATAAAAATATAAAATAAATTTTATAAAATAAAGTAAAGTCAGCTCTTTCGAATGATATAAAAGATTTTACAAAATACTGATTCTAAATATTTTAAAAATGATGAAAAAAAAAATTTACTCAAAATTAAGATAAATTACGGTTAAGAAACTAAAAGAAATAAAAAGTAAATTTTATAATTTGAAAAAATTGAGAAATAAGACAGAAAATATAAAAAATAAATAGTTGGTGGTTGAATTGCAGCTTGGTAGTAAAAGAAAGTAGTTAGTGGTTAAATGACGATGGTTGCTGGTTGCTCCAGCAGAAAATTTACCATCTTCTTTTACTACCGTTTTTCTCATGATTGGTGGTCATTTGACCAGGTCAAATAATCTTCTTCTTTTACTACGGCCCCCAGCTGTGGGTTAAATTACCGGTTACTCTGTTAAGGATTAAAAATAAAATTTTGTTATTATCTTATTTATATACATATTATTTAAAAGTTTTTGAAACAGAACAAAAAGAAACAAATTTCATTTTTTTCAAGGACTAAAACCCAGTGACAAATTTACAAAACTAGTGGAGGAGTTTGATACAGAATATGATGCAAATAACAAGTTTGGATGCACTTTATTTTATTAAAAATCCCAAATATTAAATAAATGATTTACGAAACAAAATTCCCAAATATTGAAACTAAATTGTAATGTCAAAAAATTTGACCTAAATTTTAAAAACAAAATTTGACAAAAAAATAAAATAATGAAAAAAACACTCTTTAGACAGAGATAAGTAAAAGAAAAATTAATTTGATTTATTATTATTTTTTAAAGTTTCAATTCAAATTTTTTTCCTAGAATTGAGAGGTACCAGCACTAACCGGTATTTTCAAGAAAAAATTTTAGAAATATAACTAAAATTTCAAAAGATTACATTTTTGGTCCCGTATAAAAAAAGCTCGTACCAAAATAGTTGCGAAGTAAAAATATCTATCACTGGTCAAAAAAGATTTCAAGGCAGTGCTCCCATCGCCCGAGTTCAAATTCAAAGTACAGACAAAGCGATTTCAAAATACATAAGGGATAAAACTTGTCAAAGACTACTTCTAAAATTTTATCATATGCAATAAAAAATGGTTTTAACCGGATCTGGCCAAAAACCGAAACCGAAAACCGGGGGTAGAAAAACCGGCCTAACCGAAAACCGGGGGGGGGATGTTTTTAACCGATTATTCCCTACCCTATTAGAAATAGTTTTTTAATCTCCTTTCTTTCAACTTTCAATGCATAACAAACAAAAATTATTTAAATAAATATTTACATCCCTATTACTAGGATACTATTTCTCAAGATTGACGTGAGCTTATGGAATGGATGGCATAAAGACGAAGTGTTGCTTTTCAAATATAATTCCAAAGGACAGGTAAACAAATGAATGTACATTTTGGGCATATTTATTAAAAATCAAAAAAATAATATTTAAAAAATTTTCATTTTATACTTTATTAGGTGAATTTATTTTATGAGGAAACAATAATTATGAATATTTAACAAAGTTTTTAAATAATTGCATCTAATATAGGATTCAATGAATTCGATAGAATTACCTTACAAAAATAGTAGAGTGTAATTTTTTAATTTAAAATGTATAATTTTACATGGAAATGTACGCTGGATGCCACGCAAATCAAAAATTAGGCGTATTATTTTTATTTTAGTATTCGGCTACCACCAAGTCTGGTTTCGAAGAATTTAAAAAAATCACGAAAAGCTATCAAAATAAGGAAATCAAGCCAATAATATTTGCTGGGCAGTCCAATGAAATGCCAAAAGATATTTGTGCGATTACGAACATAATTTGAGAATCCTTATATAATTCTTTTTTTATTTATTTATATTATCGAAATTCATTGAATAATATAATTAGATGTAATTATTTTTATTGAAACTGATAATACTTTTTCGGTTCGCCTCAGCATGGGTCCCCCAATTTATAGCATTATTGGCAAATTGGGTATTGATTGTGTTAAATAATTTTTCAGAATTTCAGGAATTCGAGCATTTCATTGCTGTTTCAGAATTGCGCTATACTCTTGAACCATCAGTTTTTCCAAGTGACTTAATATTGCAAAAAAAAAGAACAAAATTTGTTTTTTATATAAAAACTTTCTCATTTTAAAATGGAAGAAATTCAAATTTTTATCATTTACAGATTTATGATAATGGGTATTGAAAAATCTTTAGAATTTTATGCGTAAATTATTAGAATAATTTTACTGATAGTTTGTTATTGTAATAAAATTTATCTCATCCTTCTTAGTGTATTTCAACAAAGAAACTGAATCATAGAAAGTTGATGAGCCGCAATTGTTGTCAGATTAAGACTATGAGATTCTCTGACCGATTGATCACCTTTTGTTGATTTCATTTGGCTTGTTGCGATAAACTTTTTCGGATTTTGTTCATCTTCAGCAGAGATAAGAGTTTTAATGCAAACTCATCACACACTTTGAAATTGAAATGATAGATGAAAAATGCATTTGAGCTTATTATAGTGCTTTAGGACCGTGCTGATGCGTTTCGTAAAACTGCCAATTTCGGTGGTTTTTCGACTAAATCTTGTCATAACTTTTCTCAGAACCAACCAAATTAATAATCGTAGTATTGTAAGATAGCCCTTGGTTTTAAAAAATTGGAGCTAAAACTAAGATTTTTTAATTTGGTTGGATCTGAGAAAAGTTATGATAAGATTTAGTCGAAAAATCAGTGAAATTTGCAGTTTTTACGAAACGCACCAGCACCCTTTAGGACCATTTGCAAATCAATGAAGAAGTCAAATGATTGATTTTTACACTTTTTGTCTTTCGATCACCCACGTTAGATATCGACTAAACAATTTTAAATTTATTTCTGTTATTTTTGATTTTTATTTATTCTTTAAATAGCTCTATAGAAATTAATTGTCTAAAAAATATTTCGAAACAGCTATTATCATGCATCATAAATATATATGCAAATAAAGGACAAAAATAAACTCTAAAAAAATTTGAATTAAGAAAAAAGACAACATTGTTTAAATTTTTTGAGAACATATTTAGTATAGATTATTTAAAAAAAAAGAATTAATTAATATTTAATGAGAAAAAAATAACTATTGCTAAATCAAATAAAATTTTGAAGCTTTCCCTGTGGTCATAGAAGAAAAAAATGAAAGAGAAATTTACAAACCAAAAAAATAATTACCAAACTTTGCTATGCAGTCAATAACCAAGTTGTGTTATTTTTTTATATCATCATAATAATAGATTGACATGCGCCCTTGGGAATGAGAAACTTAATTAAGAAAATATTGCCAAAATGTCTTACACATTAAGCAAATATAAAGAAAAATAACTAAATTAACCAAGAAAAATAACTTGCTTGGTTTAATGAGATGGATATTGGTATTTTAAAAAACAAAAATAATAATGAATTCGGGATAAGTTTAATGCAAAAAAGAAAAAAGAAAAAAAACAAGTGCTCAAATCCAACGCATCGGTCGATTGACTGCTCAAAACCAAAGAAATGGTTGAACTTCGGTTGCCATTTAATACCGAGCACTTTCGTATTTTTGAGTTCAGTTGCTAGGTCGGCAGGATTGAGTTCCTTCAGTTCGTCCGGATAACTTCCGAAGAACTCTCGAATTCGCCTACCAGCGGATAAGACGTCCGGTTTGTGTAACGCATGCGGTGGGAAAAGCTTCTTCTGCTGAAGCTGTTCGTTGTCCAATTCATTCAGCTGAAGGGCATGCAAGTTCTTCAGCAAGAACTTCAAAGCGTTGAGGTTAACGATGAATCGTTCACCGTTGGGACACAGGAATCCGATAGCGACACGGTCGCTAGCTTCCCGGATCAATGAAAACAGTTTCCACCATGCTGTGGTATTGTTGATCCGGGTTGAAGACCGTGACCTTCGTGGTGATCAAAAGTGCACGCCTTCTTGGCACAGTGACGTTGGGTGCTGCTTCTTACATTTGAAGCACTGCTTCGGCTTAGGGCATTCTTTAGCCCGATGGATTGACCTCAAGCACTTGTAGCATAAACCTCTTTCTCGAATAAAGGCTGCTCTTTGTTGAACGGTTCTGCATTTGTGGCATTCTTCGTTCCAATGTTGACCACTGCAGAAGAAGCAAGGTAAGGATGGTTTCCTTGACCCCGCTTGAATTAATGTGCCGTTATGGTATGACACGTTGCTTGAAGGCACTTGCACTAGCCTTTGTTGCCTTGGTGGCGACTTGCGTTGCGGCGGTCTCTGATTGGCTCGCCTTTGCACTTCATCATCCGTCGATGAGATGAATGTGCGGTCCCGATTCGCGGGAGTTGCGTTGTTGTACAGGAAGCTTGGTACCGGATTACGTGCACGTCGCGCAAGTGCTTGAATCGCCGGTCGATTGATTGGCTGGTGGTGAAATCCATATTCACTCATCACCTCTTGAATCTGCACTTCCTTCCGCACTGCTTCATTCAAGACGTCACGGAACTTGTGGTCGTCCAATCGGCAGGGCTTTCCCTTTTTTTGTTGAGAATGGCGCGCAGGAAGGCTGGAGTTAATTTTTTCTTCAACATGAGGAACACTTGTGACCCATCAATATATAAGGGTTTGATCTTTATTTTGAGCTCACATGTTAAAGCTTAAGAATTATTTATTATTAAAAAGCACAATTTAAAAATGGATTAAATTTCAAAAAATAATCAATAAAAAAAGAGATGAAGGAAAAAAATATTAATTAAGTAAAAAAAAAGTAAAAAAAAGGGTGTATAAATTAAATAAGATTAATATAAATTGTGAAATTAATATTTCAAAGTCAATGAATAGCAAAGCACCAAAAACTTTTAGTCGATTCATCATCTTTTGAACTGTTAAATTTAAAGGATATCGCATTTATTTTAAGATAATATCTAATTCGCGAATAACTGCTGTTTTTTTGGTTAGAAAATAGCAATCCAATAAAATCAAAGTTGTTTTTATATAATAAGTCTTATTTTGATATGTTTTTTAACCTTTACCTGTTTTATTGCAGGGAAAAGTATTTATGTTTAAAGAAATGTTGCCATTAATATTAATCACCAGAGCTCTATTTCAGACGCGTCCAGACATTTGCGGACGGTTAGTGTTTTCAAAAAATCATCAGCCAGCTGCTTCTCCTCGACAGTTACTGGAGTTGGATTCGGTACATTACCACGATAATGTTCTTGCAGTAAAAGGATAACATTTGTTGGATTTATTGGCATTTTGGGGAATTCTCGGTTTTCACAATTGTGATGGAAAAGGTACCCTCGAGAGCACAGTTCCACATGCTGATAAGCGGACTAGGTCAACTTTGTTTGCACACATTATACTTTATTTGCAAAAAAATTTTTGGACAATTTATTTTTTTTAATGCATTTTTGATAAAAATTTTTCTTGGGTAATAAAAATAATTCAATTAAAAAAAGTTGAATTTGAACTTTCTAGGGGAAAAATGTAAACAAAGGAGTTATCCACTAAACCACCGCTGCAGACAATGCTTCTTCGCAGAAAAGGTTTATAGTGGAAAGTAAAAAAGAAAAAGCCTCATAACTCGGCCCACACGTCCATTCAGCAAAAATGGTGAAAAATCCATATAACAACCAGGGATCAAGCTAGCCGCCCACCAAGTTTCATCCCGAAACTCCACAATCACTTGGGGGCCCCTCCTTTGTCAGGCACAAAATGTCTGAGGCGCAATTTAGGGGTAATCATAAAAATACCATATTATTTTTGCACTCTTATTTGTACCTTGTTTATTTAAAGGGTCAGGGGCATTCCCTGCTTAAAGGCGCCGCCGGGAAAATTTTAGAAAATCTGAGTGTATTTGAGTGACCGATTTTTCACAAAAAATACCCTATTTTTGTGATTTTTGGGTTAATTTTTTTGTGAAAGCCTAATCGAATGGGGGGGGGGAGAAGGGGGTCCGGTGGTGCCGATAGGCGCCACTAGGCAAAATTTTGAAAACTTATGGCAAATTTGTTAACAGATTTTAGCAGAAAAATGATTTAAAAGTAGTATTTTTAGATAATTAAAAGAAAAATCTTGATAAAAAAAAATTTGAAATGCTATCTGGCGTTATTGAAAATTCAGTCAAAAAAATATTTTCAAAAAATTTAATCGTCACAAATTTTCGAAATAGATGCCTAATTGTATACTGAGGCCAGAAAAAAATAAGAAAGCCTTTTTAAAGATTTGGCAAAAAATGGAACCGACTTTTTGTGGAAGGCGTTTGAAATTATTTCAAGTTGCATTTCCGGATCAGGAAAAATCCGGCTTTCGGTTTTAACACAGGATCCGGATTTTCATTTTCAAAAATTAATCTGTTGGAATCCCGAAAAATCCGGTTAGGCGCAAAATCAGGATTTCGGATCCGGAACCAGAAAAATTCGGCCGGATCTCAATCAGGTGCTTAACACTAATTTTTTTCCTTTAAATGAATGTGTTTTTTCATTAATTTGTTTTTATTTACGCCTTTTTTATTAATCTTTTTGCAATCCAGCCCTAAAGCTTATTGAATTTTAATTAAAAATAGATTAAAACATTTATTAAATAACAAAAAGAATTGTGAACATAATTAGGAGGTTAGAATGCTGTTTCAACTCTTGTTTTTCTATACATTTTACAGTCTGCCCCAAAAATTATAAGGCCACAAATATTTTGTCAGTTTTGATTGACTGGAATTTGGGCAACAGAAGAATTGCTAGAGGAGCAAAAGAAGCGGCGAAATCGGCCAAATTCGTGGCAAAATGCTTTTTTATATTCCGTACTAAACGGAGATAAAAAAAATTATACCAATTAAATTGAGCTTTATACCTCGTCATATACAAAACGAGCCCATTGGATGCGGCACTGATATTGACAGTCAAAATGGCAACAAACATTGTAATTGTCCAAGATTTGATCGGATTATCATTGGCAATAATTGGCAAAACAAATACCAAATAAGCAGTAGATAGGTAATATCCCAATACATTCACCAAAATGATGATTAACAATGAACGAAATATGCGTCGATTGCGCTTTTCAGAGGTCGAACTGTTGGAAACTGAAACAAACAAAAAAAGTTTTGGCATAGGAAAATTGCAAATTTTTTAAATAACCTGATTTTTTGTTGATTACTATGCCAATAATAATATACAATACAATGGTCATTGTGATCAAAGCCAAAGTCACAAATGACAAATTTTGATCTGCTAAACCCTAAAAATAATGTAAAAAAATAAGGATAAACTAAATTTTTTATACCGGTAATAAATCGCCGATTGTACCAGTAACCATGAAAAATGGCCTTTTGAATGAATTGTCATAGAAAAGCCTAACAACCCAAAAGCTATAGCAAGAACAGATGAAAATGGCAAAGCAAAAATAAGGCGTTAGCGTCAGTTTTCTATGACTAAAAAACAACAGAATAAAAAAATGGCAAAATTATTTTTATTCATTTAAAATTAGCCATTATTTTTATTTTACAATGTTGGAAATAGGAGACACAAAAGTCGATCCAACCCGGTGAATGCCATGGACAACGGAATCGCACCTAACCCAAAAAATGAAACAGTGCAAATCTTAAAGGCCAATGAAAGGGGAATGAAATTTTGGCCAGAAAGTGCCACGAAAAGGAACAACAAATGGCCATGCTGATGAAGCAGTTCAAAAAAAGAATAGAGAACGAGCAGAAAGTTGGCAGTGCCATGGAGAGACCTAAAATAATAATTAAATTATTTCATTATTTTTTTTTAATTAATTAATCTTTTTTTTTGTCAATTACTTTGTGTTAAATGTTGTCCAAATGACAGCATAATTTGAGATAATCCCAAAAATGGCCACCAAATTTATAGCAATTGCGCTTATTATCAGTGGCCAACATGGATACACATTACGGTACACCAGATAAAGCTATAATAATTTAAAGAAATTATTAAAATAAAATAAAAAATTACGGTATTGTTGGAGTTTATGTTGATGCTGTCATTTGTCTCCATTTAATTAAGTAAAGCCTGTGCAATTAAAAATTTTTTGTGTTTAATAAAATGTATTTGATCAACACTTTTGACTTTGTAGCAAGCTCATTATCCAATTGTTAATACTTTATGGCGTGCTCATTTACAATGTTTGAAATGCCTTTTATTTTGAAAGCAATTTTCACTAATTATGAAGCCATTTTGTTGTCATACAATCGTGCTGGGGCCTTTCGTAAATTCCGCCACTATGGGCGTTTCGTAAATTCCGCCATTTTGCAGATTTTCCGAATATATTTTGTCATAACTTTGCTCAAAGGCACCCAAATTTAATAAAAACTTAATCAAATTTTGAAATTTGGTAGTTAATAGAGCTAACCAATAGCTATCGGACCATACCAATATTATTAAATTTGGTTTCCTTTGAGCAAAGTTATGACCAAATATATTCGGAAAATCTGTCATACAATTTGTTGTTTTGTAGTTTTTTGGCATTTTATAAAAAAATGCCATTAATTCGGGGTTTGGCAGGGTTGGCGCAACCGGCAATAATTTTTTCTTATTCGCCGCATGGAAAAGAATTGCATAGCGTATAACTTTAAATTTCCATTGCAATTAGTGCTAGGAACCGGACCGGACTCCGACCGGATTATTCCGGATCCGAGTCCGGAATCCGGGTTTTTTGGGCCTCACCGGATTTTTCCGGTTCCGGATACGTCGAAAGATCTCATCAATAAGCCATTTTCTAAGCAAATAAACAAACGGGTTCATCTGGGAAAAGTTATGACTATTCGAAATTTTGTATTCAAATTAACTTAACCTTGATCAATTTTGGCGAAAATTATACAAAATATTTTTTTAAGAATTCCTGATCAGTTTCGTTACATTCTTTTTCATTTTTTGCTCAGTAATTTGCATTTTTATATATTGTTTTTTTACAATAATTTTAGTTAATTTTTTATACTTCTATAAATCTTGTGTTGTTTTTTATTATTAAATTATTTTTATTTATATCTTTGATAAAAAGTTATATTTACGTTATCTTTTTAACAACATTTAATTCAAAATTCAAGATAATTTTGTATTTGTCGTGTAATTTGTTAATGGTTCAATGTTGAATTAACGTACCCCGATTATTTGTTTGTATTCCTTGTGGATAGTAACAGTCTTGGGCACCATATCCTCTCTGCTCAAATCTTTTGATGCATTGTAGCTGGGTTTTATTATGATGTCAATGATGAATTATATGAAATTACTCACTTTCATTAATATCGCCAGAAATCATCTTTTTAAGGCTAATAAGCTCAGCCATATTAACATTTTTTGAAAAGGGGTCCACAGATCAGCATATATAATGGTTTTTTTGTGAATTTTATTAAAACAATTTTTGGAGATTTTTTAATCATTAACCTTCTGAAAAATCATAGCTTTTAATCTTACAAAAAATTTGAATTAATTTTATTCTAAAACCTCGTAAAAAAAAGTATTTTTTTAAATTTTCGGGTTTTCTTTTGTTTCAAATTCAATTTTTTATTATTATTTTTTAACTTTTAAAAATTTTAAAGTATCTTTTATTCCTTTCATATTCTGCATCTAATTGTTAAGGGTTGTTTATGATTAAATTAATTTTTATTACCTAATTATAAGTGACGAAATAATGTTTTGTTGATGGAATTTTTTCATCTCATTTTGGTTAAAATTTAGTTGAAAAAATAATTTATAAATTTTTTTTCGTGCCTAAAAATATTAATTATTTTTAATTTTTTACAATTTTATTCTTCGTATTTATTCTTTAAAGATTTGAAGAGTCACGTTTTATTTTATTATTATTATTAAATACAATGCATGAAAATGGCAAAAGATTCCATATATTTTAGTGTTCATAATTAATAACATTAAAATACAGTAATAATTTTTCCACAAACACGTTAACTATATTTATGTATTTAATAAAAAATGATAATATTAATTCTATTACTGATGATAAATTCCTTTTGAAAACAAACACTAAATCAAATGTAGTATCGTCAACTTGCTTACTGTCTTTCAAAGGTGTAAAAAATTTTTTAATAATTTACATAAAAAGGAAGAAATACGTAATGAATTAATCAATTAAAAAATATAATTAGTTTTAGTATTTTAACCATGCATTCTTCTTTTTTCGTTGCAGATAGCAACTGAGATAAAAATAATAGATATTTTGCTATAATAATTTACAAAATTTTTACTAAAAATAAAAAGAAAAACAATTTATTTTAATTACTTCTTTAAATTAGAATACTTTTTGGTTGTTCAAGATGAAAAGAAAAAAAAAGAAAATTTATCATTCCTTGAAGAAGAATAATTTATTTAATCATTCTATTATTTCTTATGTTTTTTTGCTTTATATTTGTTTTAATACCAGTTTTTCCCATAATGCGATATGTGGATTGTTGCGTTGGTGATGTTTTGCCGTGAGAAAAGGGAACTATCGTCACAGAACATAATAAATGTTAATAAAAAAAAACTTAGATAAAAAAAATAAATTAAAGAAATTCTAAATTCAATAAATAAAACCTCGAAAAATAATTAACGATTTTTTTTAAACAAAATTATAAAAAATAGTTTATGTATTGTTTATAAAGATAATTATTGCATTTAAAGATTTTATTCGAAAATTCGGTACCGCAATTTCATTTCCCTTTATGTTTCAATACTTCAATTTAATGTTATGCCTAGGTTAATTTTGTAAACTTAAATAAAATGGAACTTTAGACTTCTTATTTAAAGCATTTTTTAAATTTGATTTTGTGAAATCACAAAATTTTTGAAGTTGGGTAATCCTGCATTTAAATCTTATTTTTATTTTATCGGCATTAAACCAATTTAATTCAACGCAGACCTTTTTGGGTCGCGATTTTAAGGGCAAGAATACATTTTAATTAATAAAATATTTTTGTTGATTTTTGCATTATTAAATTATTTAAATAAGATTTACAAAATAGAAATTCATTTAATAGTATAAATTTAATCATTAAAACTTTAATAGTCCTTCATTTTAATTTTTTTTTAATTTGCCCATAATAATCAAAAGCATTAATCATTTGCATAACAAATCTTTAATTGAATTCCTTTGTTTTTTTCCTAAGGCATTTATAAAGTTTTTGCTAATTTAATAAAATTCTTTTTTAAATACTTAAAATAAATTTTAATTAGAATTTCTTAATCTGTATTAAATATCGTACACCGCTGTGGACAATTGATGACCTACCCTATGTATTCGCGGTCATGAAATAGACGAACTTATTTTGACGAAACTGACTTTTGTGAATGCTCTATATGTACCTACCTGTTACTAAATTTTAATCTTCTAACTTAATATTTATTCATTTTTAGACTTTTTAACACAAAATTCTTAAAAAAATAAACAAAAACATTTTAATAAAATTGTGTTTATAATATTACGATAGATTTATGAGTTTGGTTATTTTAAGGCTAATTAATAATTTTTTTTGTTTAGGTCATTGCTGAATGCGTTGTTTTTCGTAAACAATAACTTAGCTATTTTATAAATTTTTGGGGTTAAACAACTTTTTTTTAATTTAGAGTAATTTAAGAAAATAAAACTATATTTTACAAAAGTATATGTATAATTAAATCTAAATTTCTCGATTGGGGTTTAATTTAATATTCCGTTTTATTAGTTTATTTTAATTATTTCATTTGTAATGTTATTTTTTATTTAAATCTTTTATTTTTCGAAAAATTATAGATTTTTATTATCAATTTCTCTTGCTATGCACACAACCGTAATAGCTTTCATCATTTTATCACTTCCAATAATTTATTTATTTTTATGGCCCAAATTTATCATAGATATTGTGGTCTTTCTCAATACCTAAAAGTTGTTTCATTCGACGAGAAAAATTCTAAGCAGCTTTGGTCCCTTATTTTAAATGCTTTCTTTATTGAATAAAGAAATATTGCTTTGTTTATAAAATGCTTTTTGGTGATTCTTTTTTTTGATTTTTTGTTAAATTTATTTAAAAAAATAATTATTCCCCAAAGAATGAAAAAGTTTGGTTAATATTTTTTTTTTGATTTAGGTAAGGCCGTATCTGTTCCTTTTTTGGAAATATTTAAAGTTCCAAATTGTATTTGAAGGAATAAAATATATTTTTGTACTTAGTAAGCACATTTTATTAGATTTGAAACTTACAATTCAATAATTTTATGGTATTAGTTATTTAAGTTTTCCGGTCTCCAGTTTAATTATACCGGTTTTGTGGTTTCGCATTAAGGAGAAAAGTTGCGGGGAGTAAAAAAAAGTCAAATTAAAAAGTCAAAATTAGACTAAACATAAATTGGCAATTTTAAACAAAAGACAAAAAATAATAATTTTGTTTTCTATACGCAAATGCGTGACGCCGATATCTGCCACGACATGCTATGGTTTCGTTAAATTTTGAATTTTCTATTTAACTTTTTTGGTATATTAATATTTTTTAGTAATTATTTTCTGATCATTAACTTTAAATTTTTCTCAATTGCTCTAATACCTCTAACTTCTTCTTAAATTACCGAAGAATTGAAAAAAGTAAGATACCAATAAAAAACCCTTAAACATAATTACTGCAAAGTTTCAATAATTAAAATATTGAAGCTCTGATTTTTTAAATAAAGTAACTTTTATTTATAAAAAAAACCCCAAAGGAGGAGACAAAATTCGGCAATTGTTTATGATTGCTGGGACTCGATCGTTAGAATAACAAAATTTGAATATAAAATCCTAAATCATATATAAGAAACTGAATTTGTAAATGAAAAAAAAAAAACCACAAATTGTCGACCCAACAAGGCCCGCTGATATATCTATAACTTTTGATGCTGACCCAAAAATGTATTTACACTGGTGTGATCAGAACACCACTTTACGATGAGCTGAAAACCTGGAAATGGCTTTAAATATACAAAAGATTTGAACAAAAATCCACGGGGGTGGAAGATTAATTCGAAAGAATTAATTAATTATAAAAAATCCATTTTGCAGTGAACGATTTCAGCTTGGGAAAAAATTATTTATAATTTAAAAAGTAGTTTTAAATAATGGATTATTTTATGGTTAATAAAATGATTTGTTACTGTTTTATTGCTTTTTGCATTATATAATAAATTATTAAACTACGAAGTGATATAATACCAATTTTTAATATGCTTTGTGCTATTAATTTAAGATAATATTAAATATAAATAGTATTTATCTTGAAATATTCCTTGTGCGGACAGTTTATTGACTAAAAAACGGTCATTAGTGATTTTAAATGTTTGAATCCAGGGTTTCCGAGCGACGAAACAACATAAAGGTCTGAAATAAAATTATTTTTACGCAAAATAATTGGAATTTATCAATTTCAAAATAAAATAAATTGAAAATTAGAATTTCTTTTTATTATTAGTGTGTTAATTTTTTGTAATATTGCATCAATATTTTTTAACCAAATTTTAAGAATAATTAAAATGGATGAGTTCGAACATTAATCCTATAACAATAAATTATTAGAAATGTTTTTTTTCTTATATAAATAAAATTTTTTTTATTATTTATATTTTTAAGTCTTTTAATACCATTTTAAGAAAATACTTTAATTTAGCTTTTAAAATTTATTGGCTATTAGCTAAATCCTTTAAAAGTCCCAACTTTTATAAGCAAATGCAAAAAAGAAACTTTTTTCCTATTATTCAGAGCATGGAGAATCCAGATATTTACATAAAAATCCCAGCCCTATATATTACGCTTTTTTATTTAACCTTTAAATTTAAAATTTCCTTATAAATTTATTATTTATTTTTTTTTTGTAATATAGAAAATATTAAATTGAAATGTTTTATAATCATGTTATTATTTTAGAAATTGTTGGTGGAATAAAATAAATTTCCCAATTTTTTTTTCTTTTAAAAATTATTATTTTACTATTAAAATCGTGTAATTAATAAAAAAAAAAAAGTCACAACAATCTCATCATGACTTTTTTGGATAATTTATATTATAATTTTTGACATATTAATATCTATAGTAATATAGGCTTCTTTTAAAATGCGCCCGTTCACAGGACAATGCCAGATTCTTTAAACCATTTAAATTTTAAATTGTTGTGTACGGAAATGCAGTTCTCATTATTTTTAAATATTTGTTTTTACTTTTTTTTCATTATTTTATCTTAACAAAACGTCCATAAATTAATAATAACATTAAATAATGAAATATACTAATGATTCATAGACATTTTATTTATTAAATAATAAATTGTAATTGCAAAAAATTGATTTTTCTTCACAATGAGTTTGGATAATTTTAATTTTTATTTAAAAAATTTTAATATCTTTTAAAAGTTTTAATTTTTTTAATATTTTATCTTCACCTAAAATTATTTGAAATTTAAGTATAAAGTAATGAAGGAATGAATATGTTATAAATTTCGTTTTTGGTTTTTTTTTTTTATTATTGTTTTTGGCAGTATATAATAAAAAAAATAATTCGTCTTTTTTCGTGAAATATTGTTTCTTCATCTTAATATAATTTTTTTGTTGGTTATATTAATAATATTCTTTTGTTATTAACGAAGTTATAGTGGTCAAAATTTAATCATGGGTTATTTAATGTAAATCTATTTTCAAATGTATTTTTTTAGGGGTTATTGCAACAGATTCGTTTTTTAAATTTTTGGGAAATCTTTAATTTTTAAATGTGACCCAAACATTTGTCCCATTTGTTTTATTAGCTATATTATCCAAATCAATTTAAGTAAGCATCCTAAACAATAATTTTGCATTAATTCTTTATATATTGCATATATTGGAATTTTTTAGTGTATTACATAGAGATCTCTTAAATAAATTTGAATAATTTTATTTAAGTAATTCTTTTTTAATTTTAGTCCCACATCATCTAACGTTTTGTTTTATTAGCCTTCTTAAAATAGTTTAAACTTAAATATATTTAATTAAATTATTTTGCAAGTAATTTAGTATTTATTAAAATTCTCGAGAGTTTTCTTTGATGCTGAACAAAGCAATGGGGGAGGTTGCAAAATTTTAATCATGTAAAAATAATTTTTTAATACCAAAAGAAAGAAAATAATATTTTACATATCGCTTTTTTATTTAATTAACCTTTAATTTAGAATTTTGTTTTTTATTTCATAAAATCGTTTTAATTATTTTATTAGTTTATTGCATAATATAGAAAGATTATTAAATTGAAATTCTTATAATACAATTTTTTATAAGCATGCTATCATCTTTATAAATTACTGGTAGAATATAAATGAAATTCTCAAATTTTTTTTTATTTTGCTACAAAATAAATTGTCATTTTTTAATCTTGGGCGCGATTTTTTGTGAGAACAAATTCATTATGCCCTTTTTATTAATTTTCATTTATAATTTTTTGAATTATTAATATTTATATTAATATAGGTTTCTTATTTGGTCTGCTTGTTGCCATTTCGAAAAATGAAATATCTTTTATTTATTTACTTTTTGGAATGTAATTTAAAAATTTTTAACTTTGAATGACCAACTAAAATATCTTATATGTATTTTGCATTTGTTTTAACTTTTTTAATTTTTTTATCTTAACAAAACTATTTTAAATTTAATAATAACTTTAAATAATGAATAAAGATTCATAAATAATTTTTTCTATTTATTGGGGGGTTTGCATCAAAAAATAAAATTGGAGCAATAAATCCATCAATTAATTGATCAATTAATTGGTTGATCCAGGTTTCCGATCTCTAAATTTAATACACTCTTTAATTAAATAAAATTAATTGTTTTTTACTCATATCCAAGTCTAGCTGTTCTGGCGTATGAAAATTACAATTCGTTAGTTTTTTAATTTATGGTAAGAAAATTTTTAAATACATCAACAATTCCTTTACAATTAGACCCGGATATTTATTAGGAATTAAAAATATCCAAAAATTTAGAATAAATAAGAAAAAGAAATCAATTGCACAAAACTTTGGAATTTACTTTACATAAATACAAATGGAAATAAAAGGATATTGCGGTGCTACATAAGTCGTTTCGTAAATTCCGCCATTTCGCAGATTTTTTGTCGACAACTTAGTATAACTTTGCTCAAAGACAACCAATTTTAACAATCTTGGTATGGTCCGATAGCTATTGGCTAGCTCTATTAGTATACCAAATTTAAAAAATTTGATAAAATTATTAGAAAAATATAGAGATTTTGCAGTTTTTATGGCTACAATTTTCTTAAATCTGGATCAAATTTTTTGTAATTTGGTAGGCTAATAGTGTTAACCAATAGCTATCGTATGATTCTAAGATTGTTTCATTTGGTTGCGTTTGAGCAAAATTAGTGATGTTCCTAAAATTATATATGGGAAAGACAAAAAATTAAAGAAGGTCCTAAAGCAAATGAATGTAGATGTATATAGAGCATCGTTTTGCTAAAATTCAGTTAATTTTTTAACATAATTTCAAGGAGTTTCTTTAAAATAAGCTTTTTGCAAAAAAAAAAAAAAATTAAGGCTCATATAAATAAATAAAAAACATAAATTTCATAGCCCGCTCCCCCTATCCCGTCTATTTTTAATTACGGAGTTATTATCACATTAAAACGACCGCACACTTGAACTAAATCAATGTCTGCCCATAAACACTTGGAAGCCACGAAATTATTTTATTTAAGTGTTCTATTTTACATATTCCTCGAGATATATTTTCATAAAAACATAATCAATAATTTAATATGAACCCCAAATAATATATTCAAATAGAATGTAATTGAAAAATAGAAAAAGAGCTAAAAATACACGACTCGACGGATTTTAGATTTATTTAAAATTTTGTAAAAAAAGAAATTAGTTAACACTTTTAAATATATTAAATAAAATAATTTAAAATAAAATTCTTAAAATAAACCAAACATTTTTTAGTTTATTCTTGTCGCCAAAAAGCGACACAAAATTTTACAAATTTTATTTATTTTGTTCGATCAATTTCTTTTCTTCTTCCCCGCCAATGACTCATCGCTCTTCTTCATTTCCTTTCCCGATGAGTCACCTTTTTTAATGAATTTTTCCCCTTTATTGTTTTCCCTTAATGTCCCCGCCCCTCTCAAAGGTATAAAAGCCCAGCTTCTTCTCCTTTACTTCACTTGTTCACATTTATTCACAATTGTTTTCAATTGTATTTTGTGTCAAGTCATTTCTCCAACAATTTTGTTGTGAGTGTTTATTGAATAAAGAGAAATATTCATTTTCTCTCCTTTGGCGTTTACTGTCCACCAAGAGACAGTAAAACTACATCAACCTTCATTCATAAGCATTTCCCTAGTGTGATCACTGGGAAAGCGAAAGGGAAGCCCTTTCACTCATACATTTCCTAAGTTTTCCCTTTATTAGCTAGGGCTAATAAAGTGGGAAAATTAGACAAGAGGAAAGCAATTTCCTTTTGTATATTTTTGTCCATTCCGCGACAATTCTGCCGAAGAATATTTCGTTGGGCATAAAAATTTCACTGGTCCCAAATGACTAAAATTGATATTTTTTAAATGAAAGATCTAATGTCAACGTTGCCGAAAGACAAAGAAACTTTAAAAAAATAATGATAATAACCTAAAATATATATTTTCTTTGGGTATTAAAGAAAAAATTTAATTATTTTAGTAATTCACATAACAAGGATTTGGCTAAATCCAGTAATACAACTTTTGGCAAGCATCAAAGAGTGAATTAACAAAGCGTGAGTCCAAACCAAAAATACCCATATTCATAAAATTTCTAAAATAAAAAAATTAGTAAGGTGAAAAATGACTTTAAAAATTTTACTATACATTATTTAATAAGGAAAAAAAACCCTATCGTTTTTATATAACAATTTAAATAATTTTGATGATCAAACTGCAGTTCAAATACAACAATTAAATTTTTATTGTCATCGCATTTGTCTGCGAAATGTGTACTTTCATCTTTTTAAATATTTAGAATTTTCGAATGACAAAATTTATAGAAATTTACGGTTAAAGAAAAAAAAAGTTACAGCAAAAGACACACTTTACTTTCTTTATATAAACCAAACAAACAAACATTTTGGACCAATAATAATAGTTAAAAATGCTCTCTGATTGGCATGGAAATAAAATTAACAGTGAACAAATAATAAAAAAATACCTTATAGAAGATTAATTTATTTTATATAACAAAAATATTTAAGATAGCGAACGTCTTCGAATTCTTCGCAACATGAGTAAAAAAAAAAACAGTTTCAATTTATAGATATATTCCGAAATTCAAAAAGAAAATATACTAAATATAAAAAAAAATAATTTAAAAACATGAATAATAAAATTCAACAAAAAAGAGCACGTCATACAAATTTATTTTTTCTATTAATTTGTGCATTTTATGCAAATTAGATGGCCGATGAATTGATTCAAACCAAACAAAAAAAATTGTCATTCCATTTAAAATTTTGTTTTGGTCCAGTTAACTAATGCATTATGTGCCAATGGTCCGTTAAATTTGCAAAAAAGATAAGTCATGATTAAGAGAATGATTAATAAAATTTAAAAACTCGTTTCTTCATGAGGCTTTTTAGAAGAAAACCGTTTTTGAGGATTTTTTTTGTATTTTTTTGCAAAATCTTCGTTGAGTTGCACAAATTACGCACCCCAAAAAAATGAATTTTCTCATAATTAAATTTTTGTCAATTTTCTATGTTTTCTGACACTTGCATTTAATTGGATTAAAAAAAAATTTAAATGGGATGAAAAATTTTTTGGTTTGGTTCGGGTCGATTCATCGGCCATCTAATTTGCATAAAATGCAAAAATTAATAGAAAAAATAAATTTGTACGACGTGGATTTGATTTAAACCGAAAAAAGGGAAACCTAGAGCATTACCTACGGGTCATAGACCACTGTGACTACTTTATATATATATTTTTTTTTTTGTTGATTTCTTAAAAAGTTTGGCACGTCATAACTCGGCACTCGAGCTCATTCCGCAAAAAAAAGAAAACCATTTTCAGTGGTAACCTTTGGATGCTCTAACCATCCACCAAGTTTCATACCGAAACTCCACGGACACCATTATTGCAATAATATAAGTTTTTTGAGTTTAAAAATTTTGCGTAGTCTACATAATATATTGAGCTAAAAGGAAAAAGTGGTCTTAATCGATTAAGACAGATTGGGACGAGTTTGCTAATTTAGAAATCTTTTTATATTATTTAAAAGAAAAAATTAAAAAAAAAACAAAGAGTGGAACTAAAAATCACACTAAAAAAAATAATTAGATATATTTATTTAAAATATTGTATTAAAAATACATTAAATATAAAATATAATATTCTTTGAAGATGGCCAAAAATTGCAACCATTTTGAAAAATGAGCCCCAAAAGACAATAAAAATAAAATGAATTAAAAGTTGCTGAAAAAATATTAAATCCTTATAAATAATGGGGAAATAATTGTGAAAATAAATAAATTAATTACTAAATTTGTATAGGGTATTAGAAGAAAAAATAAATTATTTTTTAAATAAATTTAAAAAAAATAGAGAAAGTTTTTTTCTTTAATAAAATATAGAGAAAACAATAATATTTTAATTTTCATTAAGTTATATATTATTTAAAACCATAAACATCTTAAAGTAATGGCAAAAGTTTTTTTAATTTCAAATAACAAATATATAATTGATTATTATAAAATTTTCATCAATAAAAAATAAATAAAATATTAATTTGTATTAAAAAGCAGCATCCCGACAACAAAAAATTTTTTCAAAAGAGGTGCACGAGGGATATATATGTTGTTTCATGCCCGCGAGTAAAATCAATAAATTTTCATTATTAATAGTTCGTTAATTATAAAACATGCGAACTTCAATTTAGCCGTTCTGAAGAACAATTGGATATCAACCGAATTCTTGCGAAATTAAACGAAAGATATGAAATTTCACCAATTAAAAAAAAATTGCAATTAAAATTAAAAATAAAGTTCCAATTTATAAGAAACATTAATTATTTTATATAATTTTGGAAAATTTGGCTTAAATTTGCTAGGAAAATGACCTAATTTTAACTTGATAAAAATTTTATTCACCCTTTTTATGTATGCTATAATATATAAAATTAAGCATTTTCAACATTACACACCAAAAATTATTGCGCAAAATATTGCAAATTTGTCCAGCCGTTTAAAAAAGCTTTCACTTTCCGCTGATGTCACAGGAGCGCAAAAAACTTAATACCTTAGTTGGAAAGTCATTTGAAAATCATAAACAACTTATGGTGTATACCTCTGGAAAAACCATGTGAGAAAGACAATTTTCATGATAAAAATCTTGAAACTAGGTACAATGGGAAAAGAATAAAAAGTATAAAACTGCCCCCTTTAATATGATCTTAAATTATACAAAATTTGTTAGGAAAAAAATTACAAATCCATATAATATTAAATTTGACAATTTTCAATGAAAAAATTTTCATAATATTTTTTATTTAAATTTTATTTAATTAAAATATTTTTTACGATAAAACAGCACTTTGGTTACAAACAAATACAAAATTCGGTAATTCAGTGAACAAATTTAATATATTCGAGCAATGGCTTTTTGCCATTTTCTAAAAGGGGTTCGCCATCGGTGGGCAATAATTTTAATTAAATAAACCAAACCATTATTAAATTTAAACAACTAAGGGGTGCTTGCGCGTTTCTTAAAAAAGGCCACCTATGCGGGTTTCGTAAATGGGCCATTTTTACTGATTTTTCGAGTAAATCCAGTCATAACTTTTCTCAGAAGCAACCGAATAAAAAATCTTGGTATTGTACGATAGCCCTTGGTTGGCTCTATTGGCTTGCTAAATTTCTAAATAAAATTTATTATGTTTTTCAAAAGTTGTGGTCAAAAAAGTGGGATAAATTGCAATAACTTTTGAAAAACTCAATGAATTTTTTTGAAATTTAACAAACCAATAGAGCTAACCAATGGCTATCGTATAATACCAAGATTGTTTTATTCGGTTGCTTCTGAGAAAAGTTATGGCTTCATTTACTGGGAAATTCAGTAAAAATGGCCCATTTACGAAGCGCGCCAGCACCCAACTAAGGTTTCATTGGCAATTGCTGAGACATGAAAATCTTTACTCGTCGCAAATGACAAAAAAATAACTTTTATATGATTAAATAATAATATACAGCTGCTGAATTAAAAAGAAAAAAAAATGGCTAAATATTATTCATTGGGCCCAAACTCAAAATTGCTCAAAACGGTCTGAATTAGTGTTAATTGTTCGAAATTAGTAGGGAAAACAGAATTAAAGGCGTAAATAATCCGAGCGTTTTTGAGCAATTTTGAGTTTGGGCCCTACATTTAAAATTTTCCAAAATATAAATTAAATGCTAATAAATAAAAAGAAATATAATAAAATATAATAAAAATTTTTCTTTGGGATTAAAGAAACCCTTTTTTATTTTTTTTATTGTTTAAAAAGAAAATTTTAAAAGAACAGTTATATTCAAAAAAAAAATAATTACAAAAATTTATAATTGTGTAAAACTTTTCCTTAACATAAAAATGGGAGAACAGCTTAAAAAAATTAAAAAAAAATTAACGAAATAAATTTACAGCGGCTATATCTCGGGCTTATTCAAGAAAAAAAAGATTATTGTATTAGGTACAGAAAATTCGAATTTTTACAAAAAAAAAACAACTTTCATAAAAAGAAATATATCTTATTATAGTAAACCTTATATTTTTCATTATTTATTATTTATCTTTGATTTACTTTTGGGTTGTTCAAGATAAAAAAATTGAAAAAGTGCAATAAAATAAAAAGTACATTAAACTATCTAATATAATATTATAAACTGCAGCCTATTTTGAAGTGAATGATCTTTTGAACTCGAGTGTACTTATATAACCAAAAATAAAAAGATTTATTGAAATGAGAATTTTCATGAAAAAATAGAAAATTCTCAAAAATGTTAAATTTATCTAATTGCAAGCCGTTTTTTATTTAAATGTTGCTTTTAATTCTAAAAATTATTTATTAAATTACTTAATAAAATGTCAACTTTATTTAAATCGAAAAGGCCAACTTAATTAAAAAAAATAAATAAATAAAATAAAACTTAATGGGTTGCAATATTTGTATGACCCTGTAAAACCGAAAAAGCTGGCGACAGAAAAACGCGTTGCTCTTCTTAAGGAAGCGTCAACGAAGAAAAATACTGCGAACGAACCGTCAAAAATAACTAGATTAGTCAGTCATGAAAAAAGTTAATAAAACAAAAACTTTTTACAAAAAACGCACCAAAATAAAATGAATTTTGTTCCAATTAATTTGTGTCAGCTTCCTACTAACACGTCATATAAATTTTGTACTGTTTTTATTTGTTTCTTGTTTTTTTGTTAATTAATTTTTATTTATGAATTTATCATTTAAATTAACGTTTTATTTTGATAACATTGTTAAATTTTTAAATTAAAACTCATTTAATTTTTTATTATTAATTTAATAAATATTTAAATTCTCGGGATTCAGCCTTCTTCATAACCATTCTGATATTCCTTTTTTAAAATAGAGTTTAAACTTCAAATAAAAAAATCTTTTTGCAATTAATAAAATAATATATTATAATACCCCAAATAATTGATTAATTGATGTTTTTTTTAATTTGCAATTTCTGTCAATTCTAATTTTTTTTTATTATTATAATAATAATAAGTCGCGAGACTCTGCCGTTTTTTTGTTTTTATAAATTTATAACTCAATAAATATCTTTTCTTTAATAAAGTAATTATTTCTTATAAAATTGTTTAGTAAATTTAAATTACTGTATTCCGAGCCTCAGTTTTACTTGCCTTTTTATGATAATATATTTTTTTATTATAGTTATGTTTAAGTGAATATTTAATATTTCGTTTGTCTCATTGGCAAATATTGGTTGGATTGTCCCATCTATGAATTAATTTCAACATTTTATTAGACTTTTCATTTACATAACTTTTTTTAATGCTTTTAAAATTGGTATAAAAATATAAATAAATAATGTTTTTATTAGAAACAATTAATTTTGCTTATTTAAGGGTTAGCTGTAAAAAAATTTTATTTAATAATTTTTAAATAAATTTTAATTAGAAATCAGTAAAAATGACGGAATTTAAGAAATGCACCAGCACCAATTAAAAGTGTTAAAAAACTTAAAATTTCGTAATAAAAAATTCACCTAAACAAAAACGCCGAAAAAGGGGATATTCAACTGAATTTAAAAAACAAAGTCAACTTTTAATTGGGTAAAAAAAAATCAATTAATTTTTGTAACAAATTTTTTTAATAATAAAATTCAACAATAAAGATAAATAAAATACTAGTTAATTTTTTTTATCAGTTTATGTTTTAAAAAGAGTTTAAGAAATCAAAAAATTCTTTCCAATTGTCAGCAGAATATGTGTAAAAATTTAAAGATACTCAAAAAAATTAAAATAGATAAAGAAAAAGCATAAAAAAACTCAAGAAAATTAAAAAAATTATGTTTTAAACGGGTTAAGAAAAAAAATAAATGTAAATTATCAAACAATTCAAGTCCGTCCCCCACTGTTCAATCTAATGGAATCGAAAATCCAGGCGCGATGTCAAAATAACAAAATATTATATAATAAAATATATTTAAAATAAAATAAAGTAGAGAAATTTTGGCCTAGTTGTAAAGCGTACTATTTTGAATTTTTTTTTCACTTTTTTTTTGGAAAAAAACTTTTTGTTTAAAAAGCTATTTTAGGTATTTTCAGGGTCGGGGAATCCGATTCTGACATCTATTTTGCCCAATTGCGAATCGGGAACCCTAATTCGAACATTCCAAAATTTTCTAATTTACATTAGTGTGTCTCATTTTATCATTAGATAATAAATACTCTAATTTTTTCTATATTTGATTATCTTCTGCCGCATCGGCTTTCTTTGAAATGGAAATACTTTTGGTTGTTCAAGATAAAGGAATAAGAAAGTGTAAAAAAAATTTAAAAATTTTTACAAAGTTGATATATGACCATTTATTAAATTTATTAATGAAAATTATTATTTTCTAAATTTTTAAACACAAGTTTAAAAACCCAATTTTATGATTTGATATCATACTATATCAGTTGTTAGGCTTTATTAGCGATTCAAATCAAAAGATTACATTAAATTTTTAAAATGTTATGGCAATTTTTTCAATTTGTTTGGCCCCAATTTTTTAAAACTTATTATTGTTTTTTTGAAATTTATCAAAAAATAGAGCAAATCAAGAGCCTACAATACTTTTGGTTTGTTCTAAGAAAAGTAATCAACAAATGCAATTTTTCGGTAACGGTAAAAATCGGTAAATACCGAATACCGATTTTTTAATTTAGCAATCGGACCATACCAAAACTTTGGGGTTTTTTAACAAAGTTATGACGTTTCTTTCTCAAATAATATATTAAAAGGTCTTTTTATGCAACCACTCCGCATGCTTTACATTTATCTGCGAAATATTTCGAGGAATTAAAGATGCTCCCAACTGTAATTCAAATATTATTAATGCCAACACGCATTTTCTTTAAGCTAAAATAAAATGATAGTATTTGTTAAGTATTTTACTTGATTTTTTTAAAATTTAAATTAGAAGAAATTTACATAAATAATAAGGAATAAAATGATGAGTTTGAAAATCAAATAAGAATTAGCCGATAAACAAAATAAAATATTTTCAGAATAATAATCCAATTAATAAAGAAATTCTGCTTTTCCAGAAAACGACGTTCGGACAACTTCTCGACATGAAAATCACTGTAACAAATGTTTAAATTTTTAGATTTTAAAATAGAATTTTAACCCAAAAAATAGAAAACAAGTGATCTCAATAAAAATAACCCAAAAAAATATCGTGTGAAAATTTATAAATATATTATATTATATATATATCCTATGAAAAAATATGACCAATTTTATGCACCTGCCATTATGATTCCTAATCATTGGAACACTTTAAGTCCCTAAAGGTTACTCGGAATATTCGTCAAACTCTTCCTTTAAGCCGGGGGTACACTTTTTTTTAAGTGATAAATGAGTCCAAAAAGGGGGGTTTTAAAGTTCTATCACAAAAAGTATCAATTTGTTCACCAAATTTTTAAAACCATTGCTCAAAAATTTAATTTAATTCTTAGATGTTTCAAATTTGGCCTTTGATTTTCATGAAGTTCAAATTCTTGTGTTTTTTAGGGCGCTCATCACAAATATGGCACCTACGATCTGAGTGAACGATTGGAATGGTGAATGGATGTGCTTAAATACGATTACAAAATGAGTGGGGGCAAAAAATGAAATTACATGGAAAGTGAAGGAAATGTTTACTGTTAACAATGACGAAATTTGAATGCTAAAACGTGGCAGTATATGATTTTGAACAATATATCCGTAAATGAGGGAAAATGGCCTGATATGCGTAGGAGGCCCAATTTACAATACGGCGGAAATGATGAGAGGCGGGGGGGGGGGGGGGGGGGGGGGGTGGGGGCAGCCAACGAAAAGCCAAAATATTTTTTTGACTGCCAGAAAATTGGGCAATTTATGAAATTTATGCCCATTTAGAACAACTCTAACATCCAAAACAATTTTAAGGGATAAATGTTGTTATGCGTATGATATTAGACCTCGCATATCATTCAATGTGATTAAGCAGTTTATGAAATTGCATTGCCAAATTATTGTTTATTTAAAAAAGCAGCTCATCGAGAAAATTTAACTCCGTTTAATTATTCCTTAAATTATTGTAAAAAATATATTTAGTTATGTAATATTTTTTTTTGACCTTTTTAAGTCCTTTATTTATATGCTTTTTTTTGGAAAAATTACTTTAAATTATATTAAAATTATGGGCATTAGACGTGATAAAAAAAAAATTTATTTTTATTTTTTATTATTAATGGTTATTCGTCATTGTTATTTATGAGAGACGGAGTATAATTTGCAATTTTAAATTATTTACCTAAAAAGAAACAGATACGAAAATACTTGATTTATTTAAAAAAAATAAAACAAAAAATAATAAAATTCAAATAGTGAAGCGAAATAATATTTTTTGTAGACAAGACAACGAATGAAAACCTACACGTTATATTGTTATACAATAACAAATGCTTTATTTCAATTCAACAATTTAATTTTTTTTAAATAACCAAAAAGCGTCTTTTGATTTTAATGAATATTTATTCAAAGCATACATAAAAACTAGTTTGATAAAACCTAGTTTAAAAAATAGTTAAAAGTGATAAACATTTCTTTACAATTTTGCAGCGGAATTATGAAGAGAAATCAAAATTTAATTTTTTTAATGGTTTTAATCATGTTTATAAAACTAAAAAAATTAATATATCAAATAAATCAAAATTTAAAACAAATAAATTTGGCCTAAATTAGTGGCCAACCGAAAAAATAACCGAGAAATAAACATGAGTTTTTACAATGCATGTGAGTGCACACAGCCGCGATTAATAGCAGTCAAAGGCCGTGCCGAGAAATTATATATTTTTAAAAACTAGAAAACTTATTTGATGGTTTTTTAGTTTTAAAATTTTAAGAAGGTTAACCAAATAAAGGATGAATCAAATCATGGAATTATTTCCTAAATTAATAATCAAAAAATTTATTATGAATATATAATTCAGTAAAATATATTAAAAATAAGAAGATATTAAAAATATAAAGGCAAATTATTGAAAATATTAAAAAAAAAAAACAAGAAATGCCGAAAAAATAAATTAATCTTTTATTTACATAATAAAGATTTTACAGTAATTTAAAGAACTGATTTTGGCTTATGAAAGCTGAGTGCCAAAAAAAGGCACCGCGTCAAATGGGCTTAAATTTTCCCAATGAACCGCCTATTTTTGAAATAAACTATTCCTTTGGCAATGTCTAAGCAAAAAAAAAAAAATAAATAAATAAAAAAAAATCTAATAAGAAAATCAAAAAAAGATGTTTTTTACCAAAGTGATCGCAAGCCTATGAAATTTTACAACAAAAACCTAAAATCATTTTACTCAGTTCTTCTTTTCTGTAATTAAGATTCAAGAAGCCATATATTTTTTTTTCAGATGAATCAATTCGCTTGACAATTGCTCAGAAAAAGCTTCTTCCAAAGAAGATCTTTCGGATATTAATCGCTTAACTTTTGTTTAATCATAACTTTTAAACAATTGGAGCTCGAAGATATAAAATTTCTAGAAATTTGTAAATAAAGAAAATAAGTTATAAACAAAAAACTCGTCCGCCAACGTTATGGTCAGCGACGTTTCATATACAATATTACGAGTGAACTTTAATTGTTGTATGTTTAAAAAATTTTAATATATTTGTAACAACAATCAAATAATAGTTCAGCTGCATTTATATTAAAATTTAATGTTGGAGCAAGACGTTTTGGGTTTAATTGACCATTTAGACGCTTGGACGCTGTAGGGAAAGTTCGAAACATTTTTTTTTATTATGCTATTGACGTTTAATAAAACTCGAACATAACATATTTGAAAGCGAAATAATTAAAAAGAAACAATAAAAATCGCTTATATATTTTAATGCTATAGAAAAATTTGTCCCTTTTTTTATGCATTAAACCTTTTTTGCTTAAGGTATTTTTCCAATTCACTCACCCTTCCCTCTCCCCCCTCCGTCCCCATTAGCCCCTCCCCCCTCGCCGGCACTAACAAATGCACGATTCCGACGACACTTTTGCAATTATTTTAGTACACATTTCAGTTTTTTAAAAAACCTATATCTCTGATCATAGTGTTGTAAAAACGGCTAATAATATGCTTAAATGATTGAAAATTACGTATATTTCGAGGAATTAAAGATGCTCCCAACTGTAATTCAAATATTATTAATGCCAACACGCATTTTCTTTAAGCTAAAATAAAATGATAGTATTTGTTAAGTATTTTACTTGATTTTTTTAAAATTTAAATTAGAAGAAATTTACATAAATAATAAGGAATAAAATGATGAGTTTGAAAATCAAATAAGAATTAGCCGATAAACAAAATAAAATATTTTCAGAATAATAATCCAATTAATAAAGAAATTCTGCTTTTCCAGAAAACGACGTTCGGACAACTTCTCGACATGAAAATCACTGTAACAAATGTTTAAATTTTTAGATTTTAAAATAGAATTTTAACCCAAAAAATAGAAAACAAGTGATCTCAATAAAAATAACCCAAAAAAATATCGTGTGAAAATTTATAAATATATTATATTATATATATATCCTATGAAAAAATATGACCAATTTTATGCACCTGCCATTATGATTCCTAATCATTGGAACACTTTAAGTCCCTAAAGGTTACTCGGAATATTCGTCAAACTCTTCCTTTAAGCCGGGGGTACACTTTTTTTTAAGTGATAAATGAGTCCAAAAAGGGGGGTTTTAAAGTTCTATCACAAAAAGTATCAATTTGTTCACCAAATTTTTAAAACCATTGCTCAAAAATTTAATTTAATTCTTAGATGTTTCAAATTTGGCCTTTGATTTTCATGAAGTTCAAATTCTTGTGTTTTTTAGGGCGCTCATCACAAATATGGCACCTACGATCTGAGTGAACGATTGGAATGGTGAATGGATGTGCTTAAATACGATTACAAAATGAGTGGGGGCAAAAAATGAAATTACATGGAAAGTGAAGGAAATGTTTACTGTTAACAATGACGAAATTTGAATGCTAAAACGTGGCAGTATATGATTTTGAACAATATATCCGTAAATGAGGGAAAAATGGCCTGATATGCGTAGGAGGCCCAATTTACAATACGGCGGAAATGATGAGAGGCGGGGGGGGGGGGGGGGGGGGGCAGCCAACGAAAAGCCAAAATATTTTTTTGACTGCCAGAAAATTGGGCAATTTATGAAATTTATGCCCATTTAGAACAACTCTAACATCCAAAACAATTTTAAGGGATAAATGTTGTTATGCGTATGATATTAGACCTCGCATATCATTCAATGTGATTAAGCAGTTTATGAAATTGCATTGCCAAATTATTGTTTATTTAAAAAAGCAGCTCATCGAGAAAATTTAACTCCGTTTAATTATTCCTTAAATTATTGTAAAAAATATATTTAGTTATGTAATATTTTTTTTTGACCTTTTTAAGTCCTTTATTTATATGCTTTTTTTTGGAAAAATTACTTTAATTTATATTAAAATTATGGGCATTAGACGTGATAAAAAAAAAATTTATTTTTATTTTTTATTATTAATGGTTATTCGTCATTGTTATTTATGAGAGACGGAGTATAATTTGCAATTTTAAATTATTTACCTAAAAAGAAACAGATACGAAAATACTTGATTTATTTAAAAAAAATAAAACAAAAAATAATAAAATTCAAATAGTGAAGCGAAATAATATTTTTTGTAGACAAGACAACGAATGAAAACCTACACGTTATATTGTTATACAATAACAAATGCTTTATTTCAATTCAACAATTTAATTTTTTTTAAATAACCAAAAAGCGTCTTTTGATTTTAATGAATATTTATTCAAAGCATACATAAAAACTAGTTTGATAAAACCTAGTTTAAAAAATAGTTAAAAGTGATAAACATTTCTTTACAATTTTGCAGCGGAATTATGAAGAGAAATCAAAATTTAATTTTTTTAATGGTTTTAATCATGTTTATAAAACTAAAAAAATTAATATATCAAATAAATCAAAATTTAAAACAAATAAATTTGGCCTAAATTAGTGGCCAACCGAAAAAATAACCGAGAAATAAACATGAGTTTTTACAATGCATGTGAGTGCACACAGCCGCGATTAATAGCAGTCAAAGGCCGTGCCGAGAAATTATATATTTTTAAAAACTAGAAAACTTATTTGATGGTTTTTTAGTTTTAAAATTTTAAGAAGGTTAACCAAATAAAGGATGAATCAAATCATGGAATTATTTCCTAAATTAATAATCAAAAAATTTATTATGAATATATAATTCAGTAAAATATATTAAAAATAAGAAGATATTAAAAATATAAAGGCAAATTATTGAAAATATTAAAAAAAAAAAACAAGAAATGCCGAAAAAATAAATTAATCTTTTATTTACATAATAAAGATTTTACAGTAATTTAAAGAACTGATTTTGGCTTATGAAAGCTGAGTGCCAAAAAAAGGCACCGCGTCAAATGGGCTTAAATTTTCCCAATGAACCGCCTATTTTTGAAATAAACTATTCCTTTGGCAATGTCTAAGCAAAAAAAAAAAAATAAATAAATAAAAAAAAATCTAATAAGAAAATCAAAAAAAGATGTTTTTTACCAAAGTGATCGCAAGCCTATGAAATTTTACAACAAAAACCTAAAATCATTTTACTCAGTTCTTCTTTTCTGTAATTAAGATTCAAGAAGCCATATATTTTTTTTTCAGATGAATCAATTCGCTTGACAATTGCTCAGAAAAAGCTTCTTCCAAAGAAGATCTTTCGGATATTAATCGCTTAACTTTTGTTTAATCATAACTTTTAAACAATTGGAGCTCGAAGATATAAAATTTCTAGAAATTTGTAAATAAAGAAAATAAGTTATAAACAAAAAACTCGTCCGCCAACGTTATGGTCAGCGACGTTTCATATACAATATTACGAGTGAACTTTAATTGTTGTATGTTTAAAAAATTTTAATATATTTGTAACAACAATCAAATAATAGTTCAGCTGCATTTATATTAAAATTTAATGTTGGAGCAAGACGTTTTGGGTTTAATTGACCATTTAGACGCTTGGACGCTGTAGGGAAAGTTCGAAACATTTTTTTTTATTATGCTATTGACGTTTAATAAAACTCGAACATAACATATTTGAAAGCGAAATAATTAAAAAGAAACAATAAAAATCGCTTATATATTTTAATGCTATAGAAAAATTTGTCCCTTTTTTTATGCATTAAACCTTTTTTGCTTAAGGTATTTTTCCAATTCACTCACCCTTCCCTCTCCCCCCTCCGTCCCCATTAGCCCCTCCCCCCTCGCCGGCACTAACAAATGCACGATTCCGACGACACTTTTGCAATTATTTTAGTACACATTTCAGTTTTTTAAAAAACCTATATCTCTGATCATAGTGTTGTAAAAACGGCTAATAATATGCTTAAATGATTGAAAATTACGTTAAGCAATATTAATTCAATTTAAGTTTGTAATCACTCAAAGTGCCGACAGAGCAAGGCCCGCGTGATTCAAAATGATCAGATAAATAATGATTATGCTGCTGAAAAAAAGGATTATATTCTTGAATGAAAAAAAAAATTAAAAAAAAATTAAAGAAAATTATTTTAGAAAGCAAAAAATAATCTTAATAACTCTTCTGTAAAGCTCAAATATAAAAAATACCAAATTCAAACCCCAATTAAGAACTTAGATTAATACCAGAGATGTTGCGTTTCGTCTTTTGTCTTTCGTTTTCTTTCGTATTTTTGCCTTTTTTGGGCCTTTCGCTTTTCCTTTTCGATCTTTCGCTTTTTGGCACGAAATACGAAAGAAAAGTACACCCTTAATGATTGAGGTTTTTCGAAGCAAAAACTAAGAAGGGATTCGGAGTAGAAATAATTTAAGCAATATTAGAATTAGAGTTCGACGGGAAATTTTTATGCCAAAAAAGAGAGTTCTAATGGGGCTGGGGCCGGTGGTGCCGATCAGGGATGGCGACGATTTCTCTGATTTCAAAAATCGGAAATCGGAATTGGCTTTTTGGTTAATTTCTGAAGCCAATTTTGAAGATTTTAGCGATTTTTCCCAAAAAATATCGAAAATCGGGAAAAAAATATCGGAAATGGGCATAAAACAACGGAAAATCGGAAATCGTCGCCATCCCTGATGCCGATAGGCGCCACCGGGGAAAATTTGAAAATTATGGTCTTATTTGTTAACGGATTTTAACTAAAAACTGACCATTTTTGGGGAAAATCTGTAATAAATTGGTCATAAATTTACAAAATTTCCCCTGGTGGCGCCTTGCGGCACCACCGTACCCCCATTCACTTAGGTTTTGTCAAAACCATCACAAAGTATTCATTTTTTGGTCAAGATTTGTTACTAAATACACTAGATTTCCAAAAATTCCCCCGCGGCACCTCTTCCCGCCGTTGTCCACTAGAAATTATTTACATCTTATTTGGAAAAGAAGGAAGGAATATTTGGTATTTATTTGCGATTTTTGGTACCTAAAAATTCCAGCATACTTATCATCATGAAAATTTTTTGAGAGTGTTAAAGATATGAAGATATAGCACATATGCCAGTAAGACAGTGAGAGTGGTTAGAGATATATTGTGAGGTCAAATAATGGGAAATGCGGTGAGAAAGATGCCTTGTATCCTTTTTACCATTTTCAATTGTAATTTTAGCATAAAAAAATGGAGCTTCGAAGCGGCAAAAATTTCGAACAAAAACTTTTCCTGCACAATCATCATCATCACGATGCCGTCGTCTGCCTCGAGAACTGGTTTTCGAACTCTCCAAATCATTGGCAATTGTTGAAACAATAGAGCAAAATGCCTTGCCAGCATCAACATATCCTTTCCCATTGTGTGTGTATTTTGGTGAAAGAAAATTAAAGTACTTTCGATCAATTTACCAAAAGATTTTTATATTTTAAATTATAATGAAAATTTCCAAAATATTTAAGGAATCAGTATATTTTGAACTCGAATCTATCGAGACATCGAGGCGCTGCGCATACGGACGAGAACTGTTTGCAAAATTTAAAGGATATGGCTACGCCAGCTCTGAATTGCTTTTTGAGTCCGAAGTGCAAAAGGTTATATTTAGATTAGAAATAAAATGAAAATAAATAAATGCAGACGGCACCGTTTCTGCACAGCAAATGGGTAGCTATGCATGGCGAAAATAAAAAAAATTTGGACTACCAAACGCCCGAATAAAATCCGACACCTGTCAAGAGAAGATTGGATATGACATGTACTCATATCCAAAGTGATGATGATGATGACTACGTGCCTGTTCAGCGGAAGCGCGCTGCAAAAGGGCGAAGCAAAAAAGTAATCAATTAAATAAAAAATATTATAATAAATAATACACAGATTTATCATTATCAAATAGGATGACATATCAATTTTCCGAAAATTGGTGATCGATGATCAAATTGAGGAGTAACAACAACAAGTTGGAGCAGTACCACAATTGATGGAGGAGCAGCAACAACAACAAGAGGAGGAGAAGGAGCAACAACAACAGGAGGAGGAGCAGCAACAACAACAACAAATTGAAACAGTACAAAATGCCAAAGAAGTTGGAGCAGTACAAAATGACGGAGAAGTTGGAGCAGTGCAACAACAGAAAATTGAAGGAGTACAACAAACTGGTGTAGGAGTTGGAGCAGGACAGCAGCATGAAGAAGAAGAACAGCAACAAATTGAAGCAGTACCACAAACCGGAGGAAAAGTTGGAGAAGGACAACAACAACGAGAAGTTCATATGCTCATTGACGGGGATGAATCGGACGACGACAGCGAAGAGTACATCCACTTTGCACAGCCGAACATCATCGAGTTTCGGCACCATACCTACCTGTACGAGAGCACTCTCTCTCGCCTTTTTTTATCAAATAAAATAATAATTTTAATAATGTTCAAAATACAAATTTAATAAAAAATATTAGTTGTACCCAAAAGCCCCCCCCCCTCTACACTTCTTTCTTTGATTTATCTCCCACAAAAAAACAAAAATCAATGAATTAAATATTTATTCACTGGTAACAATTAAAAAAATCATGATAAATTAAATGATAAAGAGAGTGAACGTAAATTAATTTTTTATTGGGCGAAATCTCGCGCAATTATCATTTAAAATGACCTCATCCCCCCCCTCCTCCCCTCACTCTTCTATCCACTTAAACCAAGAGAAAAATGCGCGAAAATTTCGCGCAGCAATTTACGCTTAAATTATGACCTCATCCGCTCCAAAAATGCGCGAAAATTTTGTGTACTTGTTACGCTTAAAGTATGACCTCAATTATACCCCGTCCCCTTCCCGCCCCCCCTCTACCCTTCTCCCTTTGGTTCAATCCCGAAAAACAACAAAAAAAGTGCGCGAAATTTTTGTGTGATCCGTCAGAAAAATGTCGGGAGTCCCGAACCCTGGCGCCGGTCGGCAAGATCAAAGCCAAATCACTCCCGAACCCTGGCGCCGGTCGGCAAGATCAAAGCCAAATCACTCCCGAACCCTGGCGCCGGTCGGCAAGATCAAAGCCAAATCACTCCCATACCTGTCGGCAAGATCAAAGCCAACCCCCCCCCCCCCCCTTCCCCCCATACCCTGGCGATAGTGCGGGAACAGCTACGACAACTCGGGGGGGGGGGGGGATTAACTACTGCGAGACCAAAAAACCAGCAAAGGATAAGGCAAATTTTAATAAATCTATAAAAAACAAAATTTATAAAATATTCATAAACAATGTATACACCGATTGGTAAAAACATAGTTATATAAAGATAGTGCCATTATTGCCATTATTGGGTTCACTGCTAATAAATTGTAGGCAAGTGCAAGTGCCATGGTACAAATTTGATGTAAAAAAGCATCCAAATAGAACGGGACCAAAATACGATGGCCAACAAAATATCCCATATAGAGTTCCATGGACCAAACTATTAACTAAATGTTGAGTAGAATTGAAAATGCTGCCCATTTTTTTGCGAGTTTTATGGTTGCCGGCAGCACCAGAATATGCGGTATAAGCCCAAACAAATAAATAACAAAATAAAAGATGGCCTGAGTATTTTTGGCGCTCGAATAATTCGGATTGGCACAATTCGCCGATATATTCGTCAATAATATATCATTTGAATAATAAGTCATTAATAATTGAAATAAAATGACCTTAACTATTTATGTTTAATATAGAAAAACACAGTGGATTCAATTTTCACCCAAAAATTTCACTAATTTATTGTTGGGATGATTAACTCAAAAATTTTTCTTGAAATTAGGCGGACGATGCCGAGACATAATTAATTTTAACTAATTGGGACGGAAAATACAAAATTTAGCTATGGAAGATAGGCGCAAACATCAGCTACTATTCATGGGAGCCGGAATATCCGACACTAATAAAATTTTTTGAATTTTAAACTAATATTTAATTAATTTGATATCCTTAAACTTGGGAAACTAAATCTATTTACTTTGAACTCTAATTTCAAAGTAATTTACTTTTAGTGTTAAAAAGGTTTATATTCGTTTCATCCCTTAGTAAAAATATGCTAAAAATCAAGACATGAATCTCACTGAGATTATGTAACTAGGAACAATCGGCACACTCTTCGATATTTGCGGGCAATATCCTACCGGCGGATGGCAGAACCAATATAAAAAAACTTATTTAAATTAAGTTCGGATTAAATCGATTTAGTTTCCTTATTTTAAGGGTATCAAATAATTAAATATTATTTTAAAATTCATAAATTTATTTTTAAAAATTTTAATTAGTGTCGGATTTTCCAGTGTCTGATATTCCGCTTGTGTGAGATTTTCCGGCGGTGTTGGATTTTCCGCTTGAGTCGGATTTTCCAGTGTCGGATTTTCATAGAGCACTATTCATAGACTGAAATTAAGTAACATTCGATGACTTTTGATAAATTCGGCTCAGTCAGTGCACCCAATTCAGTGTGAGAAGGTTTCAACATGGGTTGAATCAGTATGGGTTGGTTCGGTGTCCCTTTATGCATTATGATTTTTTAGAAATTCGCGCACTAAAACCTAAACTAAGGTATTTTTAGCTCTTTAAGAGCGAATTCTACCGTTTCAAAAATTTTGGTAGAGGTCTAGATAGACAAAAGGATTTGACATGACATTATACATAAAACGCATGACCTTGACAGCTTAATCAAAATTACTCGCAGGACTTTATTTTTAATACCCGGAAACAGTGATCGGTACTGGACCAGCCTATTGCTTCTAATGCGAAAGTTATAGAGTCAATGGTGCCGAGTTGAGTCTGTTCCTGCCATCCTGCTGCCCCTTAATTTTGTCCTATGTAATTTTATTAATGGCAGAATAAATATCATTAGTTTCTACGCTTATTAAAATGAAACTTTTGCTTAATATCCAATAAAGTTATATCGCATTTTATTGTGTTATATATGAGGTAAATGAATAAAGAATGGGAGGACGAAAGCTTTGATGAGATGAATGGCGATTGGTACAATTTTCGTATATGGCAAAAAAGGGGGCAGCATTGCACTATTCCTGCCTCAAACTTAATTTGGTGAATGGCCGTTTTTATGAAACGATCTAGAATAAAGTTTTGCCACATTGAATGTATTTTTTTTATTTTAAATTATTTATTAACTGCCATTTTATATTCTATTTGAATGGGTTATTTGGGGCTCATATTACGCGCACCAAAAAATGTTGCTGTTGGCACGGTAAAAGGCTGGCGCGTCTTCGCCCTCCTCCAATTCACCTTAAACCATTCAATCAAATTAGAACTCGAAATGGTAGCTGCTTTCATTTCAATTATTAAATAAAATTTGATAAACTAATTGATTATATTTGCAATAAATTAAATTATTGAATTGCATTGTTTTCAAAATTTACTTTTTCAGTTTATTGTTTAAAGTAATAAAAATGCTATGGAATAAAGTTCTTTTGATACTTTTTTTTTGTTAATTTAATACCCCAAAGAATGAATTTGTTGATTATAATTTATGAATAATATTTTTTTTTTGTTAAATTTATTTAAAAAAATTTGGGTATTTTTTCCCGCATCTTTTGCTTCTGTTCAAGTAGTGGATTATTGTTCTTCATTTTTTTTGAGTAAAGCCGTAAGCAAAAAAAAAAGGGTTACGGCATAATAAAATGAGTCAAATTTTTGGCGCTACAAAAAAATGGGCGCTTTTGAAATAAATCTTTTTTAATTTTTTTTTTAACACTTTATTTACTAAAACATTTAACAAACAGACAAAAAGATTCAAAAAAATTTTGGTGGCGCATCTCTGCACTACCGGCCCCTGCCCAATTTATTTTTTATGATTGAATGCATACCGCTAGCAAAAGTGTTTTTCAATAACAATTAACCAAATATTTTTATAGTAAAATAATATTTTATTGAAAAAAGGAAATAAAAAAAAAATTCTAAACTGTCTATGACTGCAGTGAACATGAATGCAAGTAGAATGAAAATGAATATAAAATCATAAATTTATATACAAAGGAAAATTCAAAATATAAATTATCCGTGATAAAGACCCAATAAAAATCACTTTTCTTTTGCTTATTAATAAGTAATCGAGATCAACACCCTTTTGATAGTTTGACAACAATTTGAAGAGCATTAGTCGTGATTAAAAATGAAAATAATTGCATATTTAAAGAAAGGAGTTTACATATTAACAAAGTGCAATTTTAATAATTAATTATAGAATGTAAAAACCTAAAAAAGAAAAAAATTTTATATTATGAAATATTCTAATTGAAAAGTAATACAGTAAAAAAAAATACATTCATAATCGAATTATTAAAGAGCTGAGATCATTTTTCTGCCAAAAATTTATGAAGATGATAACATAATTAAGAAACCGCAATTCTAATTTTTTAAAATTTATTTGAAGATGAAGTTTTTTTTTGAAATTTCAAGGCAACCATATTTATTTATAAAAATTGTCAGATGGTACGAACAATAGCTTTTTCTTGTTAGAATAGAAAGCCCAATCCGTCGCGGTACATTTTGTCGCGGGAATCATAACAAAAAATAAAGTGTATGGTTCGAAGCATTTCATATTCTCTATTAGCCTGCAAAATTAAAAAAATATTCGTTAAGATACAAAAAAGATATGGTCAAAGAACTCAAAAACCCTAAGTTTTCTGACTTTTTTGGCCATTACTTTTTTGTGACTCAATGAATCGTTTTTTAATTCAACAAAGATACAGAGAAAAAATAATATTTCACAACAAAAAGGAACTTCAAGTTCGACCCCTCCTGGCGTAGTGGATTTTATCCCCGCCCCTGGCGTCATCCTTCAAGGGAGCCAAGGGAGGAAGTTGGTGCTGGAAATTCCCAGCCACTGAAAAGTCGAGCCGACGCAGTAACCAATCCTGAAGGCGGCCAGCGACACCTGAGGCCACATTCCAGGGCGAGGCACAATTATTCCTTGTGACTGGGCGCTCACGTTCAGAGTTCACAAAACTTGAAGTTCCTTTTTGTTGTGACTGGGATGTAGACCATTTGGCCAAATGGTCTACATCCCAGTCACAACAGAGACGACCTACGTTTGAATAAATTAAATTAAGGACTAATAAAATTAGTTTTAAAAATATACAAATTTAATATATTGTCTTGAAATTAATCAGAGATTTTTTCATAATTAAATCGAACCAAGTTTATAAACCCTATTTCATTAAATGTTTTTATGATATCAAATTTAAATATATAATTATTTTGCTTTTAATAAAAGGTTTAAATGTCTAAAACTTATAGAATTCTTATATTCTATATAGAAAAATTCAATATGAAACAAGGAAAAAGAAAATTAGAAGGAAATAAACTTCACGTCTGTCTTGACCATAAGGAGCAGAAATATATACATATTGAATTATTATTATTTTCTATAATTTTTTTATTTTTTAATTTTTAAAATCTATTTTAAAAAGGCAAACTTAAATTAAACATCGAATAAAATGATGCGAATGAAATAAAAATGAAGAACAGATTAAAAAAAACCAACAGCCAAATTCTGCGGCAAAATTATAAAACAAAAAACTTTCTTTTTATTAGAATCGATGACATTGCGAAATATTTACGGCAAAAAATCAGCTTTTATAAAAGCAGATTATTGAGTAAAAAGCGAACAGATATTCATAAAAAGAATCGTCAGAAAATAATCTAAAAAATAGTCAAACAGCGCCAATTGAAACATTATATGCCAATGCTTATGCACCAAATGAAAAAAAGTGTTACATTTCCGAGGATTTTTAAATATAATAAAATTAATTGCAAAAATTTTTTATTTAAATGTTTAGCATCTTATTTTAAGAAAGCGACGTAAATAAAATTCAAATAATGATGGAATGTAGAAAACAAAAATAATTGCATAATTTAAAAAAATCAAAATCTATTCACAACTATATTTAAAAATAAGCACTCAATTCACAAAAATATATAAAAAATTAGCCAAAAAATATTAATGCAAATGAGCGAGTAGAGTGATAAGAAGATCATAACAATATTGAATATGCATTTTCTCGACTTTTTTTTTTCAAAATTTAAAGGGGAAGGTGCCGGCGGTGCCGATAGGGGCCACCGTGAAAAATTTTTGAAATGAGTCTGGTTTATTTACGGATTGTAGCCTAAAAAGGGGTTGAATTCCTGAAAAAACATCAAAATCATAACAAAATCATCACATCTGGGAGCTTTGGCTAACTGACATGCCTAAAAAGCTTGAACAATCCTGGGCAATTTCCCGAATTTGCCTACTAATACATGAAGGATCAGAAATTGCTAATTATATTGAGACAAAAAAGGAAAGTTTGCGTAACGATAATAATTCAAATATATTCGGGTTCGGGTTTCGGGCGGCAACACTGCTGCAGACACAACGTAGGCAAAATAGTTACTTTGCCGAGAATTTTTAAATATAATCTAATAAATTTCAAAAAATTTTTATTTAAATTTTTTAAATATATACTATTTTAAGAAGGCGATGTAAATAAAATTCAAATAAATATGGAATGTAGAAAAGGCAAGAACTAAAAACTTTAGCCTGCCGTTTTTATTAGGTAAAACAATTTATAATTTTTTAGCAAATTCTAATTTAAGAGAAACAATTAAAAATTTATCGTGGACAGGACACAGAAACTTAAGTATGCGTAGAATATTTATATAATAACGAAAAATGAGGGTACACCAAATTGTTATGATGAGGTTATTAAAATAAAATATACTTATTGTAAATGACTCATAAAGATGTGACAACTATCATCGGAGCGTCAATTCGAATTTATCGATCTAAATTCCAAAAGGAAAAACATTTAACAATGTGCCTGAGGGGGAGTTTGAAAAAAAGAAACAACCAAAGCATGATCGCCATTAAATATTTCGAGTGGAACATGAACAAAAATAAAGTGAAAGGCCGACATTCCGGAAATGGAAGTGAGATAAAACTTGGGGCTATTTATTTGCAATTTTTTATAATTTAATTGGATTCTTAAGGAGTTTATGTTGTTTTTATTTGTGGAAAACCCAAAGTTATAATTGGATTTCAAGTATAAATTAAGAAAATTTTTTAATAAAAGCATTTTTAAGGATGTGCTTATCAGGGCTTATTTATTTATTTTTGTCTATAATTTTATATTTTAGAGTTTAAAAAATGTTTATCCATTTTCCATATTTAAACTCAATGCGCCGCCAGTAAAATTCAAAAAAATTTTCCTCTATCTTTTTTTATGTAAAAATTAATTTATTATAAAAAAACATTTAATATATTTTTTTCTTTAACTCGTCTGCTTCCATTTTTAATTTGGCGATAAATGAATGTTTTATTTTATTTTGGTGTTCGACATTTATTACGTTTTTGTTAAAACTTATAGGATTTTTTTTGGAAATACTTTAGGTTATATTAAAAATTTTACTGCGCATTCGCTAAATTCTTGCTAAGGTATACACAACATTCGAATATTCTTAGGAACTTTATCCTTATTAATTTTTTTTTTGGTAAAATTTACTAAAATAGTAAAAAAAAACCTTTTTATAAAACTTGTTTGGGAATTAATATAGAAAAATTTTTCTTTTGAATTTACTAATACCCTTTTATCTGGTTCTTCAGAATGCGGATAGTATGTGTCCATTTGTATTCAACCCAGCATTTTCATTATTTTCTAATTGAAATATTTTTCAATGATTAGAAAAGAATATAATTAAATAAAAAAAAAAGAATTTTTAAAATTTATTTAAAAAATTAATGTTATTATAGTTTTTTTTTGTTGCGAAATGCGACGAAATGCAATGTCATAAGGCATTTTTGTATATTTTTTATTTCATCATTTAAAAAATCAATTATTTGAACCTTTTTTTATGGGCTTTATTTTTTGTAATTTCTTCCAAATTTTTGTCAAATCTTAATTTATAATAGTTAAATAAATGATTTCAGAAATTAATTATGTGCCAATAAATTAAAGATTGACGAGTCGTGTGTTGTTTAGCCTTTTTTTTATCTTATAGATGAGAAAATTTTAAATTAACAATTCATTTTTTGATATTTCGTATATTTCTTTTTTGACACAAATCTAGGGAGTTTTTTTTTACTTAGGCATACTTTTACAGTGAAATAATAATCTCGTATTTCGCTCCCTTTTTTCTAATATAGTAAATTCCAAATCCATGGTCACATTTGGAGAATTATTTTCTTAGTTAGGCTTCTGTTTTACAGCTGAAATCATTCATATTTTTTTTCTATTTTTTGTCAAATTTACTAAAAAAATAATTAGCTTATCTATTTTTTTATTAATTTTTGGATTTTAATATATATATATATATATCAATATTGTAATGTATAAAATATATTTTATCTCGGTTGCGACCTGAAACGACTTAACAACGTGGTAGGATTTTTTTTCTGAATATTTTTATTTACTGATTATGATATAATACTATTTTTGTATCTGAGCCTTTTTATTAAATATATTTAAAAATATATACTTCCGGTTTCGGTTGTCTTACTATATCTTTTCAAGCAGAATAAATTGTCGAATTAAAATCAGGGGATTTTGTTGGTATTGTTTAATTCTAAATTTTAAATAAACAAAAAAATATTTTTTTACGAAAAATAGTTGTAATTTTCGTCTATCTTCAGATCCTTTATATTATTTGCTTTACTCAATAAGTATATTTTTATATATTGCTTTTTTTATATACAGCCGACCAATGCGAAATTTGCTGCCCGTCGCCACACTTTGAAAAGGAAATAAATGCGTAGCCAAAGCAGTAAGTGATGAATTTGCTGTGTAATGGGAAAAATAAGCTCTTCATAATGAGAAAAAATATTAGCACCCAAAATTTTTTTCAAAAATATATAAAACCTAATTTAAATATCTTATTTTCTTACGGCAACTTTGTAATTTTTCATTTAAAATTTGCATAAATTAAATAATCTTTCGGTTCATTTTTTGAACAATAATTAAACCATTTCTTTTAAATTTTTCATTATTAACTTTTTTTAAAAATTAATTAACTGAACTGTTAAATGAAAAATTATCGACTATAATAGAATTAATATGTTTTTTTTTTTTAAATAAATAAATCTTGTAAAATATTATTAACACTATTGTTAGGTATGAGTATTCATTTGTATTTAATATTTAAATACTTCTATTTAACGACCTCTACCTCATTAATGTTGTATTTTTAATTTATGTGTTTTTTAAATTTATGAATTTATCCGTTTTATTAGACAGATTTTGCATTACATAAGCCGTGCTGGCGCGTTTCGTAAAAAAGGCCACCTATGCGCGTTTTGTAAATGGGACATTCTTACTGAATTTTCGACTAATGAATCATAACTTTTCTCAAGACCAACCAACTTAAACAATCTTGGTATCGTACGATAACGCTTGGTTGGCTCTATTGGCATGCTAAATTTCAAAAAGTTCCATTACGTTTTTCAAGAGTTATGGCAAATTATTCCACTTTTTGGCCACAACCTTTGAGAAAATTAATAAAATATTTTGAAATTTAACAAACTAATAGAGTAATTCAAGGGCTATCATACACCAAGATTGTTTTACTTTCCTTCAAAAAATAAAAAAAAAATTAAAAAACCACAATTTTTATTTTTCTGTAAAAATTCAATTTTATGGGAAAAAAAATTTTTTTTTTAATAACGAATACCAAATTTGTTAAACTTTACTACCGCAAAAAGCAGTAATTTCTTACAATACTCTCCATTTTTAACAGTGTAAATGGGTAGCAGTGATAATCACTGAAGTGGAATATGAAAATCTTCAAATAACTGCTCACCCTTCAATTTAAAAAATTTGATAAAATAAAAATAAAATAATTTCGAAACAAAATTCCGTCAGGTAGAATCATTTAATAAAACCCACCTTTGATACCTAAATACTAGGGTAGGTCGCGGCCGGTTTAAAACCGGTCCCCCTGGTTTTTGGTTAGGCCGGTTTTGCTACCCCCGGTTTTGGGTTAGGCCGGTTTTGCTACCCCCTGTTTTCGGTTAGACCGTTTTTGCTACCCCCGGTTTTGGGTTAGGCCGGTTTTGCTACCCCCTGTTTTCGGTTAGACCGTTTTTGCTACCCCCGATTTTCGGTTTCGGTTTTTGGCCCAGAACAGTTAACCGAAAACCAAAATTGGTTTTAAGCCTTATTACCAGTCCCAACTTTAGTACACTTAATTTAAAAAAAATTTTAAACAACTTATTTAATGTTTTGTTTAGTTGAAATTTTTTTATGTTATTTTTTTCCCAAATATATATAACAGGGGTATCAGATGAAAATTTTCAAAAAAAGAATATCCAGTCCATAAAAAACATTTTGGGTCAAAAAAAAAAATATTCTTAAAATGTTGCGCAGCTATGTACAACAATTTATTCAACTAAATGAGTTGCAATATTATGTTTTTCATTACACAAAATCTTTTTGAGTAACTTGGGACTGCAAAAATGAAATCGTACATTTGGGGGCTAGTTTTTAGCAATCGACTTTGAAATAAGAAAGTTTGAGTGTCCGGCGGTGCCAATAGGCGCCGCTGTGAAATTTTGAATATTTACGTCTGTTTTTGTTAAAAGATTTTAACAAAAAATAATTATATTGAGTAGTCATAAGTTTTATGGCATATTTAAAAAAAAACTAATAAAAAAAACTGAATTGCTTTCTGATGGGATGGAACACAATCAGTTTTTTTTTTTGGAACAAGAAGCAAAACCAACTAATACACGACCAATCAACAAAATCTGACACAAAAAATAAACAAAAGAATTATAATAATACCCAATTTATACAACTAAAAATTGCTTTTATATTCCATAAAAATATTCAAACGCTTAAAAATAATTAATAAGAAAATAAAAATGATAAATTAAGGAATTTTGCAATCTCTATAAAAAGTAAAAAATAAATATTTATGGGAATTATAAAAAAATAGTAATTAAATAGATAATGAATTTAGCAAAAGCCAAAATTTGATTATGCAATTACGATTAAATTTCTCAAATAAAAGTACGATCGCAAAAAAAATGAATAAATTAGTTTTTAAATTAATGAAAAAATTATGTATATAAAGCTAAAGAAATTAAAAAAAAATTATCAATCTGTTGAGGTTAACATAATATTAAGACCTTTTTTTAAATGAAATTATATATATATTTTTTTTCTTATTTAATTTTTGTCGGGGATTAACCCTAATATAAATATTTAAAATTATATAAAATAAAAGATTAGCAAATACTTATTTAACATAATTTTTAATCATTTATTTTATTATTTTTTGATTTTTTTCTCAAAAAAGCAAATTAATTATTACAAATTTGTAAATTAAAAAAATCAGTAATTTTATCTTAAAAAGAATTAAAAAAAAATTCTCATCAATCGAGATTAAATAAGTAAGTTGACAAGAAATCGCAGTTTTTTTGCAATGACAGTCCAAATACTTCAGGCAAGCAAGGTCTCTTGAAAATAATATAATTAAAAGATAAATATATTTAAATGAATAAAAATACAAAATAAATTCAGAAATATGAAAATTAACTAATTTGAGTATGCACAATATAAAAAAAATGCTAATTTTACAAAATCAGAAATGAAAAATAGCGCTAAAAATATGAATAAATTCAATAAAAGTTTGTCCTTTTAAATACTTGGACGATTCACATGATCACATTTTATGCTCCATGAGTTAATTTGAATAATGCAGTTTTAAAATATTATTCATACATACATTATCGCTTAATACAGTATGTTTAAAGCCTATGCATCTCTTTTAGTATTTTTTTTAATAATAATTTCTTCACGCGGGAATATTTATTTTCCACTTCAATTGTTTTAATTATAATTATTGTTATTTAAGTAGATTAATTCGGGCTTTTACTATTTCTTAAATATTTTCATCAATCGATAAGCTAATAAACATAAATAAACAACTGACGAATTCTATTATGAAAATAACGAATTTAAAGATTAATGCATTACAAATTAATAACAACAATTAGACTTGTGCTAATAAATTGCAATGGCCTAGTCAAAATATTTTTGGACGCTTTAATTATTTAAATATAATTGAATATTTATGAAGTTCATATTTTCTTTGGAATGTTGTAATAAATTTGTCAAAAGACAACGAAATTATATTATCTAAAGAATATTTCTGTGCCATATTGACCCAATTTACCACTAAAAAAAAAGCATAAACTTTGAATTTTTGAAAGAAATATACTTTTTACTTTTATTTAAAAAATAAACGAGCGCTTGGGAACAGGGATGGGCGAAACTCGACCAAGGAAGGACCCGAAACGAAACTAAATTTTTTTTCGAAACGAAAAACTCGAAATTCGAAACGCAAAAACTCGAAGCTAATTTTTGTCATGAAAGTCTCCTTTTTGTAAACAACAAAAATTGCAAGCAAAATCAGTTAACAGTAAGGTGCTGAGTCGTTATATAAAAACCATCAAAAAGGGCGTTATATAAAAAACCATCAAATGGGTTTTTTTGTGTTTTTATCGATTTTTTCTTGTGTTTTGTGCGTTATATAAAAAACCATCAAAAAGGGCGTTATATAAAAAACCATCAAATCCATATTGTTACAGTATTAACTAGAAAAACAATCGTGCCAATAAAATAAAACCCATATAAAATAATATTTTTAATTAATATTTATTGATGCAATATTAGCATTAAGTAATTCTTTCTTATTTATAATTAGAATAATAATTTTTTAATAATTTATTTTAAAGTTTTAACAATATTCTTTAGATTTTTGAGGAAAATTTATTTATATTTAAGTCTTTTTGAATGTTTACCTTTTCTTTTGAATAATTATTTATTTTCTTGTATTTGGAACTCTCTATGTATAGGAAATCTGGGTTCGATATCGAAATTTGTTAAAGTTTCGTCTTTTTTTATTACGTCGCATTATTTTAGCTAAAAGTTTTCTTTTTTACCCCTTTAATATTATTTTTAATTTATGTAATTTAATATTATTTTCTGTTTTTTCAAATTTTAAGAATTCTTATTTATTGAAAAAATATATAAAAATAATATAATTAAAAAGGAGAAATATTATTAATGGGTAAACCTTAATAGTCAATCCAAGATTTAATAACAAAAGGTAATTTCAATACACAAGATTAATGAATAATGCAACAAAACAGATAATTTTTCAAATTTTAATCCAGTTTTTTTGTGATTTAATCTAAACAATTAAATATTTTCAAATAATTTCAATGGTTCCCCTATAGTCTCAAGAGGGGTATTTCTATAACTCTTGACTTTTAACAATTTATGAATCAGCAATTTTGTCAATTAATTATTTATTAATAAATTATCTTAGTTACTATGTTTTTTGATGAATTAATTTTAAATTTATTACAACAAGTACTTTAACATTGTTAACTTAATTTTGTATTATTTTCTTTTTTGCTATTTTAATTAGCATAAAAATTTATTTTTTGGAATTTAGTTTTTTTTCGTGTGCATTATTTTATTTTAAAAACAGAAATAACGACCTACCCTAATATACGGTTTTTAATGGCCCATGCATTTCCATTAATAAAAATAATAAGAATATTAATTAATCTAGAGAAAATTTTAATAGATAAATTGACGTAACATTTATATTAAATTCAATAATTGATTAAAATTAATGCTAATATTGCGTCAATAAATATTAATTAAAAAATATTATTTTATATGGGTTTTATTTTATTGGCACGATTGTTTTTCTAGTTAATACTGTAACAATATGGATTTGATGGTTTTTTATATAACGCCCTTTTTGATGGTTTTTTATATAACGCACAAAACACAAGAAAAAATCGATAAAAACACAAAAAAACCCATTTGATGGTTTTTTATATAACGCCCTTTTTGATGGTTTTTATATAACGACATAGCACCAACAGTAATACTTTTTGGTTTGAAATAAACATTCATCAATTTCTTGTTTTTGAATAAATCCTGAACTACCGAAACTCTAATTCTTAGGTGTCTATTTTTCCGAAATTTCGAAACGCAAAATTCGAAACGCAAAAAATCCGAAATTTTCTAAAACACGAAACAAAATTTCGCCCATCCCTGCTTGGAAATCGCTTCGCGGATCCAACCGCTCTTGATTTTATTTTAACTTTCTCTTCCCATCTTTCTCTTTCTCATTTCTCTCTATCTTTCTGTCTCTTTCTAGTTTTGAAAGAAAATTGTCAAAAAAAGTAAATTAAATAAAATTTTGCTAATTTTTTATACAATAACCAAAATTTAAGTCTTCATAATTAGCAATATTGGAAAATTAAAGAGGAAAATCCAAAAATGAAAGATCTTTCAATCCCAGGAATTCAGTGAGTGTATGCAGATGGAAGTGTAATTTGCCGATAAATTTCAAAAAATAAAAACCAAATAAAACTTTATAAATCGATCACTCATTCTTGTTTGGCTTCTGCCTTAACTTGCAAACCCCAAAAATAAAACAAAATAGCCATACTTTCGTTTATTATTGATAAAAGGATTACAAATTTATTTATTTTCTGACAATTGTAAACTAATATTGTAAGAATTAAATGAGTATCAGAAAAATAAGCTTTCTAAAAAATTTGTTTAATTAAATAATTTCCTTTTTTTATAGACCAGATCAATAAAATCTTGAAATTTAACATAATTTCCTATCTGCTTAAATGGGATTAAATATTATTTTACAAAATTTCTTCTGCTGAATTACTGCGAATATAAATAAAAATCATTGCTTAATTAAAATGATTAATATTAAAAATTATTATTGATAAGGATGATCGTCAATTCACGTGGTAAAGGTTGGAGATTATCTTGGTAAAAGAATGAAAAGCGAGATGTGTAATTATCAAAAATGAAATTTAAACTTAATACTAGAATTTTTATATCAGAATGAATTAGTAAAATTTTACAAATCCAAAAAAATAAAAAACAAAAACTAGGAAAAGTTTATTATCAATTGTGTACAATATTCCCTATTAGGAGATGATTGATTTATTCCCTCTATAAGAGAAAAATGGGCGTTTTCAGCACTTTTTTTGAATAACTCTCTTCAAAGTGCTTGGATCGGCTCCGAACAAAAGAGCACAGATGGGTTTTAAGGATTCTGCATCGAGTGGTGGAGAGGGATTTTTGAAATTTTGGGTTAAAAAAAAGTTTCTCCAGAAAATTTTTGAAAATTTTGGAAAATTTTTTGGACCGGTTGTACGAAAAGCATCATAAGTTTGCTTTCAAATGACCGAATTGAAAATCGCTTGGTGTTCGGCACATCTACAGACTCCGCTCTTCAAAATGACATATGATGCGTTCGAGTACGGGTTCGGGAAATACTCGAAAAAGGGAAGTCAAGCCTCTTCAAAATTTGGCAGTTTTTTGCCCTGCTTTTTAGAATCCGTGTTAAAGGTTAAACGTAGGGATTCGCGCTGTTTGACGATGGGATGGAAGAATAAAAAAATTAGCATCGTTTTCAGCGGCCCAAATAGGCTTAGAAAAATGCTATTTGAAAATTTTTCGAGCCTAAAAATTTTCATGATTTTTTCGGAATTCTAGGATTCTGGGCGCCACGGTCGGCTTCTACAGGCTGAACGATGTAAATTTGAAAAACTAAGCCGATGGAACACATTGTTTTAATTAGTAGAGGGGGGATACAGGGCGTTTGTATCGTTAGGTACTTGCGTTTTCAAGATAGGGTTAACGCTGTTGAAAATATATGTCACCCAACTTTCACTACAACTTTCTCTACAACTTTCACTACAACTTTCTCTACAACTTTCATACAACTTTCCAACTTTGCCTACAACTTTCATACAACTTTCTCTACAACTTTCTTACAATATTTGATAAATTTTTTTTTTAAATAAAACAACATGCAGGGGGTGGTGGATTGAGGTAGGGGGGGGGGGGACGTGCCATTTTTGTGCCGTTGGTGGAAATGGCTCGACAGATTTTCGTGGAGTATCGTAAACAGTGGAAAAAGCATTGTTTCAGCATTCCCGGTTCACGGCTAAGCAAGATAGGAACTTCATGATTTATCAGAAAAATAATTTTTAGAACATTTTCGACATAAGATTTTAGAGTTTCTGTATCGAATGGTTTAATTATTGAGGAAATAAGAACAAACGAAAGTTTTTACATAAAATTTATGCCTTTTGAAAAATGGCCATACAAAACACTGCAAACTTTTCAAAAAAAGGTATCAAACCGGCAGAAATTACTGATTATATATAGAAAAGATATTTTGCATCGAATGATATAAAGCGTTTTTTGAAATTTTATAGTTAAAAAAAAGTTTCTCCACAAAATTTTTGTAAAAATTTCAAAATTTTTTTGGAGTTTTTTAGTAATTGGTCTGTAACTCGCCGGGGAGTATGGAAACCGTTCTTGGGCCTGGAGAAAGGGCACATCAGAAGACCCAGGCGGTTCTAATCAGCTATCAAACATGTTTCAAGAATAAGTTAGGATTGAGTTATGAATGACACCGGAATTCAAAATTTTGGCCTTATTTTCGCACTGTTTTTTGAAAAATTTTGCCCTTTTTAGGGAGTTTTTTAGAAATTCCTCTGTAACTTGCAGGGAAGTATGGAAACTGAACTTGGGCATGGAGAAAGGGCACATCAGAAGACCATGGCGGTTCAAATGAGCTATCTATCATGTTTCTAGCTTAAGTCTGAATTCAGTTATGAATGACACCGGAATACGAAGTTTCGACTTTTTTTCGCTTTTTTTTGTTGAAAATCCAGTTGTTGGCTTATATCTCGGGAATGTGGAAAGTTAGAATCTCAGAGCTGCTTGGCAACTTGTAGAGCTCGCTGAGACGGATTTTAATAAAAAAAATTCGGACGTGTAAGACCAAGTCTAACCAGTGTTAGACCATGTCAAACATGTAAAAAGAGTGCAAATATCTCACTTTGCGCTAGCCTCTCTGACCTCCGGCCCTTACACGCTCTATCACCATCCCTCTCGCTTATCTATCTTGGATTTTTTTTAAAATGTGGCTTCGCAGAAACAAATGCTTAAAACAAGGATGTTGGCTTATATCTCGTGAACCGTAAAAATTAGAATCTCAGGGCCGCTTGGAGTTTTGTAGAGCTCACTGAGACGGATTTTAATAAAAAAAATCGGACCTGTAAGACCAAGTCTAACCTGTGTTAGACCCTGTCTAAGCTGCAAAAAATGGTCATATTTGGGGAAAGTCAAAATTTTAAGATTTTTCCTGTTTAAATTCCGGAAAACACGCCAATTAAACGTATTTTCGGAAGTTTTCCCTGTTAAAATTCCGGAAACACGCCGCTCTTAAGTGTTTTCCCGGAATCTTTCCTGTTTTTAGCGAAAACACTTCTTTTATGGTTTCTTCCAAACATTGTTTTTTTTGTGTTTTAACCGAAAACACATGTTTACAGCATGTTTGCACCGTAAACCGGAATTTTGCAAAAATTTTTTATGTTTTGGTGTTGCGTGTGTTGTTAACATGTTTTGGCGTAAAAAAACAAAGATTTTTATTAAACATTGTTTTTTGATATTGCTGTTTTGTGTTTTATGCAATTCAATAGGGTCACCCCTATGGGTTTTGACCAAAATTTTTAAACTTTTAATTGATAATCTTGCTTAAAATCTTTTTCCCTTAAAAAAATTGTAGTTAATTTTGCTGTAGGTAGTCTTCGAAGGGGCCGAAGGCCCCTATTGAGGCCGCGCTGCGGCCGGGTACGGAGAAGAAGGAGGGGTAGTCTTCGAAGGGCCGAAGGGCCCTGAGGGGTTCGGTAAAGCCAGAAAGTTTCCCCAACTTATAGTTGTGACACACCTAACATAGTAAAGCATCTATTATGGTGTCACACTATCATGGTGTCGCATTTACCATGGCACCGCACCTATCATAGTTTAGCATCTATTATGGTGTCGCACCTACCATAGTGTTGCATCTATTATGGTATCACCCCTAACATAGTAAAGCATCTATTATGGTGTCACAACTATCATGGTGTCGCATTTACCATGGCACCGCACCTATCATAGTTTAGCATCTATATGGTGTCGCACCTACCATAGTGTTGCATCTATTATGGTGTCACCCCTAACATAGTAAAGCATCTATTATGGTGTCACAACTATCATGGTGTCGCATTTACCATGGCACCGCACCTATCATAGTTTAGCATCTATTATGGTGTCGCACATCTACCATGGTGTCGCACCTACCTTAGTGTGGCATCTATTATGGTGTCGCACCTACCATAGTGTTGCACCTACTATGGTCGCACCTACCATAGTGTTGCATCTATTATGGTGTCGCACCTACATAGTGATGCATCTACTATGGTCGCACCTACCATAGTGTTGCATCTATTATGGTGTCACCCCTAACATAGTAAAGCATCTATTATGGTGTCACAACTATCATGGTGTCGCATTTACCATGGCACCGCACCTATCATAGTTTAGCATCTATTATGGTGTCGCACATCTACCATGGTGTCGCACCTACCTTAGTGTGACATCTATTATGGTGTCGCACCTACCATAGTGTTGCACCTACTATGGTCGCACCTACCATAGTGTTGCATCTATTATGGTGTCGCACCTACATAGTGATGCATCTACTATGGTCGCACCTACCATAGTGTTGCATCTATTATGGTGTCACCCCTAACATAGTAAAGCATCTATTATGGTGTCACAACTATCATGGTGTCGCACCTATTATGGTTTCACATCTAACATGGTGTCGCACCTATTATGGTCGCACCTACCATAGTGTTGCATCTATTATGGTGTCGCACCTTATATAGTAAACCATCTATTATGGTGGCACAACTATCATGGTGTCACACCTACCATAATCTTGCATCTACTATTGTCGCACACGCCATGGTCCAAACCTACCATGGTGTCGCACCTACCCTATTGAGGCCGCGGAGCGGCCGGGTACGCAGAAGAGGTAGGGGTAGTCTTCGAAGGGGCCGCGGAGCGGCCGGGTACAGAGATGAGGTAGGGGTAGTTTTCGAAGGGTCCGAAGGGCCCTGAAGGGTTCGGTAAAGCTTTAGGGGTAGGCTTAGGCTTCGAAGGGCCCGAAGGGCCCTGAGGGGTTCGGTAAAGCCAGAAAGTTTCCCCAACTTATAGTTCCCCGACTGCTCCCCCTACCCACCGAACTGCTAGAGACAGTGTTGAAAGCGCCCCCGGCGCTTTCCCCACAGGGCCCCGAGGGCCCTGGTTCCTAATAAATGAAAAATAATCAGTTATTTTAACCCCGTTAATTCATTTGGACACAAAAGCATTGTCTATTTGCTTTTTTTCGTCCAAATACTAAAGTAGATTGTAAATTATTTTTTATAAAATGTTTTTCTTAAATTATATTTTATGATTTTAGTATAAGTTTTTGCACTGTCTGTGCACAAGGGTCTGGAGTGGGTTCTTTAGCACACTCTCCAAACCGTTTTACCGGTTATACCCCAAAGCGACACAGAAGAAAAGAAGAAAGTTTTATTTAGGGAAAAATGGTTGGAATGGGAAGCGAGAGCAAGGGATGAGTAGGTGAAAGTACAAAGGAGAAAAAGGGAACGAGAGTGAGGGTTAACAGGGCTTTTTATAGGTCGGGATTGGGGCCAACAATAAACATCAGGAAAAGAGATAGGGGCCAAAGTCCACAAATGTCAAACACTCCATTCTTCCCCTCTTTTTGAAACCGTTTCGTTCTTTTTTTTCAACGAGGCACATATGGGCGGAAACGTCGATCAAAGTGACGTCCAGACTGACAGCCGCAGCAACGATTGGATCCCGACTGCCCGGCGTTCATGAAGTTATGGTAGTGCTGCTGTTGATGATGTGCATGACGCATGTTATAGTAGTAGTGTGCATGCCCGGAAGCCCCCGAACCCGCTCCACGGCCCATTCTGCCGCGTCAACCGACCAAAGCACCCCCTCGATTGGAGCCTCGGCCACGCTCACTGGCATTTTGGATGAATTCGCCTGCGGCGGTGAAAGTTCAATTGGGATCGATTCCTCGAGCTCACGCCCGGCTTCTTCCCCTTCAACACTCTCAGTCTCTTCCTTAATTCTTCCCTCCCCTCTTCCTTCCATTATTTTTTTTAACTCCCCTTTAAAACGTTTAGACAAACTTTTCTGCTTCCCCATTTGAGGATGAGGTGTAGGGAGAACTTTTCAAATGATTCACTTCATTTGCATACAAAAATTTCTCAATTTCTTCCGATACAAATTGTGGTCCGTTATCACTAACCAACGTAATCGGAGCTCCAAATTGCGCAAATGTCTCATGTAAAGCCATTATTATTGCATGTGAATTAGTTGAATTTGGTTGATATACCCATGGGGTACTTTGAAAACGAGTCTACCATAACTAAGAAATTTGTATTCCAAAGAAATTAAAATTCATAATTAGGGGGTCTCAGGCATGGGGATCTCGTTAATTCCGATTTTAATGCATGAAATGCTTGTTGTTGGCCGATGCCCCATTTAAAATTCACTACATTTTCTTCTCCTCTCAACAACAGTGTCAGTGGGGCTGCTTTGGCAGCATAATTAGGTATAAATTTCATCCTAGAAATCCGAGGAACCTTTTAAGTTCTTTGACATCCCCAGATTCTGGGAATTTCTCAATTACTTCCTTATTACTAATGGAAGGTTCATAACCTTTTTGGTTCAATTTTTGACCCAAATAAATGATTTCCTTCTTGAAAAATTCGCAAATTCGCACTTTTGAGGCTTCAATTTCAAATTAAAATTACGAATTTTTCTGAAAACTTTCTGTAAAATGTGTATGTGTTCTTCAAAAGTATTTGTGTATACAATTATATCGTCTATATATACACATGTCTGTTGATTGCCTGGCAAAACCTCATTCATTATTCTCTGAAATATAGCAGGACTATTTTTAAGTCCAAAAGGTAATTTCTTCATGGCATAGACTCCCCGTTCTGTTATAATTCCGCCTTTAATTTAATTCCTGGTTGATATTTTTCTGGAACTCGGTATGGTCGACTGTAAACAGGCATTCAGTGGTCGTTAAAATATGTGGGGCGGTAATGGTGCATTCTCCCAAATCATAGTCATGCGCCAAAAACACATCCTCATTTTGGCGTAACAATTCCAAAAATATGTTTAGTTCAGTCCTGTTTTGCAAATCATTCTTTCGCTGGCTAACCATTTTTGCGAACCCTCCCATATTTTCTAAAATAAAACACTCCTTTGTTGTCTGGAGCTTTTGAGCTAATTGGCAGTGTTGTTCGGGACCAAGAATTTTTCGGGACTCGGGATCGGGACCGGGACTAGACACCGGGACTCGGGACCATTTCGGGACCGGGGCTTCATAAGCCAGTTTTGGGGGGGGGGTGTTTTTGAAAAATTTTGAAGAAAAAAATTTTGTTATGTGAATAATAATTTATGTTCTCATTCTTCGTCATCAAAATTATGATGCAAAAAAAGTTGCATTTTAATTCCAGATCCTTCCATTTAATCTGATTACTAAACATTTAAGAATAGTTAAGTGAAACATGATTGGAAAATATCGAAATTAGACATTTAGCATAATTAGAAAAATATCATCAAACATAAAATTTGAAGAATTCTTGTCGATAATTTTTTTTTCAAAAGATAATCCAGTACTGCCTTCATTTCCTTAACACTTTCTGGTCCATAAGTCTAACTTTGGGGGTGTAAAAAAGTCCCGAAAACCGGGACTAAAACACCGGGACTCGGGACCGGGACCAAAAAAACCCGGGAAAATCCCGGTTTTTGGCCCGTCTCTAAGCCCAATTGAAAGGGCAGTTTTCACATTTCCCAAAATCACTTCGAATTATCCTCCTTTGCTTATTTCATTTGGGATTACGGTTACTGGTGTTTCAATCTCCCACACAGCAAAATTCAGTTTCACCACCGATTTACCTAACGCTGGGATTATTCCTGGACCAATCCTCGTAACTCCCGAAACTTCGGGTTTGTCAAGGTTCTTTATGCCTAATTTTTTGCACTTTTCATCCCACAAAGAGTAATGTGGGCGCACTTGTCACCAAATTCTAACCTTTCTATCATTTATTTCACACTCAATTCTGGAATCTTGGCATTTATGGATTTCAACCACTGCTACCGTTGCTGCTTGTATTACTCCATTTGTAATTGCCTCATTGTTACTTGACCATCGTTGGGTTAGTGGTATAGCATTTTGTCGAGCTAATGGGAGCTGATTGTCCTCTTCAGCCTCACGTTTCAATTCTTGTTTCCTTCTTTTGGCCATTTGAATTGACCTAGAAACACGGACAATCGATTCCCTAACATTTAGCCGATTAGACAATTCCATTAAAAAATTTCATGATGAATTTCGCTGCTTCCAAAGTTTCAGTAAAATGTTCAGGGTAATATAATTCACTTAAATTTGCCATAACTATATTTTTAAACACAGTAAATCCTATTTCTGGCAAGTCAATATTTCCATATCGGGCAATTTTATGCACAGCCTCCCATGGGACTTCCTTAATATCTCCGTTCATTTGGTAAATTAAACGATATTGTTAACAAAAGAATTGGTAAAATGAGGCTCTCTCCCCTTTTTGAAAATTTTTCAAAAATTTAAATCGATAAAACATGTTTTGGAAGCTTTCCGATCTCGGAGCTGAAATCGAGCAAAAAGTCGGAAATAAGTAACAATACAATAAAAATTTATAACAAAAAAATATTTTACTCCAATTATTGATTGCAATTCCAGATGAGGTACATTAATAAGTACATGCGGAAATTTCGCAATCATTAATTTTTATAAAATTGCTTTGGCTTATATAATCTTTTTGTTTTTGGAAATTGATATAGGTATTTTTTTTTATTTAACTCATTTGTCTAAATATTTTTATTTAAGCATTTAATTCTCACTTCTATCGAAGGGTTCTTTTAATTTAGTTAGCAATTGTACAAGAACTTCATTAGAGAAACTTTTCTGTTCTCTTTTTTTTTTTTGGTTTTTTTATTGTGGCTTTTCAGGTGGCCCCATGAACTCGTGTTTGGGCCTTTGTTTGACAATAATTTTCATTTTTTTACTATTTTTACACATATCGGCTTTTTAAATTTTATTATGGTATTTAGAAAACGTATTTTTCTTTGTTTTCTGATTAAAATATAATTTTTTAATGATTACATTTGTATAAGAATTTCATTAGAAAAAGAAAAATTTAATAATTTAAAAATATTACTTGTTTTTTTTCTTACAATTATAAATTCTTTTATCTCGAGCACCCCAAAATTTTTTGAAAATTAAAAATGTTGTTTATTTACAAGAATATTGTTTTATTTTGTTTTTTAATTTTTTTTTATTATATTATAAATTATTTAAATTAAATTTGTTCTGAAGCCTCTCTCTTAACTCGTAATTACCGGCCGAAATTTCTTTGCGAACTGAAGCAACATGCTTTCATTAGCGCTAGGAGTTTTCGACAGCGGACTTTTTTTAAGTTTAAAGAAATAGTGTTTTCATATTAATTATTTCTTTCTTTTTATGTTTTATAATTCCCTTATTTTAATTTTTATGGAGACTTCAAATTCCATTATTTAGCGTTTTTAATTTTTTATAGCATTGTTTATGATAATCTTTATATAATGTTTTTTTTTCAATTTGATGGCTTAAAATTTAAATTATGTTTATAAGATCTGAATTCTAACAATAAGCGATTTCAAAAATTAGACAAAACAAATTCAGTGATTAGTTTTATTATTATTTTTTTAATTTACTTACATTTTTAGTTGTTCTATTATAATGGGAAATTCATATAAATAAATTAAAATTTAGGCTTCCTTTATGGGTTTGGGGTTAGGAAAATTAATTTTTTCTTTTGTCTTATTTTTAAGATTCTATTTTATTTCAGCTCTTAAAAAAAACTAAACAATTTTTCTTGATAAATTGTTTGCAGAAAAACTTTAAAAACGCAATCAAAAACATATATATATTTTATAATTATTTGTAATATTCATTTTTTTATTATGTCATCCTATTAATAGGAAAAAATTTCCAACAGTTTATTTTTATTTGATTAAATGCGAAATTTTGTAATTTATAATTTTCGTGTAAATGTTAAATATTTGCTCGCTTTCTTTTGTCTAAGGTTGAATTCAAAAAAATATATTTTTTCGCGTCACAGCCTCAAAAAAATCACTATTTTGCATATCGCCGCAGAAATAATTACGCCATTTTTTGGCTTTTTTGAGTAATTCTTAAGAAAAAATTGCATCTCTATGGATCAAATTTTTAAAACTTCTTTTGAAAAAAGGATTTATAGCTGAAATATAGATCACATCTTCTAGAAGAATTTTTTTTGCGTTTCGTTAAAAAAGATTAAATTTAATTCTTTTTCATCTATGACAAATTGATTTATTTTTCTTACTATAACCGGTTTAATAAATCGTCTTTTGAAAATCTTTCATTTTTTTTCAACATTATAAAATACGATAGGTAAATTTATTAATTCGATATATGTTCGAATTTCTTTTATCTTATTATAAGTATTATTTTTTTACATTATAATTCAATTTTCATTTAATTTATTTTTTTTGTTTTTTAAACTTCAGTTCCGGTCTTAATTTTTAAAAACTCTTTCCTACTATGTCTCATTTATTTTTGCAATTCAGAAAATAATTGCTAAGTTGACTCCAATTTGTTACCAATTACGATATAATTTTGATTCCATCTTTTTGTTTTATTCATTTTTCATTGCAATAAATTTGGACTATTCCTATTTTTACTGATCATTTTTTCTGTGATTAATTTTAGTTTTTTTGATTTAATCCTATTTCTTTAATCCATGCATAAATTTTTTTTCGTTTAGTTCCATTTTTTTGAAAATAATTTCTTCTAATTTAGCCTATTCTTTGAAGAATATTCTCTTTTTCCTTCAATTGACCTCTTTTTTTTATAAATTCAGTGGAAATTTTCCTTGTGTTCGGTTATTTGGGGGTTGATCAATCGTTTATCATTGTCAACTGATCATCATTGTCCATTTGATTAATACTTTTTGTTGCCCGTTGCTACGACATTTGCGCCCTTAGACTTGGCCCGGTGCTTCGACATTTGCGGCCCCCGACAATTGCGCCCCCTTAAAAGAGTACGAAATTTTGTTTCGAAAAAATTGGTTTAATGTTTCCGAGATTTGATGGTCCATATCTTTAGAGTTATTTACACATAGTGGAAACGTGTTACCGGCTATGAGACTTTGACTTCTACCGTTATTTATTTATTTAATTATTTATACATTTCGCCAATCTTTTATATTGTTGCTTATATTTTTTGTTGGAGTATTCAGTTCGTTGTATTCGGATGTGTTTATATTATTTATTCAATGTTTTCTCCTCTTCTCTTCGGAAATAAATTATATATTTCTTCGTTTTGACTAAGCCCAATCGGCTAGTTTTAATTGAGTCTGAGTAATTGGAGTTTGAGTTTCGGTTCGTTTCGAAAAGTGCTCCACGTAAAAAGGGGAAGAGCTTACTTGGCGCTCCTGGTTTACGACCCCTCCCATCCTTCGGACACCGAACAGGAAGCAAATTTGAGTTCAAGAGTTATTTTTTAAAGTTAAGGCTTGTTAATTGTGATGGCAGAGCATTCGGATCATCAGGGACCGAGACGCGATGAAATGGCTGATGATCAACAGAAAATTTGGCAGGCAATGTGAATCGAGGTTTGCCATTGGGTGATGAACAGGCGGAGGAGGTGTGCAAAATTTGACCCGAAATGTTGATGTACGTCACCCACAGGTGGGACGTCACAACTATAATCTCCGACCTCGCCTCAATCAACGCTTTTATGGAGAAAACCCGGACAGTCTGATGAATTTTTTCCCCCGCCACTCCAAAACAATCGCCCAAATGAAATTTTAAACAATGCTTTTCGGAATGTTAATTGGAAAACAGAAACCCAAAATTGCAAAGAGAAACCGTGCCAATAGATTTGTCAACATGGTCGCCCGGTTGCAAACTCATCACCAATTGAGACCAATTCGCCGCACATTTCATTTGAAAATCAAAATTTGGTTGTGCAGAGAAGGAAATTCGGGAAAGGTTCTATGAAAATCCACACGGATTCGTGGACAAAATTTTGAAGGTCTTTCATACAAACGTTCACGGGGACAACAGTTTAATGACCCGAGAGTTATGCAAATGGGTCGGACGTATATGGTCCAGTGGATTTATATGACGAGCCTGGTCGTTATCCTTACGGAAATGAGCAAAATTTTGAAAGTTTTGAAGAAATTTTGGAAGGAATGTGCGAAATTATGACGGAAGTTTGGGCATGGCGTTATACCATACGGAAACCAGCCACAACTTGAAAATTTGCAAAGAAATTTTGAAAGAACGTTGAGCAGATTGAAAATTTGGAAAGAAATTGGGAACGAGGTGTGAGGAACGAAAATTTTGTTGGACCCCCACGGGCCATGAACCAAAATTTCGATGTTTGGACGACGAAGAGCAGCACGTTTGAAGAGCCAAATGGAGGGAGAGACAAACATGGCCGCCCAAATTATGGTCCAGTGCTTCAAATAATTTGGCAGGAGATGAAGAGTTGTAAGGGAAAGGCCGCGACCAAACTATGTTGGAATTCAGGCGAAGCCAACAGCGGACGAATGAGTTTATCAAAATCAAAATATGGTTTCAGTTCCTTACGTCAAGGAATTCCTGAAATTATTCTCGAACTCCATAAAGTCACACTTTCGAATCAATACGCAAATGTTTTAAAGAGATTCCAAATCTTTTCGGTACTGAAGGGCGTGACAAGTTAATGATTTTTTCACCACGGTTGAGTTATGCACTGGAGATTGGAGACATGAGAAAAAGTTGGAAATTTTGAGAGCCAAGCTTAAGGAAAAGCATCGAAAGCATTGAATATGTCTTTGAAAAAATTCGGTTCCCAAGCACCATTCGAAATTCTTAAAAAGGAAATTACTTCAATTTTGAGAGAAACCGATTACAGGGAGGCGAGTGCTTTTACAGAACTTACCCATTCGGAAAACAAAAATGGGTGAAGACATTGTGAAATTTGGAGAGCGGATTCAAAGATTGGTAAGGTGCGCATATTTCGGAATTGACGAAGACCAGTTGGATGAAATTTCGAAAAAATTTTCATTCAAATGTTAATGACCAAAACATGGCAAGATTTCTGGAGTGCCAGTCAAAACAATCGCAGACTTTTGATGAATTGTTGATGGTGGCCAATCGTTTGAGTTTGGTTGACACGAAACGAAATGCGAACGAACAAACTTTTCAAAATCGGAATTTCCAGCAAGAAAGTACGCAATTTGGTTCGGCAAAAACGCAAACTCGAAACCAAAATCATTTTGTTCACAATCAAAATATTTCCAGTCTAGACAAAATCATCAAAACCAGTTTTTTGGAAACGGAATGTCAGAGACAAAATTTCTCGGTAGGCAATTTGAAGGTCAACCCCAAAATGCAGAATGGAACCGAGGTGGTAACCCAAATTCGAATCAGAATTTCCGACCGGTCTCCCGCGAACAATACACCAGTTGGCGAAGAAAGCAGAATGTACCGAATGCACACAACAAAATTTTTCAGGAGGACGAACCAATGCGAATACTATTGTATCACTGAAAAAAGTACAAACGAACAGGAAGGTGTAGTTTTCTGTGGTAACATTTCCAAAAAAGAAATTCCGGCTTATGAAAAATTTTTCAATTCTTTGACTACCCATGCAACCGAATTTCCTCTTTAAGTCCAGCCCAGCCAAAAACTCGAATGCTTAACGGTTGTACTAAAAGTGGAAGGGCATGATGCAAAAAGTTTGTTAGATTCGGGTGCTGAAACAAATATTGTCAACCCCGAATTCCTTTATAAGTTGGCATCGAATATACAAATTGATTTGATGAATTGGGATTTAACCAAATAAAGGTTCACAACAATTCCTTTGATGTGGCGTCTTTTTCTGGTTCTCGGATTTCGATTATTGGGTCATAAATGTCCCTGTTGAACAGAAAAACAGAAAAGCAGTGTTTCGTGTTTGATTACAAAAGACAAATTCAATTATGATTTAGTTTTGGGTACGAAGCTATTGATTCACTCGGCTTTTACCTCGGAAATACTATCACAAATGAAATTGTCCATTTTTCAACCAATAACCCGATACCGATCAGATCCGTTTTTGAATTCAGTTAGAGTTGCTTCGTTTGTTGTTATTTCCCCAATGTCTCTTGTTTTGTCAATTCAAAAATTGATAATTTTGAACATTACCCTAAAAATTCTCATTTTCTTATAGAAGTACAAATAATTCTGTTAAATTGACATGGAGGGCGAAGGCGAAGAAGAGTTGATGGATACGACGAGGTGGACAAAACTGAATTGGAGAGACTGCAAAAAATGGACAATGCGGAGTAACAAAAGAATTAGAAAAACTCGGCATTCTTTTTTCGGGCACTCACAAATTGTGCAAATGGACTGGAAAGCGTGGACAAAGCGAACCACCGATTCATTTCAGACTGAGAAAATACCAGTGGTGAGTGTCCATTATTGAGCGCTCTGGACTTCATCGGCTCAAGGTTTAGTTAAAGTTTTGGTACATAACAAAAATTCGTCTCCAATTTTCCTCAAAAGTGGCATGGAAATTGCAAAAGCGGAAATGATTGATAGTGTATACTCTCTAACCGAAATTTTGCCAGAATTTCCTGGGACAGTTTGGCACATTCAAAAATGATTGGTACCATCGAAACACGTAAGATAATGAAGAGGTTTCAAAACTGATGGCAATTCTTGAACCAAATTTTGGGCCCTTATCAGTGGAAGAAAAAAATGTCATGACGAACTCATTTTGGAATTTTCCGATATTTTGGCAATACATGAATCTGAATTGACTCAAACAGACTAGTTGAGCACCAAATTGACACAGGAACTTCTGAGCCAATTAAAATTCCTCTCGTCCGATCCCTTTGTGGAGTTCGGCTCAAGTTTCAGAAATGATAAACGACTATTTAAATCGGAATGTTTATTAGACCCTCAATAGTCCATGGGCTTCACCCATTGTACTGGCGGTTAAAAAGGACAAATCTTTAAGGTTTTGTGTTGACTACAGAAAAACTGAATTCGATTAAAAAAGGGATCTTATCCCCTCCCAAATATTGATGGAATTTTAATGTATTTGGGGGAAAGGAAATTTTTCAGTACTTTGGATTTGATGTCGGGATACTGGCAAATTCGGGTATCTCCCGAGGACGTTCAAAAAACCGCTTTTTCTGTTCCAAATGGTCATTATGAATTTTTGGTCTTCCCTTTGGTCTTTCAAATGCACCCGCCACTTTTCAACGTTTTATGAATCGATTTTGAACGAATTTATAATGATTTCGTTTTTGTTTACCTTGACGATATTCTTATTGCCTCAAAAAATTTGATGAACTATTACACACCTTAAATTGGTTTTTCAAAAATTGCGAGAGAGTGGGGTCAAAGCAAAAGCCAAAAAATGTGGCTTTGCTCTTGAAAAAGCACCTTATTTAGGCCACACGTTAACCAGAGAAGGGTTAACCAAAAATCCGGAAAATACGAACCAATTTTAAACTATCCGATACCGAAAACAATTAAGGAATTCAAAGATTCCTTGGAATGGCAAATTGGCACCGGAAATTCATAAAAAACTATGCAAAAATGCAGCACCTCTGACCACCCTTTTAAGGAAAAACCCAACAAACAAATCTTTGGTTTGGAATGATTCCGCTAAAAACTCATTCGAAAACTTGAAGTCTCATGTGGAGGAAGTGGTTTTGAAGTACCCAAATTTTGAGTTGGCAGAAAAGGAGCCAAAATCAAATTTCACATTTTTTGTGATGCAAGTAGATGGACTAGGCGCTGTTCTATGCCAAAGAGACGACTCAAAACACTTCGTCCATTTGTTACGCATCTAGAAAATGCAGTAAAGCCGAAAGCAATTATCCCCCGACAGTTCTTGAATGTTTAGGCATAAAATTTGCGGTTCAAAATTCAAACATTTTATTGCCTGGCTTCCAACAGTAGTGGTGACAGATCATAAAGCCATTCCCGCAATGTTCAAAAGCAAAATTCAGTTGGGAACCCAAAAGTTGACCGATGGTTAGGGATTGGGTGCTCCTTTTCAGTTGGAAGTAATTTACATCGCCCGAAAGGAAAATTATGTTGCAGATGCTCTTTCAAGGCCCATGGCGAGAATTTTCGGAAAAAGAATTAAAATTTCGGCTATCGAACGTACGCCACTTAAATTGCCAACCAAGTTACAAAACGGAATGGGTGGAAGACCAAAAAGTCTGAATTGTCTTTTATTTTTGATTTTCTTTCTGAGCATAAACTCCCTGATGATGAGAGATTGAGACAAAAGTTACTCAATTCATTTCAAACTTTATTGTTGAAGATGGAGTTTTATACCACTAAACGAACAAAAAGAAACCGATTTGTTCATTCCGCAAAAATTTCGTGAAATTCTTTTATTTGAACACCATTCGGGCAATGTGGAGGTCACCAATCGGGCAAAAAGATTTTTAAACGTCTTTTAAATCAAAATTTTTTCTGGCCTAACATGCTGGCTGATGCAATTATTGGGCAAAATCATGTCGAATCTGTGCACACAACCGAATTCCAAGGAGAAATCACCCGGGTCTTAATCCAATTATTACCCAAAAACCATCCGAACTTTTGTGTATGGATATTTTAAAATTAGGCACCACCAGAGACGGAAATAAATATTGTCTCGTGATGATTGATCATTTTTCACGATTCGCTGAAGTTTGTCCAATTCCAAACAAAAAAGCTGAGACTGTTTCCGAAAAATTGTGGAAAATTGGGTTTTAAAATTTGGCACCCCTGAAAAAATTCATTCGACCTTGGGGCGAATTTTTAATGAAATTCTCAAAGAAATTACGAAAATCTTCTTGTTTCGAGGTCAACCACAAGTGGGTATGATCCATGCCAAGGGGATGGCAGAGAGATTGAACCGTTCAATAATTGAATGTTGCGCAAAACAATCACAAGTCCTTGGGAATGGGACAAAAGAATTCCTTATGTGGTTCTCTTACAATGCAACCCCAAATGAATCAACTGGACATTCCCCGTTTACTATATTTTTTGGGCGTACAATTCAATTTCCGACCAGCTTAACAGCACCAAAAAGAGTCAATCCTGCTTACAATCGATACTGATGGTTATCTCCATTTTTTCGGGAAAATTATGAACAAATTTTGTTGGAGACATCAAAAAACATTGCCAAAGCACAGGCAATTCAGAAAAGTAATTTTATTCAAATCAAATGTAAACCCAGAAAAATACAAAGTTGGCGACAAATCATGGTCTATTTTCGTCCATCTGTCAAAAATGACCACAAAAAATTGTCATGGAATTTTTATGGTCCGTATTTGATTAAAAATCTCCACCCCAACCGCTGCATTTGTTGTTCCCATTAATCGGTTAAATGACGAATCTGTTAAGGTTCCAATTGAACATTTATCTCATGCACCAATCGAAATCTCGGATGAAGTTTTTCTTCCTAAGCAAAAAAGGAACCGAATTTTAAATAAAATGCCACTTTTGTCGGAAAAATTTTGGGACGAAGAAATGTTCAATAATTCACTTTCGAAAATTCTTTTGAATTCAGGTTCATTTGAGATTAATGGCATGCGCCATGACTCTTATGCAGTGGAATTGAGGGGCACAAACATTGCCAGCAATCACTTTGGCCGACATTTTTCCATCTCTGGCGACGATGGACAAATTGCGCATTCTCAAAATCGAGACTCTCGGTGAATTGGTCTCGCTGATGATTGCAAAGGACGTCCCATTGCACAACTTCGGAATTGGACAGCAAAAAAAGCATAGAAGGACCGGACTGTCTTTTGAAATTCAGCTCAAACAATTTCCCCTCCCTTCAAGAATTCATTTCAATTATTTCTCTGTGGGTCGATCGGTGCGACTTTGCCTTTCAGAATCTATGGCCTCGGGTTGCAAAAAAGTTGATTTTTGGTCCCAAAAGAAAAAAAGGCCCACCCATATCAGAGAAAGATAGAAGAGCAATTGAAGATGTTAGGCACGTATGTGTCTTGGGGCTGAAAAAGGTGCTTCGAAGCCCTTATATTTTTTTGGTGATTCTGCTGGCGAAGGGATTAAGGAAAAGTTGGCGACAGAAAGTTTTTCAAAGGAGCTGCACGGCACTTTCAAATGTAATTTCGGAGTCCTATTTCGGGTCTGATGAAAGAAGTTCTAATTTTGGTCGGTAGAGACGATATCATTGGTGATTTGCCAATTGAAAAGTCAAAAAAGGCTATCCAAAAATGGCATTTCACATGTCAATTTTCAATCAAAACTTTCATTATTCCGCCACCTTTCATTTCGAAAAAAGCCCGGAACATGAAATTTCCTCAAAATGCTTGTGGAAGTGGTGCCCAAGGAAGGAAATGTAACTTTGGCACTCAAACGGGGCTTTAGGAACATTGTGAAATTACCCGGTACGGAGACAAGAAGAGAACCGTAATGTTGACGAATTTGGTCAATTGAAATGGAGGAGCAAAAGTCATTCTTAAATTTTTGGAGGCCGTTTTTGGAATTAAAACGCCACTTAAATGGCTTCAGTTCCTAATCCACACGGACAGGAAAAAGCCGAAAACGATCAGTCGGTGATTCAAAATTTGTCTAATCAAATGCCACCAAATCGATCAGAATTCGCAATTATTCAAATACACGGTCAATTATCGCAATTACGGTTTGGTCCACCAAGTCGTGGTAATCGTGAAATTTCCGACAGCCACAGAAAATTTTGGTTATTCTCGTGTTGGGGAAAGTTCCGGAGGGATTTCGTACCGAAACGGGGTCGTTTTTCTTAATCGGAATGTTAAGGCAAAATTTTTTGACTGTGATCTCACTCTCGTTGCTTTAAATTAATTATGTTTTCATTTTGCCTCTTCGCCAAAGACACCATTTGTTTGTTATTTTCAATTTTTCCTAATTGTCGGTAATAATTGGTAATAAATAAAGATTTGACAAATTTTATACGTTCTAAGTTTCCAAACTCATTTTCTCCCCTTTCCTCTTTCCTTCTTAGATTCTCCGTTCTCGCCATTTTCATCAACGCATTCAAATGTGCGCGGGGGCGCCTCCTTTGTTGTGTGGGGGGAGGACACTTCGTTTTGTCTTGCCGCGCTTCGCAGGGGCTCAGCTGTTCGGAGCGGGTGACGTGTTACCGGCTATGAGACTTTGACTTCTACCGTTATTTATTTATTTAAATTATTTATACATTTCGCCAATCTTTTATTATTGTTGCTTTATATTTTTTGTTGGTATTCAGTTCAGTTGTATTCGGATGTGTTTATTATTATTCAATTGTTTTCTCCTCTTCTCTTCGGAAATAAATTTATATATTTCTTCGTTTTGACTAAGCCCAATCGGCTAGTTTTAATTGAAGTCTGAGTAATTGGAGTTTGATTTCGGTTCGTTTCGAAAAGTGCATTCCCACGTAAAAAGGGAAAGAGCTTTACTGAAATGCGTTTTCTGAAAAAAGGATATGGTTCTTTTTCAAATTTAAATTTGGGATGCGCAAATGTCGGGGCGCAATGTTTTTTTTTTGTAGGTTAATATTGATTAAAAAATGGTTGGGTTGATCTACATTCTATTTAAATTTTTTTTTTTTTTATTGAAATTAAAAATTGAAAAAAAAAAAGTAAAAAATTAATTTTTTTTTAAATTTTTTTGGGGGCCCAATTCGTGGCGAAAATGTGGAGGGCGCAAATGTCGTCTAACCTGTTCCCTCATCTCGGCTTTTCCCATTTCCTTCTGTTTTTATTGCCCCATTCTTTTCCAAAAAATTTCATTAAATAAGAAAAGCAATATACAATTTACAACGAAAATCTTTAATGAAAAAAATTATATCCACTGACAAATATAAAAATATTAATCAACAAGCGAAATAATGGGTTGTACATATTCTAATGTCGGAGCATCTTCTATGTTTCTTTGTGGATTTGTCCTGTCTGAATGCACGAAAACCAAATTTTTAGTTAAATAAACAACTTATTTTTAGTTATAAATTTATGTTAAATAATTATTTGTTTTTTAGTCACTTTTCTTATGGGACAATTTTTGAGAGATAGGGTTTCATTTCTGAAAAAAAATAATAAAATTCAATAAATCCTTTATTGCATAAAACAATTTAAGTGTCATTAAGAAATTTTTCTATTTCTGTGAATTTTAAGACAGACAAATTAAAAAAAATATGTGTTGGGAGAGGGCAGGGTTCTATAGTTAGAGGCCATAACTTTCTTTAAGCTCAATGGAACATTTGTAAAATTAACAAGCTAAAAAGTTCCTACTGAATTTACTTTATATACTTCACTTTACTTTTTATTATTTAAATTTTATTTAACGTTTTTTCATAACTTTTTTGACAAATTCATTTATCGAGGCAGCGTCCCAGCCCTCATTGTGACTTTTTAATACTGTGAATAGAATAAATTGGTCCTTAATATTTTTTGTTTAAATATTAAGTATTGAAAATGTTTACAAGTATTATTTTGCCGCATTTTCACTAGGGTTTATGATTCCAATAAAGCCTTCTTTTATTCGTTTCGCTATTTTCTTTTTGTTTTCAATATGTGGTTCGAATTAATGTCTATTTAGCAAATTACTGATAATTTTAATAAATAACTGTTGATAGGCATTTTTCGGATTTTGTTAATCGTTTTTATAAGTTGCTCTATTATTTTGGGGTCAGATTTTTTTAAGGTGCCGGTTAAATTTTATTTCTAAGTTTTATTTACATAATTATTATTTAACATTTGAAATTTAGGTTTTATACAAAGGAGCTAATATTTAATCTATTTCTATTTTTTATGCTTTTAATAATTGTAATTTTTTCTTAGGTGTTGAACAGTATGACAAAAGTTCTAATAATTTCAGTATTTGTTTTGGGTACTGTTCGATTCCATTTTTTAGGTGAAGTTCTATAAATTTATTTTTAAAAATACCGGTAATTTTTCAATTACTCTCAAGGGGATTCTTAAAATAGAGAGAGTACTTCACAATTAAAAAAAATCATTAAATAGAGATATGTAAAAAAATAGTATCCAACTTTTCGTCAAAATTAATTGCCAAAAAAAGTGACTAAGTTTGGAAAATTTTCTTTCCTAACTTTTGTAATCAGACTTCATTCTTACAAGTGCCTAAATTTACTCATTACTTTGGCAAACAAAATACGAGTTACGACTGACTTCCATCTATTACAATGAATTTCAGTATCATTTTTTCGTAATAAGGTTTTTAAATTAAACATAATTTGTTTATTTTTCCATTCTTCATGTTCTAATGAATTATGCAATATTTGTTTTTAGATAGATTTTTTTAGTTTTTCTTTCGGTTATGCGGTTGTGAATTTCTCTAAACTGTATTTATTTAAAATTTACATGCCACTGGCTTATTCGCTTTCCTGCTCTATCTTTTTAATATTTACTTTCTTAAGTTATTAATTTCAAGATACTGTATAAAATTGTATTAATGATTTGGCACAAATAAAACTCAAATTCACTTGCGCTTTTATTTATGGCGTGTTGTTAATTTGTGTGTTGGCATTATTTTCTTTACAACGTTTCATGCTATTTATTGTTTAATTTGAAGTGGTCAAAGAATTTTTTTAATGAGGTTTTGTGGTTTAGGGATTTTATGAATAAAAAACTCAAAAATAAAAAGCTTAGAGATTCGTTTTCTAATTTATTCTTCGTATTCTTTAAACTTATATACGAACTTTTAATTTTATTTCGGATTAAGTGCGATTTTATCAGTTCCTTTACAATAAATCCGTGTTTATGTTTTCCTCATAAAATTGTTTATTCGTAATTCATTTATCTTATTGACTTTTATATAATTCTTTTCCTTTTTTAAATCTTCACGTGTAATCAATTTTTTGGGACTAATTTTGTTTAAATTGCTTCTAAAGAGTTTTTTAATGCTTATTTTATATATCCCGATTTAAAATTTTTTAAATTATTTGGTTTTCAATCTTTGTCATTTTTTGCTCATTTTTTGTAGTAATTTCTGATTTATTATTTCTAAAAAAAACCAGGGATAAAGTACGCATATTCTTTGTAAAATCCGCTTTTACACAGTCTTTGATTTAAAGATTTTATTTTTCAAAAACCTTTGCTATTCTTTGCTTGCTGAGAATTTAATTTCGCAAAATTTTATTTTTGGTCCTAACCCAAGTTAAGACCATTGAGTTTTTCAAGCTCAAAAAAATTCTCTATCAAAATTGGAATTATAGTCAATTTAGAAAAAAAATAAAGAAGATTTGTTATAAAATGATCAACGAAAAAAAAAATACAACATTTTTACATATAAAAATTAAATAATATTTTAATTTATTAAAAGGAATACTAAGAAATTTTTTGTGAAATAAAAAATGTTTTGGTTTGGAGAAATCTGATCATATAATCGATGTAAAAAGGTGTACTTTTCGCCTAGCAATTGGAAAATGAAAATGAATGTTTCGTGTAGTGTTCATTACTTTCGTCCAATCAATTCCCTTCGGCGTCAGTTTTTTCATTGATGCTATTGAGTAGAGAAAGGAAACGAAAAAGGTGAATGTAAGAGTAATTAAAAAAAAACGAAAGTTATTTTTTATTAATATTAATTTATAATAAAAGCGAATTAAATGATTTTAGGATTTGAGTCAATATTCTGCAACACAATACTAAAATTCTATATTTAAATTAAAATAATAACATAAAAAATAATTTAATTGCATAAGTATTTTAGGTTAAACACGCTTGAAATACCAATACAACCATTCATGCAAAAGTACAGAAATCGGGTTTTATTTTTAAATAAACAGAAAATGGCAAAAAAAAAACGCATTGGAATATTTTTTTTTAATCAATGCAAATCCAAAACATAATTGAATTTATTTTAATAACCTTATTTATTAATATATTAATTATATCTGCATAAATATTCTTTAAAAAGAGGAATCGGATTTTTTTTATTGTTCAAAATTAACAATTTTATAGAAAATATTTTATAAATATAAATTATTTATTTTATAATTTCCGAAACATAATGTCAAAGCAGCAAATTTACGTCAAAATTTTCTTTTTCTTCAAATTTTACCGTGCCCAACTAATTATAATTAGTAAAAATATAAGTGACGATTTTATATATCTAAAATACTTAACAACAGAAAAAATGAGGCATTTAAATGATTTTGTTATTTTTGATTTTATTACTTCTTAAAAAAACATTTAAATGAAATGCAATAAACAGATAATTCCCTGTATAAGATAAAACACCCCAGTTTCAAGCTTCTCTGCTAATTTGAGACTTTCTAGCGAGTGTTACGGGGGGTGTGTGGTATCATTTGATAGGATTTGGAATGGCTATCAGGGAAACTATCGCCATTCCAATCGGTCAAAAATTGTTTGAACTGTGTTCGAAAAAGAAGCGAAAAAATGCCCAAAATTTGACCTCCTTTTTTGTATTGCTTTTTGCATACCTTAACACAAGCAAATCTAAAAATGAACCCTTTTCGACACATCTACAGACTATGGGCTTTCTAATGATACTAAAATTGTAATGGTTCGGGTTCGGGAAGTGCCCTAAAAAGGGATCACAAGGAATTTTTTGGGTCTTTTTTCGCAAAAGGATGAATAATGACTAATCAAATAAGGCAATGGACAACGGTGGCAGTGGTGTAATGGTTAGTGCGTTTGCTTTCCTTTCCCGCTTGGTCAAGTGGGTTCGACCCAACCACAATTTAATTATTTCCTTTTTCTTTTAAATTGTAATAACATTTCTCTTTTCTGTCTGTTGCCTGTTCTACTCATCTTTTCTTACTCATTCAAAGTCATAATATTCGTTGAATTTTTTAAATTCATTTTTTTAGCTATATTCTTTTTATTCAAATATTGATATTAATTGTTTTTTTTTTATATCTGATTATCATTAATGCCTTCAAAACGTTCATTGACTGGAAGAAAGGACAAAGAACTTAGCCGTGCATCGACTTCGCAATCTCTGATTAATAAAAATTTGAATCAAGCAGGGGCGGACAATCCATCATCGCCAACAATATCGGCAACCAAACGGCACAAATTGGACCAACCATGTTCATCTTCAATGGCTGCTTTGTTTGGAATGGCTATCAGGGAAAACTATCGCCATTCCAATCGGTCAAAAATTGTTTGAACTGTGTTCGAAAAAGAAGCGAAAAAATGCCCAAAAATTTGACCTCCTTTTTTGTATTGCTTTTTGCATACCTTAAACACAAGCAAATCTAAAAATGAACCCTTTTCGACACATCTACAGACTATGGGCTTTCTAATGATACTAAAATTGTAATGGTCCGGGTTCGGGAAGTGCCCTAAAAAGGGATCACAAGGAATTTTTTGGGTCTTTTTTCGCAAAAGGATGAATAAATGACTATAATCAAATAAAGGCAATGGACAACGGTGGCAGTGGTGTAATGGTTAGTGCGTTTGCTTTCCTTTCCCGCTTGGTCAAATGGGGTTCGAACCCAACCACAAATTTAATTATTTCCTTTTTCTTTTAAATTGTAATAACATTTCTCTTTTTCTGTCTGTTGCCTGTTCTAATTACTCATCTTTTCTTACTCATTCAAAGTCAATAAATATTCGTTGAATTTTTTAAAATTCATTTTTTGAGCTATATTCTTTTTTATTCAAATATTGATATTAATTGTTTTTTTATATCTGATTATCATTAATGCCTTCAAAACGTTCATTGACTGGAAGAAAGGACAAAGAACTTAGCCGTGCATCGACTTCTCAATCTCGGATTAATAAAAATTTGAATCAAGCAGGGGCGGACAATCCATCATCGCCAACAATATCGGCAACCAAGCGGCACAAATTGGACCAACCATGTTCATCTTCAATGGCTGCTTTGTTTGGAATGGCTATCAGGGAAAACTATCGCCATTCCAATCGTTCAAAAATTGTTTGAACTGTGTTCGAAAAAGAAGCGAAAAAATGCCCAAAAATTTGACCTCCTTTTTTGTATTGCTTTTTGCATACCTTAAACACAAGCAAATCTAAAAATGAACCCTTTTCGACACATCTACAGACTATAGGCTTTCTAATGATACTAAAATTGTAATGGTCCGGGTTCGGGAAGTGCCCTAAAAAGGGATCACAAGGAATTTTTTGGGTCTTTTTTCGCAAAAGGATGAATAAATGACTATAATCAAATAAAGGCAATGGACAACGGTGGCAGTGGTGTAATGGTTAGTGCGTTTGCTTTCCTTTCCCGCTTGGTCAAATGGGGTTCGAACCCAACCACAAATTTAATTATTTCCTTTTTCTTTTAAATTGTAATAACATTTCTCTTTTTCTGTCTGTTGCCTGTTCTAATTACTCATCTTTTCTTACTCATTCAAAGTCAATAAATATTCGTTGAATTTTTTAAAATTCATTTTTTTAGCTATATTCTTTTTTATTCAAATATTGATATTAATTGTTTTTTTATGTCTGATTATCATTAATGCCTTCAAAACGTTCATTGACTGGAAGAAAGGACAAAGAACTTAGCCGTGCATCGACTTCGCAATCTCGGATTAATAAAAATTTGAATCAAGCAGGGGCGGACAATCCATCATCGCCAACAATATCGGCAACCAAACGGCACAAATTGGACCAACCATGTTCATCTTCAATGGCTGCTTTGGCCCAAGCTCAAATGGAGCAGGGGCGAATTGACACTTTGTCGAATGAAAGCCAATCAGAATATGAATGCTTTTTTGTCGAAACACCAAAAGGTGTTTCGCTAAACAACTTGCTTATTTTTTCTTTCGTTGTTTATACTTGAAATTTTCTTAAGGATCAGGAAAAAATGTTGGCGGCCGACCAGCAAAAAAGACCCGAGGCCCAGGACTAAAGAACAACCCCAAGACTAAAGGAACTGTAGTCACCCCTTTGTTTGCTGACAGTCCGTCCGGCAGGGGCGAAGGTGGCGTTAATGCAAGACGAATTGAGGTGTAGTTTTAAATTTTTTTTTGCCTTCCTTTTTAATTTTCTTTTGTTCAGTTGAGTACCAAACATATTCGAGAAATTGAAAATGGGCTTTACAAAGTGCTTTCTGAGTATTCAAAGCGCCCTTGGCCTTTACAGAATCAGGGTGGCGTTAAATTATTTAGAGTTTAAAATTTAATTATTTATGAAGCTAAACGCAACTGGACTCGCTGCAGGGGCGACTGTGAATGTTCATCTGCTACTCAATGCCAACAAAATGCGCAGGCTTACCTCGCCGCTGCCAAATACGATAGAGAATTTACCCCAAAGAAGACAATGCCGCAAAAGTTGACTAAGATTCTCAAACAATGCCATCATAAGCATGCTTGCGCTTCGGCAGGGGCGCATCATCGAGTACAAAAGATAATTTTTCCTGTTTCATCTTATTTTTCAGGTTGACTATTATGATAGTGGACAATTTGGTGACGCGAATTGTGAGCATTGTGTTGCGGGTTGGTTAACAAGTGAGGCGAATGCCATACGGAAGCAAGGGCGCATGTCCCCGTGTTGCGCCAATGGACAATGTCACACTGAGCAAATGAAGACGGAGTTTTTACGAACTTCAGCACCCTCCACAAATGATGAAAGATTTGGTTGGAGCACTAGATGACCGTATTCGCGACGAGTTTCTCGACAATACGATGCCGCTAAACAACACTTTTGCGTTTGCATCCGTCCACAGTGAGAAAGCGCCGGCTGACCAAATGGCGGGTCGGATGGACACCGTTAAATATAATGGCACAAAACAATTTTGCTGTTTTTTATAAATTTTTATTTTAAGGCGAGTTTTCGTTTATGCTCAGCGACCTTATCTCTCCGCAGGGGCGTCGTCCGACTTTTGCTCAAGTGTACACATTAATGCCAGAGGAAGCATCGAAGCTACGTTCTGAAAATATTACCGAAGCGTTGACTAAAAAAATTCGAAACGAGATTCTTGAAAAGTTAGAGCAACTGATGCGTGAAAACCCTTATGGACAAACTTTCATGACTGCAGGGGCGAAACTTGCGGAGGCAACGGAACGAAATGGCGGAATTGTGCCACATTTTCAGGTATTTGCATTATCAAATGTTGCACAAACCTAAAGTTAAGGTCGTGTTAATGACAAATCGTGATTTGAAAATGGATGCACTTAGCAACCGGACTGATTGTACCGTTATCGCTCGTGTCGATGCTCCTACTGCACAACAAGTGGCTGTCATCTGGGTTCAAGAGGATGGTCTTGCTCCAGAAGTTAATGGTAAACATTTAATTTCCTGCCTTTTTTATTTAGTTTTTAAGGCTTTTGGCTGAGCGACAAGGCAGGAAAAATGAGGGAGTTGAAGAGCGGTATGCCACAACTTGACCCGTGTTGTTTTCCGTTACTGTATCCTAAAGCCACTGCAGGATGGCTTTGGTTTATGAAGAAGACAGGGATGCAGGGGCGCTCAGTATTTAAATCAATATTTTTTCTTCACACTTAGTAGGTTGTAATTGACGAAATAGCGACCCAATTTGACCTAGAGACTGACCTTGAGAACGAACAGGGGCGCCAATTTGAAAATGATGTATTAAGTCTTTTCTTTCTCGTGTTTTTTTACAAGTTTTAAGGCAATGATTACTCCGCTTGACTCTGTTTTGGAACCTGTTTTCGGCGCTCCTAAGAAGAAACGAGAGCTTGGCGTGAGAAAGCCCGGACCTTTGGAAAACATTTCAGAGCGACAGTTTTACCGCTATCGTTTTGCAATGCGCGAAAACAGTAGGGACGCCTTCCATTGGATTTGGTTTGCTCGCCGTCTGGCTGAGTATTTCGTTATCGCCGTGCTCAACCGCATTGAACGCAATGAAATGGACCATATTAAGGCAATTCAGCAAAAGAAGAATTACCGCCAAACTCTTGCTCGCGATTATATCAAAGCCATTGAGCAAGGACTACAGCAGCAGGGGCGTAATGCCAAATTGGGAAGCGTCTTTTTAATGCCTCATACCTTTGCTGGATCAAGGCAGTACTTCCAACAGAAATATGCTGATTTAATGACTGTTGTTCGTCATTTGGGAAATCCAACATGGTGTTAGAGCAATTTATAAATTTTCCTTTATAATTTTTTTAAGGTTCGTCACATTCACAGGGAACCCAAGCTGGCCGGAACTTAAAGAGGCTTTGCAGGGGCGACAACAATACACACACCGTGCGGACATTGTTTGTAGAATATTTATGTGCAAGGCTGCTGAGTTTATTCGTGATTTAGTGAAGAAAAGTGTGCTTGGAAAACTGGCTGGATGGTGTTATAGCGTTGAGCATCAGAAGCGGGGTCTTTTATATTTAACTTTTTGACCATATTCTATCTTCAGGAATGCCACACATTCACATGCTTTTCATTCTCGAGGAGCAGGGGCAAATAAAGACCCCCGAAATGGTTGATCAATTTGTGTGCGCAAGAATACCCGCGCTTCCCCCTATGGAGGATGTGTCTTTGGAAGCTAGCCAACAACGGCGTTTATGGCACTACGTTACAACAATGATGTTGCACAACTGCAACTCGGCTTGCCTTGAGGTTGATGAGCAGGGGCGACCAAGATGCCGCAAACATTTCCCTAAACCATATTCGGATTTGACGGAACTTTCGGGTCGCTATTATTACCATTTATGGACAAATATTCACCTTTATATTCGTGTTAAGAAGTGCGTTATACTAATTACGTGCGGTTGTCGGCGGACGTTATTGATGGCAGTTTACGACCAAAGGCTCAAACTGATCAGACCATCCCAGATTTTCAACCGGACGATCATTTTCTTCCCGAAGATGACCCAGAGCGTGACTGGAATGAAGTTTGTTACAAATGAATTCCAACTGAATGGCGTGGAAAGTCGTCTAAGGAGCCCCAAAGACTCTATGTACTATTGGTTACTGATAAATAGTGTATTATATAATATTAACTTTTAAGGAAGCTTGCGGCATGCCCTATATGAAAAGCAACAAACGAGGCAGGGGCGTTTCTATTCTCGATGATAGCAGAGTGATACCTTACAACCCATTTTTGCTTCTCAAATATGGTTGCCACATAAATATAGAATATGTGTTTGGTCAAAAAGCATGCAAATACATTTTTAAATATATGCTTAAAGGTAAAAAAAAACCGTTTGTCGGGGTACTTAAATTTATTCAGGTTTTGAGAAAGCATTTGTGAAAGTTGTGCAACCTCGCCGGGCCGCTGCCTCGGCTAATGAAGAAGTTTATGACTATGACGAAGTTGCGGCTACATTCAAAGTCCGTTATATGACCTCAATGGAGGCGTATTTGCGACTTCATTCCTACCGAATTGTGTCATTATCACATCAAATATACCAACTTTCAATTCATGATGAGCTTGGGCAAATGATTGTTGTCGAAGAAGGTCATGAGGAGCAGGGGCGAAGAAGCCTTGAGGCAAACACTCGATTGACCGCGTTTTTTTCGTTGTGCACAAATGACCCAAATGCAGCTGATCTAACCTATGCCCGTGTGCCATACTATTATAAAATGATTTTTTTTTCTTTCATTTAGTTTTTGTTAGTTGGAATCAAAAGAAACGTGATTGGCTTAAACGAAAACGTCCACTTGCTGAAGGAGCAGGGGCGCTCAGTATTTAAATCAATATTTTTTCTTCACACTTAGTAGGTTGTATTATTAAGTCTGCCGCTGCTTCTTCTGCCGAAATGCCTTCAACCACGACTTGCATTCTAGATGAGAATGCTCATAATGACATTCCAAATGACAATGCTAATGTCGAAGAGCCACTAATTGACGAAATAGCGACCCAATTTGACCTAGAGACTGACCTTGAGAACGAACAGGGGCGCCAATTTGAAAATGATGTATTAAGTCTTTTCTTTCTCGTGTTTTTTTACAAGTTTTAAGGCAATGATTACTCCGCTTGACTCTGTTTTGGAACCTGTTTTCGGCGCTCCTAAGAAGAAACGAGAGCTTGGCGTGAGAAAGCCCGGACCTTTGGAAAACATTTCAGAGCGACAGTTTTACCGCTATCGTTTTGCAATGCGCGAAAACAGTAGGGACGCCTTCCATTGGATTTGGTTTGCTCGCCGTCTGGCTGAGTATTTCGTTATCGCCGTGCTCAACCGCATTGAACGCAATGAAATGGACCATATTAAGGCAATTCAGCAAAAGAAGAATTACCGCCAAACTCTTGCTCGCGATTATATCAAAGCCATTGAGCAAGGACTACAGCAGCAGGGGCGTAATGCCAAATTGGGAAGCGTCTTTTTAATGCCTCATACCTTTGCTGGATCAAGGCAGTACTTCCAACAGAAATATGCTGATTTAATGACTGTTGTTCGTCATTTGGGAAATCCAACATGGTGTTAGAGCAATGTGATGCCAGAAGGAAGCGGAGTGTGGGAGAAAGTGGGATAAAGGACATGGGAGAACCTCTGAAAGGGTGCCCGTAGCTCAGTTGGTTAGAGCATTCCACGGAAAGGAAGGGCGTGGGTTCGAGTCCCACCGGGCGCGTAACCTTTTACGTTCTACATGGCGCTCCTGGGTGGATCCCCTCCACGCTGCCGGGACCTCTGGACCGTGATCGTGTGCCAAGTCCACTGGTGAAGGGCCAAGGAGAGCCCGAGGGACCGGTCTTCCGAGGGAGGCGGGATGTGATGCCAGAAGGAAGCGGAGTGTGGGAGAAAGTGGGATAAAGGACATGGGAGAACCTCTGAAAGGGTGCCCGTAGCTCAGTTGGTTAGAGCATTCCACGGAAAGGAAGGGCGTGGGTTCGAGTCCCACCGGGCGCGTAACCTTTTACGTTCTACAGCAATTTATAAATTTTCCTTTATAATTTTTTTAAGGTTCGTCACATTCACAGGGAACCCAAGCTGGCCGGAACTTAAAGAGGCTTTGCAGGGGCGACAACAATACACACACCGTGCGGACATTGTTTGTAGAATATTTATGTGCAAGGCTGCTGAGTTTATTCGTGATTTAGTGGAGAAAAGTGTGCTTGGAAAACTGGCTGGATGGTGTTATAGCGTTGAGCATCAGAAGCGGGGTCTTTTATATTTAACTTTTTGACCATATTCTATCTTCAGGAATGCCACACATTCACATGCTTCTCATTCTCGAGGAGCAGGGGCAAATAAAGACCCCCGAAATGGTTGATCAATTTGTGTGCGCAAGAATACCCGCGCTTCCCCCTATGGAGGATGTGTCTTTGGAAGCTAGCCAACAACGGCGTTTATGGCACTACGTTACAACAATGATGTTGCACAACTGCAACTCGGCTTGCCTTGAGGTTGATGAGCAGGGGCGACCAAGATGCCGCAAACATTTCCCTAAACCATATTCGGATTTGACGGAACTTTCGGGTCGCTATTATTACCATTTATGGACAAATATTCACCTTTATATTCGTGTTAAGAAGTGCGTTATACTAATTACGTGCGGTTGTCGGCGGACGTTATTGATGGCAGTTTACGACCAAAGGCTCAAACTGATCAGACCATACCAGATTTTCAACCGGACGATCATTTTCTTCCCGAAGATGACCCAGAGCGTGACTGGAATGAAGTTTGTTACAAATGAATTCCAACTGAATGGCGTGGAAAGTCGTCTAAGGAGCCCCAAAGACTCTATGTACTATTGGTTACTGATAAATAGTGTATTATATAATATTAACTTTTAAGGAAGCTTGCGGCATGCCCTATATGAAAAGCAACAAACGAGGCAGGGGCGTTTCTATTCTCGATGATAGCAGAGTGATACCTTACAACCCATTTTTGCTTCTCAAATATGGTTGCCACATAAATATAGAATATGTGTTTGGTCAAAAAGCATGCAAATACATTTTTAAATATATGCTTAAAGGTAAAAAAAAACCGTTTGTCGGGGTACTTAAATTTATTCAGGTTTTGAGAAAGCATTTGTGAAAGTTGTGCAACCTCGCCGGGCCGCTGCCTCGGCTAATGAAGAAGTTTATGACTATGACGAAGTTGCGGCTACATTCAAAGTCCGTTATATGACCTCAATGGAGGCGTATTTGCGACTTCATTCCTACCGAATTGTGTCATTATCACATCAAATATACCAACTTTCAATTCATGATGAGCTTGGGCAAATGATTGTTGTCGAAGAAGGTCATGAGGAGCAGGGGCGAAGAAGCCTTGAGGCAAACACTCGATTGACCGCATTTTTTTCGTTGTGCACAAATGACCCAAATGCAGCTGATCTAACCTATGCCCGTGTGCCATACTATTATAACATGATTTTTTTTTCTTTCATTTAGTTTTTGTTTAGTTGGAATCAAAAGAAACGTGATTGGCTTAAACGAAAACGTCCACTTGCTGAAGGAGCAGGGGCGCGTATGTTAGTTCGTGTCTACACCGTTTCTCCCAAGCGGCATGAATTGTTTGCGATAAGGTCAGAATGAACATTGTCAATTCATACTAATAATTTTTTTATTAGAGCCCTTTTGTTGGTTAGAAAAGGCCCAAAAAGTTTCGTTGATTTGCGCACAGTTATTGGACAAGTATTTGAGACATTTACTGAAGCGGCAATCCACCTGCGGCTGTTGGAGGATGACCACATTTTCGCAGGGGCGATGCGAGATGCATGTGCCGATAAAATGGACCTCAACAAGCTTCAGCACTATTTTGCGTTGTTGATTGTCCATGGCCGTCCTTCAAATCCGCAAAAACTCTTTGAGGACTTTGTTGATGAGATGCGGCCTCACCGATCTGGGGTTGACGATGCTGATCAATTGCGCTCCTTTGCAATTCGTAGGGGCGAAGTCATGCGCAATTTGGAATATTATTTCAATTGCATGGATACCTCATCCAGGCAAATAATTTTTTATTTTTGTCCTTACTTAATAATTATAGCGAAATTGGTCTTCTTGGACTGCCTACCGATTATTCCTTTGCACAACAATCCGCTGTTTTAAGTGAAGCGCGTTTATTGGCGGATTTTTTTGGTGTTGAGCATTTCAAACAATGGACACCAGCTCAGTTGGTGGTCAATCAGATTAGAAGACTTACCAAAGATCAACGCGCAGCTTTTGATCAAATTTCCAGTTCAATTAACTGCAAAGGCTAACATCGGTGTTTCTTTGTAGAGGGTGCAGGCGGATGCGGTATGAAATCTGTTTTAAACTGAATGTTAACTGTTTAACAGGTAAAACATATTTGTACAATTCGCTGATTCGTTGGTGTCTAGCCGGAAAGCCAGAAGTTACTGACAAAACTGAAAATTACCAGCAGGGGCGAACGGTATGTTACTGCAATTTTTGGCAGTAATTATTTTTTTAGCTCTGTAACGGCTCTGTAATTTCGGCGGCTAGCACAGGAATCGCTGCATTGTTACTAATTGGGGGCGGAACGGTACATCGGCAGTTTTCAGTGCCTAATGATATTGATGATGATTCGCCAGCAAAAATTGCTTTTGAATCTGCAAGGGCGAAACAGCTGCGCGCTGTTGAACTGATCATCATTGATGTTACTTATTGCTCTTTGAACCAAAACAGTTCGTTTTTTAGGAAATAAGCATGCTAAACAAGAAGGTTTTGCGTTACGTCGACCGTCTCCTGAGAGATGTTTGTGCTGTGGAGAAACCATTTGCTGGAAAAGTGGTAGTTCTCGGCGGAGATTGGAGACAGTTGACGCCTGTTGTTCAACATGGCTCGCGTGAAGACCAAGTGAATGAAAGCATTAAAATGGACGCCCTTTTCCGAGAATATTTCCAACAACTCAGGTTTTCAATTGGTGCTAGGTCGTTTCGTAAATTCCGCCACTATGGGCGTTTCGTAAATCCGCCATATTTTGCGATTTTCCGAACATAATTGGTCATAACTTTGCTTCAAAGCTAGCAAATTAAATAAGATTGGTATTATCCGATAGCTTTTGGATAGCTCTATTTATCTACTAAATTCCAAAAAATTTGAATAAGTTTTAAAAAAATATAGCCAAAAATAAATTTATTTTTCATTCTTATAGACATAATTTTCGTAAAACTTAATCAAACTTTTTGAAATTTAAAAGGTTAGTAGAGCTAAATAATAGCTATCGGGCCATACCAAGATTATTAAATTTGGTTGCCTTTAAGCAAAGTCATGATCGATTATGTTCGGAAAACAAGTGAAAAATGGCGGATTTACAAAACGCCCATAGTGGCGGAATTTACGAAACGACTCAGCACGTTTTCAATTGCTCAGAAACCTATTCTGTTTCTTATTTAGCTTAAAACAAAATATGAGAGTTGTTTCGGACCAGACAGCCTTCCGCGATTGGCTAAATAACATTGGTAATGGCGTTTTCCAAGCAGGGGCGGATTGGCAACATTCCTGCCTAAATATCCCAAAGGAAATGATCGCACCCAGTTTGGAGTCTATCATCGATTTTTGTTTTCCGCATGCACTGTTTAATGACCCAAATCGTCATTCAAATATCATCAAGGATTCCGCAATTTTGTGCCCTACAAACATCGATGTGCAGCGAATTAACGACCTTGCAATAAATCGACTAGCAGGGGCGCCTGTATTATACGAGTCTATTGATTCGCCACTTGATAATCAAGAGGAATTTGGAACATTCCGCTCTGACTTTAACCTAGAGGTCATTCACAATGAATTACCTTCTGGAATGCCACCGCATAAACTGATTTTAAAGGTATTTATTTTACTAACTATTAACTATTTATTTGTATTTTTCATTAGGCAGGGGCGCCCGTTATGCTTGTCCGAAACCTGGATATAACATGTGGACTTTGTAACGGAACGCGTTTGCAAGTAAAAGCTATGTCAGATGAAAATTTGCATTGCCGCATACTAACGGGCTCTCGTGAAGGACAAGACTTCCTAATTCCGCGTGTTAAATTTGAATATGGGCAGGGGCGTCATCATCGAGGGTTGCGTTTCCGTCGTATACAATTTCCCGTTCGTCCATGTTTCGCGATGACGGTTAATAAGGTTGAGTGTGTTTATATTTTCATAATTAACTCTTTTTAAATTTTCTAATTTTAGTCACAAGGACAAACTTTGCATAAAATGGGACTTGTGCTCAGTGGAAAACAGTGTTTTTCGCATGGCCAAGTTTATGTTGCAATGTCAAGGGTTACAAAAATGGAAGGCATCCGAGTGTTCTCGCCGAACACATGCAGGGGCGAAAAAAAATTATATTCATAATGTGGTCTTTCATGAATTGCTTGATCAGAAGTGCATTACACCAAGACAACAATTTTACGGTGTTGATCAAATAGGAGCAAACTCATTAGAGGAAATTATCGATGAGGAATTAGATCTCCCATGTTAATTTTTTATATAAATTTTGAATAAAATAAAGTTGCTTTTGTTTAAATAGTATCTATTGGCTAAATTTTACTAAATTTGTTTTTATTATTTATTCATTAAAAAATCTGTTTAATTAGCAATGGAAAAGGACAAACATGGAAATAAAGATGATAATAATAATGTTTTTGGGTGTGTTCTGCCGCCAAATTACGAAGAAGGTTGCTTGAGCAAAGCTTTATTTATTATTTTCATTTTAAGGCGAAGGCAGGGGCGATGATGAGCAATTTGTGACCTCGAAAGAGCCTATTTCTGTGACCAAGATTGTTGATGTGTCGGACTCTGACGAAGAAGATAATCCAGCAGAAAGCAAGAGCGAAAGCTTAATGCTTGGTTTTTTTGTTGTGTTTTTTTTTCATTGTCATTTATAGACGAATCTACTCAACTTCGCGAAAATTTTTTGGTGGCACGGAAGAAGTTTTTTGAAGAAAAGGAAGAGGATCGTCAAAAACTTTTGGTGGAACTCGGCAAAGTTACCTTTGATGCCATTCAGTACATTGAGAACGCAGGGGCGAAAAGCCAAATGAAAATTGATGAACTCCAGGCCAGGCTCAATCCACTCCAAGACAATTACGAGCGAGAAAAGAAAAAACTGGATTTCTATTACACTTTACAGATACCGTTAGTTAAATATTTGGGGTTTCTTCTGTTCTTTTTTAGGACAAAACATCACTTAAAAGCGGCGGCTATTCAAAGCGGTAATGAAAACAGCTAATAAATGTAAAAAAGAATACGAATTTTTAGCGGTTATGACAACAGCAGGGGCGAATCTTCAACTTGAACACAGAAAAATTGATAGAGAAATAACCGCTGAATTGCAACGTGCCTCATGCGAAACTACGCGCTTTTGGGCCATTCAAAAGGCGCCAATTCAACAGCTGTGCAAGGATTATGCGGACAGATGGACACTCCGTGGCCAAACTGAACTTATCCCATTAGCCCAAAAAATGAGCAGAGCCAAGCATAAAAATAATGTAAAATAAATTTAAAGTCGTTCATATCTTGACATTTTTTTAGGAATATTTTTTGGTTGCAGGCGCGCTCAAAAAAAAAACACGTGGCGACAGTGATACGGACTTTTCGGTTGTTAAATTAGACAATAATTTATATAATCATAAAATCTTGCTTAGAAGAAGCCTTTGTCTGCAGCAGGGGCGTCACAATCTGACTCGCCAAAGGATAAAGACATTGTAATAAATCAATATTTAAAAGACGATCTTTGCTATTCAGGACGATCCGGAGGCAAAATGAGAAGCCTATGGTGAGATGAAAAGTGAATTTAAGAAAAAGCTTGTGATTATTATTAAATTTGTTAATTATACATTTACTATTTATTTTTTTATAATTGTAATTCATATTCATTTATCAAAATGTCAATTAAGTGAATGTTAAGTGAATGTCTTATATGCGTAAACCATTTTTATTTGAAAGTGTTTTAAAAAAACAGCAGCAAGTCAAAATGTAAAAAATGATATAAAAGGTTATGAACTTAAGAAAAAAAGTAAAATTGAATGAACAAGACCATCGTGAAAACCCTTATACTTCTTGCAGATCGCCCCTGCCTTTACTGTTCTTTTTAATTTTGTGGCTGAAAACGTTGCTCACGCGGTGCTTTTGCCGATGACACACTCGGAGCTCTTCTAGGTCTAGGACAATCTCGAAGGCGATGATGGTCACCGCAATTCCAACAACGAAGTGGCTCATTACACTGCATACAAGTGTTTTGTTGTTGGGCACGCCCCTGCAACATAATCCCACAGTTCCAGCACAGTTTTGTAGCTAAAAAAAATTAACAAAAAATTGTGCCATAATCATTTAAATTACAGGCACGCGACTCTGGCGCTCGGTAAGGGCAGTTTGCGCTAACATGCTCACAGTAGAGCGAACAGACAAAGCAACGCGGATGGCCGCCCCTGCGCTCAAAATGATTTTTTTGTCGCGCCCATGAACCACCGTTTGGGCATTCTCGGGCTTTGTGCCCCGGAAATCCACAGTGGAAACAGCAGAGCACACCTTTTTCAGCTGGTAATGGCGGTTGGCCATGAATTTCTCTCTCAATTTCCTCCGAAAGTGCCAAAGGGATTGGGTAATCTTTCTCAAACTAAAACGCCAATTTTACTAAGTAAATTTTTTTTTCCAACCTCTTCAGTGGCTTCCGCCCCTTCTTGCCAATAGACCTCCCATAAATCAAGTCGATCCATTTCTTAAAAAAATAAGTAATTTTAATTAAAAGCAAAATTAATATAAAAAATATATTTTGACGTATAAACCAGTTATATACTCCCAGACAAATTATTGTAAGCCGGAAATCTATCGCAATGGTGTTCACGTTGTGCGCGATGAATACGAGAACGTACTTAATGTAATTTAAATAAAAAAATTCAATAACGATTAAAAAATAACTTTACATTCTCGCATATTTTTAAACTCCGTTGTTCCGCCTCTGCGGGTTAACAAATCATTGGCACCAACAATGGCAAAAAAATTTAGGGTGCCAAACTCAGTTCGACAGTCTCGCATCAGAGCCGATGCTTTGCCAATTACTCCACGCCCCTGCAAAAGTTTGTTCCATTCTTCCTCGCTCATTTGACGCGCCATTTTTGAAAATGTAGAAAATCTTTAAAGATAAAGTTGGGCCAATACGTTTAAAAGTTAATGGCTTTTGGTAAAAAACCCAAAAAATAAACAGTTTGTAAATGAATTTAAGCTTAAAATATAATCAATGTTAAAACGCTTAATACTGTTCAACTTTACAATCTGTTCTTTTTCATAAACCTACATTGAGCATTTTCTCTAAATTTATTATAATGTTTGGATCAACTATAAAGTAATCTGGAAGAGAATGTTCTTTTTTATCGATACTTTATTGTATCAAATTCTCTTCATTTTAATCTGAGAGTTTTATTTTTGTCTAACTCTTATTCTCTTCACATTCAAAATGTACTAAAGAAGGAAAAAAAGGCAATATGTTGGTTAGAATTAAAAATTTGACGCGGAACAAGAGAAAGAAAGACATGATAGAAGAGAGACACCGAGAGAGAGAGAGGGAGGCGGGATAAAGAGAAAAAAAAAATGAGAATTAGGGAAAGAAAGAAAGCGAGAGAGAAAGAAAATCGAGAGATAAAAAGAGTCAGAAAAAGATAGAGAGAGAATGTGAGGGAAGGAGGGATAGAGCGGAAGAGAGAGACAAAGAGTGTGAGAAAGGGCAAAAAGAGTTTGTAGTACAAAAAATATTTAATACCCTTTTTACTTGATTAATTGATGTAGCTGCACAACCATTTTAAAAAATGTTTTAATTTTTGATCCAAAATCTCATTTTAGCACTGAGTATTCTGATTTTGAAAATTTTCATACTAACATCCCTGTGTTAAAGGGAAAGGGTCGTTGCATCGGGGAATCCCAATCCATGGTCGCAAAACTTTTAAGTTGAATTGGCGCGGAGCGCCCTCTAGAATCAGTGTTAAATAGCGAAGCTATTTCTGTTTTAATAAATTATATCATAATTATCAGTGCCCGTAGGGCACTGGTTATTCTTAATAACTTTCTTTTTGGTATTAGAAAATAACAAGAAAATGAAGGGATTTCGAGCAACATGAGCAATATTTTTTTTTGCAATATTATTAAATTGAAAACTATTAAAACAAAAATTAAAAAATTCATAATTTTAAAGAAAATTATTCAAAATGATGAGAATAAGACAAATATATAAAAGAAGATAACAAACTTTTAAATGTTTGACAAAATCTATGAAATAATACAAATTAAGACGCTAAAGAAGTGGATAGCAGCTCAAATCTGAATTGAGAAGTTTTATTATTAAAAAAAATTAACTTGCAAATTTAGTCAAAAAACTGTTAAAGAAAGTATCAATTGTAAAAGGCGCTCCAAAGAAATAGATTTATAATTTATAACATTTACGACAACAAGGAAACATTTCAATATTGAGAGCATGAGAAATGAATTCTTCATATTAAATTCTTGAATATACTACAATCAGTAAGCTATAAGAACGCAAGAAAATTATACTTATTATATTAAAAACTGTATTAAAAAAAAAGATAGTAGAAACCGAATTTTTAATAAAAATATTATAATATATATTAAAGTAATTTGAGCAAAATCCCTATTGTTGGAAGCTTGATTGTAGGCTTGTTAAATAATTATGCAAATAATTTTTTTCGCTGGTCTTCAGAACGGAGACGAGTCTACAACAAATATGAAGAATTAAAAATAGTGTTCACCCACAAAAAATATTAAAATATTGATAAATATAGAAATTTATAATTTTAGGCATATTCAAAAAATTTTAGACGAATTTTTCAACAAAATTCTTTAAAATTCATTGCTATATATGTATTAGGGAGAAACTGGTTTACGGAACTCCCAAAAATTCGCCAAGCAATAGCTTTTCGAATGATACCAAGATTGTTTGCTATATTGTTTTGAGCAAAATTATAAGATGATTTAGTCAAAAAATTCTGTAAAAATGGCGCATTTGACTAACGCGTCAGCACTCTTTCATATGCCACCACTAGTAATAATGGCCCTGGGGACAAACTATTGAAAATAAGCGAGAATGGATTAATCGTTTTTTTTATGACTGAACTTTCGTTGGGCATAACTTTTAATAAAAAAAGAGACCTAAGTTAATTATTGATCACAAATTATTTTAACAAACATATAAACATAATAGTTTGCCTAAATCTTACGGTTCATTATATTAAATTTTTAAATTTAGAAAACGTATGTTCGTCCCCAGTTATGTAAGTTCATCAAAAATCAAAAGAATCCGTTAATCATTACGATGGTAATCCTAAAAACCTACCGTATAAAAAAGCCCATATCAAATAAACACGGAAAAATTTATAATCGGAATCAATAAAAAATGCAGTGCAAAATGTTAATTTTCCAATAAAATTTCTTCTAAAAACCAAGGAATTAAATATAAAAATGCATTAATGATATTACCTTAATTAATTCAAATTTATTTATTAAACAGCAACGAAAATATGCAATGAAAACGGAAAGATTGGAATAGTTAAAATGAAAGAAATCCAAAAAGTATTTAAAAAATATGTAATAATATTTAAGTACCAAAATAGAGCTCTTCTGTTACATAAAATTACCCATAAATTTTAGTATATTTAATCAAAAATAAAATTGCTGAAAACTAAAACTGGGGGAGGAAGGTCGCCCAGAAAACTGCTTTTGTTATCACGAATTCACTAGAGTATTTAATTTTAAAAATACAATACCTTTATAAAAAAATTTAATTCATTATAGATAAAAATATACCTAAATACTTATCATTAAAGACCTAAAGCAAAAGTTTATTCAAATAATTAACTATCATTCATATTCATTAAAAAATAATAATAGAGAATAAAAAATATTTTTACAGCTTAATTATTTAATAGTTATTTAATTTCACTTATAAATTAATGACAGAATCCCAAGGAAATGAAAGTTTACAATTTGTCTCAAGATCAGCAATCTATTGGCACGTGTCAGATGGGTCCGAAATAGCTGCTCGAGACCCTAAATTTTCCGAGACTCAAGAACCGAGAGCGAGACCGAGACTTGACACCGTCTCGAGACCGAGACCGAGACACCCAAAACCCCGAGAAAATTCTCGACTCGAGAACCGAGACCGAGAATTTTGCTTAAAAAATAAAGAAATTCTTTTTGTAAAACCAAAAAAAAGCCTTTTTTATGCATCAAAAATTACGCATTCATTAAAAGCCAAGGAGATTTCAAAATAATAAGTGGAAAATTTGTCAATTCAAAGTAGGGTTTAGCCACGACCCTTCGGGAACAAGATTGTCGGGGAACGGGAACGCGGGGATGGGATGTCGGCCGGCCGAAATTACGCCGGGACTTTTGATTTTTCTTAGAAGAATACCAAAAGAAATTTAAGGAAAAAAAACATCTAAAATGAAAAAAAAATTAAGAAAATTGTTAAAAATTAAGTATAAAAAAATTAGGACTGGAAATGAGGCGAAAAATCGACTTCGGTTTCCGGTTATCCGGGTATCGGCCAAACCTAAACAGAAATTGGTGTAGTTATCGACCGCGTAATAAACAAGGCCAATTATACTTTTTATTTCCTACCCATTCAATTTCAAATCAAAGTATTTTGGTCTATAAATGATCCTTTTATTTGTTAGTTATTTAATAAAAATTAATGCCCATTTTTTGTCAATTGTTAAATTTTTAAATTATTTAAATAATCAGCCTGCAAATTTGGAATAAAATTGCAAATATAAAATTTTGTAAAATGAAAATATTTTGTCCGGTCTGAATGAAGCTCAGTTTTCATTTTGATAGTGTACTTTTTTGAAAATTTTTCAAAAGTTGATTCTAGGTGTCATTTTTTCGCTGTTTATCGCATTTTTCTCATGAAATTTCCAAAAATGCCAAAATATGGACCCTAAATATGGGCAAAATTCCAAAATATGGTCAAGATATGGAATATGGTCATAAATTTCAAAATATCAAAAAAAGTTCAGGAAAAAATATGGATTTCCATACAATTTGTATCCCTAGTGATGATTAGGGAACGGATTTATAAGTTTTTGCTTATTTTTTCTGCGGCTTTAACTCGACGAGAAATGCACGAAAAACACATTTTTTGTCCGAAAATTTTTCGTTTTGACGCACTTATTCGAGCTTAGAAATGCTTATTTTGGATGTTGGCCCTTAAAAATGCATATTCTAGATGTTCGCCCTTAAAATAAGTTTTTGCCCTTATTTTGGCGTTTCGTGCTTATTTTCGCACTTATTTCGCGATTTTTAAATTTTCAAAGGACTATTTTAGGATTTTATGGAAATTTCTTAAGGAAAATACAATAAAAAATGAAAAAATGCACCCCTAAGAATCGGCCTAAAAAATTTCAAAAAATAAACCCCTAAGAAAGGACTTTTTCAAACCAAAAAAATTTGTCAAAAATAATTTTTTTTATAACAAAAAAATTTATTAAAATATTGAAAAGGATTTGCCCCAAAATTTTTAAATGTATCTTATTTGTAACTATAAAAAAAGCAATTTGAAAAATTATACCCCTAAATTTGGAATTTTTTGATGCTTATTTTCGCACTTATTTCGCGATATTTTCGCACTTATTTAAGGACTTATTTTGGACTTTTTCGCGCTTACAAATCCGTTCCCTAGTGATGATAAAAGAACCGCCCCCCCCCCACTAAGGAAGAGTAAACAAAGAGCAAAGGAAAAGAATAAATAGTGAACAAAATAGAATGTTTTAAAATAGAATATATTCGGTATTGAGAGGTGTATTAATTTTTATTATTGTTTAAATGTTTTCATTTGAAAAAAAAAAATCGGATATTTTCAAATATTCAGTTAATAAATTGATATTATCTATTAAAGCCGCTAATTATATTTCAAAGATGCCCCTTGAAAATGGCATTTTGTCAATAAATGTAAAAAAAAATCATTTATGGGATAAGTTAACTTTTGGTCATTCTTTTGTCAAAATCTGTTACCAAATACACACAAATTTTTAAAAAAAATTCTTCCCGGCGACGCCTATCGACGCCGCCAGACCCAACCCTAAGAATTTTCAAAAATTTTACTTAATGAATTTTGAACACATAAAAAGCCGACAAAAGAAAATATTATTTAAAAACAATATAATATCCGTTTTTCTCCTTTAACTTTTTTTTGTGACGGAATTTTTTTGAAATTTGCCTGTACTAAATATTTCTGAGACTTCAATCTTTCGAATGATACCAAGAATGTAAGGATTAGTTCTTGAAGAAAAACTTATGGCCAATAAAACCAAGGATGTTCAGTTGAATGGGCTCATAAAATTCGACTGATCTCATAAAAGTCAATTGGGCTCATAAAGTGCATTAGAGCCGGAAAAATGTCATTCTAGTGAAAAATATAAGCCCCAAGAATAAATGTTTTTTTTATTTTATCGAAATACCGATACCAAAAACTGCAATCTCTAAAAAATACCAAAAAGATAATTATCTTTAGATTTTAAAAGAAAAATTGGAGTATTTAATTAAAATCTTGGGTGGCGAGCGAGGACTGTTGACTGTATGGAAACAGTCGACGATTTTTGCATGGTCGCCAATGTCAACGAAGTTTTGACCCAAATCAATTGTCCAAAAAGGGGTTTTGTTAATTATAAAATGGCATTTAAAAAAAAACAATAGCAAAATTAATTTAGAATAGAATTTAAAATGTTAAACAGTCAATATTTAAATGAGAGAAAAAAAACAATTATGAGAAGAACAAAATCTGGATTCTGCTGATGGCAATAACAAAAAGTCTAAACAAATCATTTCTTTCCTGAAAGGTCTTGGAAAAGCATGAAAATATAAAAAAATGGAAAAATATTCATTGAATTTATATAAAAAAAAGGAATTGTTCTCAAACCCAAAAATCGCGGACTAAAACGGCAAATTGGACTTCTATTCAAAATAAAAAAGATTGATTGAATAAATAAAAAAACATGATCAGATATAAGTTGATTTGAATAAGAAACAGTAGAAAAATGAATAAAGAAATTAGTAAAGGGTATGAAATAATAAAATCTGAGGAATGATAACAAATAAGAAATCAACCATCGACAAAAGTTTTTGAAATCCGCCTCTCAGATCATGAAATTAAAAACAAATGAAACAAAAAAATAAACAAATTCCGACTAATATCATTTAGATGCTAAAAATTACAACAAATATAAAAATGCTAAACAAAACAAAATGCCAAATCGTAAGGATTACACAGAAAATAAAAAGTTTCAGGTTGTAATTAAAAAGAAAATAATAATTGAAATATTTACTTAGAATGCACTTGAAATTTAGTAAACTAACAAATAAAGCAAATGCGAATAAAATCCCTAAAATACTTAAATAAAAAAAAATTAAAAATTAAATAAATTTAAACTTTTAATACTTGAATCTCCTGCTTACGTACTCAAAAATTATACATCGTCTGTTATATGTAAAAAATACCAAAAGCCGCCGAGCAAAGAAAATAATATTGGTAAATTAATATGAAAAATGGTAGATAATCAACTTCTTTACATGATATAATAAAAAATAACCAAAAAATTATCTATAAAATAAAGAAATACTTATTCAGGTTACCAAGTATTATATTAAATCATAATAAAATTAAAAATTGTTACCAATTCAGGAATTCGCATACTAAGGTATCGAAGTAAAATAATCATTATTTTAAATAAAATCAATGAACTGCAATTAATATGAATAAATAAACAATCTTTAGGATTTAAAGAAAAAGTAACGAACAAATAAGCCATACATCAGCCGAATCAGAAAATCTAAGGCATGTTTAAACAATTAAAAAAAAATGAATATTAAAAATTTATTAATTTAATTATTATTATATTTATAAGCTGTAATATTTTTGAGCTTTTTTAGTAATTTGTTTCTTTAATTAATTCAATTTGTTATAAAATTTGTTCACTTATTACTCGTATTTTTGCATAAGAACAAGTTATTATAATTTAATAATTGGTTTCCATAACATACTTATTATAAGATGTGAGAGCTTTTATTATCTTACGCGACATATGAATGCCTTGGTCCTTTGAAGGGGTGCTTATTGTTATTCTAATAAATCCGTTATATTTTTTTTTATTGGAAATTTATAAAAGGCTTCTTATTTTACCTTAACATCTTAATTTTATACGGTGATTATAAAATTTATAGAAATAAATTTTCTTAGGGTTTATTATGCATTTTTTCTTTATTATTTTTGAGAGCTTAAACCCCTGACAAAAAACATTGTATTTGACTCGCAAAAAATATTTTCGGACGACTTAATGTTTTTTTAATTGATTTTTGATAAAAATATATTTTGGGTAATAATAATAATTCAATTAAAAATAGTTGGATTTGAACTCTCGACCGAAAAAAAAAATAAACAAAGGGGATAACCCACTATACCACCGGCGCTCACATTGCGTCACATCAAAGAAGAAATATAATGAAAAACAAAAAAGGAAAAGCCTCATAACTCGGCCCACACGTCCATTTATATAATGCTATTTTCTTGAACTGCCTTCTTCTTTTTGACAGTTGTTGAATTTCTTTAGTATTTGGTTTTAAATATTATATATGTATTTTTTTTTACGTAATTTGGCATGCTGTTACCATTAATGAATCATTTGGCTGATCAAACGGCAGCATATATAGATAATTAATTTTAAAAATTTTGAAAATAATTTGTATGGACTGTTTAAAGTTTAGCGTTTTCATATAATAGAAGCACGAATTTATTAAGATATTTATTAGAAACATTATAATAGCAGTCAAAATGATTTTTAGTTTTATATCAAAGAAATATAATTTTCTTCTGATAAACAAATTTGACACTTTGTGGCTTACCTTTTTTTATTTTAAATTATTTTAAAAATTATAGAGCCTTATTTTTAATTATTGGCAGTCAGTTTAAGGGGCATGAATGCAGAAACATCTTTAATAATTTGTTTTTTTATCATTTGGAAATTTAGTTTAAAATTACAAATTTAATAATTTTATTTGTTTTTTCATTTGACTGAACTTTTGCTCAACCCAACTAAAAAAATAATTTTTTGATTTTTGGTAGTTTTTAAGCCATTTTTAATGAAATTCTTAAGTACAAAACCCATTTCAGGGGTTGGATATTGAAACGACTAGAAAATTTGGGAAAAATGGTCAAGCAACGCAACTCTTTGGCGTGGGAACCGTTCTAATAATTGATTTGGAGACCCCAATCCGTCGTCATTTTCCCCATCCACTAACAACAAAATGTTCATTGGGTACAATATTAATTTAAATGCTGTGATGATAAAAAAACTGAAAAAAACAAAAACAAAAAGTTCAGGTTATTAGAATTCAAATCAGTGTTAACTAAAATAAAAAAATTATATATAAAAAAAACTAAACTTTCTTCCTTAAATTTGAAAAAAGAAATCGATAAAATTGAGCGCGTTCAAAAATTTTTTACAAGAAAAGCATTCAGAAAATGCGGTTTTATTTACAAAATTTATAATGAAAGACTTGAAATAAGTGGTTTACATAAATTAGAAGAAAGACGAAAAATTGCTGACTTAACAACCGCATTTAAAATCATTAAGGGATCACCAGCCTCAACGCTGGTAAAAGTTTCATTTTCTCAGAAAGAACCAGGAGGCCTTTACTTTAACGGGTAAAGCGCCCCATACGGCAAAAACACAAAATAATTTTTTCAATAGAATAGTCAAAGGCTGGAATAATCTTCCAGTGGTAGCGGTGCAAATGAATAAGGTAAAGGAATTCAGGGGTTTATTAAAAGCAATGAGTTCTGAGTTTTTTCTCGCACCATATAAGAGCACTAATGTGCCTTTGGTTTGCTCAATAAATAAATAAATAAATTTTATTTGCAATTTAACCAATAATTAAAAAAGAATGATTTATGATTTTTTACTATCCAGGATTAAATAAAGCGATAAACGAAAATTTGAACGAAAACTTTGAAAAAAACTATTAAAAAAAAAATTACTAAAGAATTCTGCATAAAACATTTTCATTATTTGTTTGGTTCAAAAACCAACAATAATAATAGAAAAAATTAAAAGGGTAGAAATTAGTAAACAAGAATTAAATCATTATATAAAAAGGGTAAGAATTTAACAAGAATTAAACCCAAAAAAAATATATAATTTAAAAAAAAAATAAATTTTTGGCAAAAAACAAATCGGGAAAAGCCGAAAAGGTCCTCCGACACAGCAAATAGGTTTTGATAACAAGAACTCAACAAGAAAAAAAAGAGTTTAACACATCACCGAGATCGAAATGTTTATATATATTTGTTGTATTCTAAATATTACCTGATAAATTAATATAAATAATTTATGAATAAATAAATAATAAAAAGATGACCGGACCCGCATAGCTTACAATTTCACACAAATTTTTATTTGTTGCACTTCATTATAAAAAAATGGGTTAAACATTTATTAATTCATATAAAATAACAAATAACAAAATCATGTCTGGTATGCAAAACAATAAGTTAATTTGTACCTAATTAAATTGGCTTCTTTAATAATCGGTCGATAACTTCAAAAAATAAACGAAAAAAAAATAAATTATAATAAAAAAAAACACAAATCGGAAACAAATACAAAATGAAATAGGTTAATGAATTTAAAAAAATAATTATCTATGCTTTTAGTTACTCTTGATTATTAATTTAGCAAAATCCCGATGCTTCAAAACATTAGAAATCTGTAAAACAAAGAAAAGTTCTTTATAGACAAAAAGGTCTGGGTCATATTTTTTATTCGGTATTAATTGGTAACTAGACAGATTTTAGCAAACATCTAATTGCAATGTTTTTTTTAAGGAAATAAACGTTTCACCTTAATATAATAAAAATTTTATTTTTATGATTGCAAATTATTCTGACTTTTTAAAAAGGTTCAAAGGTTACAAATTAATAATGCACTTTTTTTGTTTTAATTTAATTTATTAGTTTTGAAAAAGGTGGCTAATGCTGACTATCTCATTATATTTCTTTATTTAAAAAAAAAATTAATGATTTTTAAAAATTTTTCTTATAAGGGTTCTTTTAGTTGAATTCATTAATTTATATATCTTTTTTCTTTCATTATTATAGCTTGTATTTTTCGATTTTTTCTCTTGCCAATATGCCCCATATTTCTCACAAAAACTTATTTCTCGCCCAAGCCTTCACTTAAATGCTATAGTTGAGCATCTATTTATTAACATAACGACAATAGACTATTTTATTAATTATGTCATGCAAAAATTTAATAATGAGCATTTTTTTTAAATTTATTTCTTGAGTTATTTTCTTAAATGTCTTTTGTATTACTTGGTTTAGGTTCTCTTTCTTCTTATTTTGACAAGATTTTGTAATTACAATTAATTGAAGGCCAATCTCTATGAAATAACTTTTGGCCTGTTTTTCTAGAAACATGTGCCCAGTCATCAGATGGCGTGCTGGTGCGTTTCCTAAAAACCGCCACCCATGCACATTTCGTAAATCCGTCATTTTGACTGAATTTTCGAAGAAATCAAGTCATAACTTTGCTCAGAAACAATAAAATGAAATAATCTTGGTATCCCAAGATAGCTTTTGAATTGCTATATAAGTTTTATATATTTCAAAAAATTTCATTAACTTTTAAAAAAATTGGAGCTAAAAAAGTGGAAAAAATTGCCATAACTTTTGAAAAGCTTATAAAGCTATTCAAGAGCTATCGGATGAAATAAAGTTTATTTAATTTAGTTGTTTTTGAGCAAAGTTATGACTTGATTTAGCCTTGAAATAAATTGAATGAATTTTGCTGCTACCAAATTAAGTCCCAGATCTATTTGTTCCAATCTTGGTATTTAATCCAAATCCAAATTACATAAAAAGAAAACTTAAATTTTAAAAAGTCCTTTATATTTAGATGATAATGTATATTTTAAATTGGTTTCGACAAGGATTATTTTTTATGCCAAATAATTTTTTTCCTTCGGTATAGGAATTTGTTAAAGGAAAAGGAAACCGAAAATTGGTAAAAATGCAAAGCTAACTATGGTAATGTAATTTATTTTATTTAACCAAACTTTTATTTAATAGTTTAAATGAAAATAGTTTTTTAAATATCAAAAAAATTTATTTATTCAACAAATAATTTGTTAGTCAAACTAAAAATCGGTTTAAAGTTATTAAGTGATAATTTTGAAAGAATCAAAGAAATATTGAACTCATCTCAATAAAGATTCTTATATTATATATTGAAAAGAATATTAAAAGAACATTTGAAGTAAAAGCAAAATATTTTAGAAAAAATTCAAATAAAGAAAGAATAAAAGATTAATTAAAGTTTTCGAGGTTGCCGACACTCTCAGCATGTATACCAGGGATGCAGCCGATCTCTGATTTGAAAAATCGGAAATCGGAAAACCGGAATTCCGATGCCGAAAAATTCTTCGGAAAACGGAAATCGGAATTCCGGTCCAAAAATCATCGGAAATCGGAAAATCTGAAATCGGAAATTTTTTTTCTACAAAATTACTAAATTTTTTTTATAAATTTTTTTTTTGACCAAAAACTTCTCATTTTTCCAAAATTTTTATTTATTTTTGAGAAAATTAATTCCGATTTTTTCCGATTTTTCCCCAAAAATATCGTAAATCGGAAAATCGGAATTCCGGTCCCAAAAACATCGGAAATCGGAAAACCGGAAATCGGAAATCGGCTGCATCCCTGATGTATACCAATGATGTGGGCCGAAAAGCGTATGAGAAATATGTGAAATTTATAAGTCCTTTTTTTGGCAAACTTTTTTTATTTTTATTTTTTTCCAATAATTCTCTTTATTAGCCTAAATAAACAGAAATAAAAAATTTTAATTTATTATTTGAGCAAATACTGTCTTTTATCTTGCAAGAATTTCTCACGTAAAATCCATTTTTTCTAAAGATTGTCCTTGCAAAATGACGAAATAATTTAGTTTTGTTGAATTTGTTTTTTTATTGCTTTTCTTAATTACAATTACGAATAAAAAGATCTTTTCGAGGTTTAGGCCTTTCTTTATTTATTGAAGGATCCTCGTCCTCGAACGCATTTTGACGTTAAAACGAAAGAGATGGAATTGCAAAATTCTAGAATTTCATAATTAAAAACAAATTAATGAATAAAAATCAAATATATATTAATAGAAGCATTAATTAATTGATACAAAATTAGCGTGCTGGGACGTTTCTTAAAAACCGCCACTATGGGCGTTTCTTAAATCCGCCACTTTTACTGAATTTTCGACTAAATCAAGTTATAACTTTTACAGAAGCAATCAAATTAAATAATCTTGGTATTGTAAGATAGCCCTTAAATTGCTCTATTAGCCTGCTAAATTTCAAAAAATTTCATTAAGTTTTTAAAAAATTGGAGTTAAAAAACTGGAAAAAATTGCCATAACTTTTGAAAAACTTAACGAAATGTTTTCAAATTTGTATATGTGATAAAGCCAACTAAGAGCTGTCTTACAATATCAAGAATGTTTAATTCGGTTGCTTCTGTGAAAAGATATGAATTGATTTACTCGAAAATTCAGTAAAAATGGCGGATTTAAGAAACGCCCATAGTGGCGGTTTTTGAGAAACGACCTAGCACCCAAAATTAGAACCCAACCCTGAATCAATTACGAAAAATTAGCATTGGGAATATGACGCGGGAATATAAAAGTAAATAATTGACAATAAAAATATCACTTATTCCAAATTACTAATAAATTTTTATATAAATAGAATTACAAAATGGACAAAAGAAAATCATATATATTCATAAAATAATCAGCTGAAATGCAAAGACAAGACGATAAAAAACAAAAAGAAGACAATGATAAATACGAAAATTCATTTTTTTTTTTGGGTTAAAAAAAAGGATTTTGTATAAAGTTTTAAAAAATATAATTTATTTTTTTATCTCCACTCTAAAAAGTAATAATAAAAAACTGCCTGCCATTTTTATTTTGAGCCAAAAACAAAAAAACTATTGGTACATATTCAAATGCTAAAAAATATTAAAATTTGAAACCCCAAAGCTCACCCCCGTGATGTTCTCCAGATTTCGTGTTTTTGATCCCTTCGGGTTTTTCTGGATTAACCGAAAAGATGGAACTCGATAAATTGCAAAATGAACATTTAGATCCGGCGAAAATATGAACCAGAATTTCCTGGGTTTTTCTTTGCTTTTTTGTGAGAAAAAAGAATTTCGATTATTATTTTTAATATTTTTGGCTAAGATATGTTCACCTTAAATTTATAAAATAAAAAATCTGTTAATTTATTTAAAGATGTTTGAAAGCAAAACTCAACTGTTAATATTACAATGATGTTTATAACAAGAATCAACCAAATTAAGAAATAAAAATAATACATTTTTCAAATGAATAATAAAAATTTTGTATCTTTTCAAGAGAATGACTAATTCAACAATTTTGCTATTAATATTTAAAATGTCATACATGTATTATTAATGAAAATAGTGAAAAAATAAATAAATTGGTAATTTATTATTTAAACTAATACAACAAGTACCTTTATTTAAGGTCAAATAAAGATGCAGTTATTTAACTTTTGTCAAACCTTGGAGCGATTTTGCTATTTGAAAATAAAATATTAAAAAAAATATTCACTATAGAAATAACTGAGGACTTACATAAAAGAATTAATAAAAAATGCAATAAATGCATTCTCATATGTAAAAAAACATAAAACAATTAAAAATAAGAAAAAAAAGAATTGTATCTCATTTTGAAATGTGAAAAATATATATAAAAATTAAATGTATTTGCCAACCAATAAATATCATTTAAGGCATTCTTTAGATTTTTTTTTGTTTATTTTTATTTTTTTTTTTAGATTTTTTTAACTTTTTTTTATAGTTTTAAATTTTTTTAAGAGGTTTTTTATTATACTTTTTTTTTTGTTTTTTTTGGGCTTTTAAGCAAAAAAAAAAAAGCATTAACTTTAAACCAAAAAAAGGAATTATACTTTTTTAACAAACTAGTCAGTAAAAAATAAGTAAAAGAACTTTGTTATTTATTTTTGTTTTTTAAGTAACTTAAAATTTCTATCACTGATGCACTACATTTTGAAAAATAATACATGAATATCATAAATTTATTTCAAAAAAGTTAATATAAAATTGAAATAAAATTGAGGCTTTTAAAATTATTTAAAAGAAAAAAAAGAAGTTTAAAACAACAATACATATATTTTCATAGAAAGAAAAAATAAAGTATTTAAAAAATAATAATATAATTAAAAAGGAATCAAATAATAGAGTTAGAATAAATAAACGCTGCGGTTGAAAAAAGAAAGCTACCAAAATTTTTAATTATAAAGCAATGCACTCATATGATTTTCTCATAAAAAAAGTGTTTCTATTTTTATGCGATATATGCAATCCATGCATGATAAAAATTAATAAAAAAAAAACATTTGAGGGAGGTACTTCAACACTTTATTTAATGGGGTGAGAGAGAACGAGAAGAAAAGCATAAAAAACATAAAGGAAACGCATACCGTACAAAATTTCAACAAATACTAAGAATTGAAAAATGTTTTCAACTTAAGAATAAAGAAAAAAAACAACTAATTCTCATTTTATAAAAGAGAAAATTCTTTAAATCTTTTAAAATATTTCGTAAAAAAAAAATTAAAAAAAATAATTTTAATCCCTACAAAATCCAAAAAAAATAGAAAATAATCCATAAATGTCCGAAAATGTAAAAATATATATATATATATTCTTTAAAATTCACAAATTTTACTAATAAAGGCTGCTCAATTTCTAACGTTTCATGCGCCGCACACAGATTAACATGAAAAAGCTCAATAAACTTAACTTCTCTTTTACGGACTTAAAACAGAAAAAGCATTAGTTTACCGTTGTAATACCAATTTAGCTGCACTTCAATAAAAGCTCCACCTTTCAAAAATGGAAATTGCAAACGCTAACGTTGACTGATGCTCATATTCACAATGCTAGAGATTAAAATCTGCATATTCCACAGAGGAGTCAGGGCTCAAAAATTATTGAAATTTCATCAAAATTTTCACTTTGTCTTCGGTTCTTGAAATTAGACAAAAATTAAATTTTGAAGTAAAAAATTAGCAGACGGAGCAAGACTTGAAAAAATTTTTTGTATTTTTGTCAAGATGTTGTATTTTTTCATTCTTGTTTTTTTTTATTTCATCAACAATAAACATTTATAAAGCAATAAAACTATTTATTCTAAATTTGAGATGAAATAAATAATAAATTTTGACTTTTACAGACATTTTTAACCAAACTATCGTATACAAAAATACGCAGAGACAAAAAATAATCAAAATGGGGCCGGTTTTTTTAATATTTTAATGATTTTAATGACTATTCCATGGTCGTTTTGGTTGTGGAGGACGAAACCGAAAATCGCCAACGGGCGGCTCAGCAAACGGAACGCCAAGAAATGAGCTGACTCGATTGTGTAGGAAAACGGATTCAAACCCGCGAAGACGCCCATTGGGTGATTCAATGACAACCGGCACATTCGTTTCATGGGATGATTAAAGCGAAGCAAAGTTGAAATTGAAGTCGAAATCAGAAATAAATTTGAATTTGACAATTTTTTTTTATTAAATATACAAAAAGAAAATAATAAAAATCATTTCCACTAATAATGTGTTAAAAAATTACAGTTAAATCAAATTATTAATTTTTTTAATTTACGAAATTTCGGAAAAAAAAATTATCGGAAAAAACAATATATTAAAATTAAAGTTTTTTGTTTTTTTTTATTTGTTTTTTGTTTCGAATATTAAAAAAATTTAATAATTTATGCGTTCTTTTTTTCTTTATTATTGTGAAGCTTCTCAATCTGTTCAAGTGCTTTTAACATTGGAACCGGTTAAGCTTTGGCCCGTTGCGGTTTCCAAAATGAAATTTTGCCCTAAAAGTAATTGGATTAGGTGCAAAAATTTTCATATAAAAATAAATTTTTCTTTTGCAATAAAAGAGAATGTTATATTAAAATTTGAGCTAATTTTGCAAAAAGTGACATTTTTTAAAAGTTATAATTGAAAAAAATATATTCAAATTAATAAATTTATTAAAATGGAAATTTTCATTAAAGTCATTAATTTATATCTTCATATGAAGATTTTGGTAGTAATTATATTTATTTAAAAATTAAAATTATTTTTGTTTTTTTTTATTTAAAAAAATGTACAAAATGTGTAATTGTACACAATGATGAAAAAGATGGGGAGAAGTTTCGACGAAATGCCCACACTTAAAAAAAAAATCTAAAAGCCATAAATGAGTAATTTTGTAAAGCCTTGCAGTATTTGTGTTAATGAATAGAAAAATAGGCGAAAATGGTTTTTAATTATTTTAAAAATAAAAATTACAATCAATTAATACTGCGGGTTTTATTGATCCATTCTCAATTCAAGATTTTCAGGTCAAAAATATGAAAACCAGAAATCCTAGAATATTTTCAGTATCTAATAATTTTTTTAATTCTTTTATTCAAAATTCCACTAAGTTTTTAAGCAAATAAATGAGGATTAATTCTATTTTCAAACCCCTAAAATGGTATTTAAATCTTTGTACATAAATATTTTTTAAACTAATTAATTATTTTCTTACATTTTAAGAAGAAAAAGTCGTTTTTTTTTAAAAAACCAAACCCCTTAGTTTTTTTGAAAGCCTAGCCCCTTGGTTTTTTCGAAAACCGAACCCCCTAGTTTTAAAAAAACTAGAAGGGTTAAGTTTTTTTAAAAAATTAGGAGAGTTACATTTTCAAAAATTAGGATGTTATGTTTCAAAAAACTAGAAAGTTAAGTTTTCAAAAAAATTAGCGAATAATTTTTGTTTTTTACTATTTTTTTGGCGCCGAAACGTGAGCGCCGAAACGTTTCTGGCGCCGAAACTTGGGCGCCGAATCGTGAGCGCCGAAACGACCCCGACCCCTTTGAAATAAAGGATGCTTCAAATTTTCAAAAAATAAAAGCCAAGAATAAAGGACGCCCATTGAAATAAAGGACAGATACGACTCCTATTCTAAACCAAGGAGTCGTTTTGGCGCGGCCGTTTTGGCGCCGTCAACTTTGAAGTGCCATAACTCTTTTCTTAGTGTGCCAATTCAAGCATATCTGCCATTATTCAATAGCTCTATATGTGCTTTCTATAAATATGAAAAAAACGAAACGAAATAACAAAAAACAAAAAAGGTTATAGTGCTCTATATTATAAATACAATTAAAATATAAAATCAGAAAGCTGAGATTGAATGCAAGTAGCGTTTTCTTTTTTCGGCATTGATTTTTATGACGTTAAATTTGTAAATAACGCCAATTTTTTTTCTTATGCTTCCATTTTATTTGAATTAGGAATAATTTAAGAAATAAAATTGGGCTATTACTTGATTGAGAGGTAATGAATAGGGAGCGCATTTGTATGCAAATGCATTTTTTTTTTTTGTTGCTAACATGCAATGGCCTAATAGTAGTGTTCGGCACGGTATCGGTATACCGAGGTATTTTTCGGTATACCGTTCGGTATTTTTCGGTATGTGTCGAACGGTATACCGACCGAATGTTTTTGAGATTTCGGTATATTTTTTGGTATCGGTATTATACCGAAATACCGACCAGTATATACCATACCGAAATATCTGGGAGATTTTGGTACTATCGGCGGTATATACCAGGACTGCAGCCGATCTCTGATCACAAGTAACCACTCAAATCGACCATAAATTTTCAAAATCAATGCCACCGATTTGGTCGGTTTTAAAAAAATTATAATCAATATGTATCAATGAGTCGTTTTTATTGATCTAAATTACTCGATAAATTAACATAATAATTTCTTTTATATGAATTTTATATGTCCTCCCTCTTAATTGAATTTAGATTATGTTAAATTATAATGTGAAAAGATACAATGTATGGAATAAAACACATTTCATACTGTTGTTTTGAAGATTTTTTCAAAATTTTTAGAGCTACTGGACCTTATCTAAATACAAAAAGCGGCACTAATTCAATATCTAAAATTATATATTTTTGAGTAAATTTGCACCAAATTTAGTTATGGTGAACGTCACTTTTTTTAGTTAAATGGAAAAAAAGCAGAAATTTAGACTCACTTAAATTAAGTAATACCGCGGGGGAGGGCGGGGGGGGGGGGGTGGGTGTTGGGTTGTCGCATTTGTCACACACATTTTAAAAAGGCATTTTGCCTTCGTAGGTCACTCCGATAATTTTTGTCGTTTTATTTCCAAGTTCCCCTATTTTTTTTGGCAAATTATGCTGTCAAGAAATATGTAAACAAAATTATAATATTTTCTTAACACATTAAAAAGAATTTTGTTTTTTACACGCAAATTTATGACATCGAAATTCCGGTCTTCAGTTTTTAAAATAAGTGATAGGCTGTCTTTCCTGTTAGGGCACCACTCAAAATCTTTGTCTTAATGTTTGATAAACCCCGAACAATTTTTTAGATTAATATTCATATTTGAAAAATGAAAACATATACATTATTAAGCTTTGCTATATTTTTAATTGTCAAAATAGACATCACTGAATCTGAGATTAAAAAAATCACAAAATCATTTGGTGAATTATTTGGAGAAGGATGGGACAAATATGAGGAAGAAATGGGCAGAGAAAATGTGCAAGATCAAAGCACCAATCAATGTGAAAGTGATGAGAAAAAACGCGAAATTATTCAAAAATTTAATGCAATCAAAGAAAAAATAAAACAAAAAGGAATAATATATCCAAGAAAAGAAAGGAGTAAAATGGAAAGAATAATAGGAAAAAAATTAGACACCAACCGAGACAATATTTACAAATGGATTAAAGAATTGGGACTAAATCAAAAAAACTCCCACAAATATAAAAGCGATCACCAAAAATTGGAAATTGTAAATAAATTCATTGCAATAAAAAAAAAAATTAAGGAAAAGGGAAGAAAATTCTCAATAAAAGAATGGAACAAATTTGAAAGAATTATAGCGAGAAAATTGAGCACCAATAGACACTATATTTATAATTGGATCAAAGAATTGAATTTACATCAAAAAAATTCATACAAATTCAAAACTGATCAGCAAAAATTGGAAATTGTGCAAAAATCAATTGCATTGAAAATAGAATATAAACAAAAAGGCACATATTCAAGAAAGGAATGGGACCAAAATAACGCCGAAATTGGTAAGAAAATCGGAGTAAATTATACAACAATTATGAATTGGAAGCAAGAATTTGGCATAAAAAATAGAAATCCAATAAGTGAGAATGAAAAATTGGAAAAAATGAAACAATATTGGCAAATAAAATGGAAGAATCCAAAAATGAGTGATAGTGAAATCGCTAGAATATTGAAAACTTCACCAATGAACATATACAGATGGAAAGTGGAATTTGGAGATGGACTGAAAAAAATAGAATAAATTATTTTTTTTAATAAATAGATATAATTTACGCCCCCACTTGTTTCGCTGAATTTACTTTTTGTCGACTCACCAAAAAAAAAAAAAAATTTTTCAAGAAGCATTCCGGGTTTATTCACCATTCATCTTCAATTTAGAACACCGAACTCTCGTGGCGAATAAATTATTCAACATTATTTATTTATTTTTGGCTAAGTCAAGGTAAAAAATTCGTGCTGACGCGTTTGTAAAAACTGCCACCCATGCGCGTTTCGTAAAAATGCCAATTTCACTGGGTTTTCGAATAAATTTTGAGAAAAAGAAAATTTAAGTGGAAAAGTTCATTTTATAAATAGACTTTAATAATGTTTCCTGGTGATAATGGTTTCACTATTTATTTTGCTTCGATTCAATGCCCCACATTACAAAATTATTTCAAGTAAGTTTTAATTTTATTTCAAAAAATCAGGTCTGCAAAAAAAATATACAACTGCGACAAAATTAATAAATGATAATTTTTTGACTATTTAACCTTTAAACTAATTAACAATTAATTTTAAAATTTCCCCGTGCGGCACCTATCGGAACAAAATTCGATAAAAGTATCGCAACAAGCCAAAAATGGCATCAACAATTTTAAGAATCGCACCAGCACCAAAGAATGTATCTATGTGATTTAAACTAAAAAATGGTCAAAAAAGTGTAAGCCTGTCTGGCGGTGCCATAGGCGCCGCCGGGAAAAATTTACTAATTATGGTATTGTTTGTTAACAGATTTTGCCCTAAAAAAGTCTCAATTTCTGAGGCTGAGATTAAAAAATGTTCTTATAATGTGGGGGTTTGAACCCGAACTAAAAATTGGAGAAACAGTGGCTCAACCAATGACACCAACAATTTATTGATTTTCTTTTCTCCGAGATTTTCCTACGTATCTTCCAAAAAAAACTCTATCTTTAGGGGTGCACTTTTATTTCGCTTTTGCGCCAAAAAGTGAAAAGCGAAATAAGCGAAACCAAAATAAAAAGCGAAAGGCGAAAAGCGAAATAAGCGAAACCTAAATAAAAAGCGAAAGCGAAAAGGCGAAAGCGAAATGCCCAAAAAAGGCGAAATCGCGAAAAGGCGAAACGCGAAAAGCGAAACTTGCAACACCCCTGATGCGTATCCATTGAAAATCCATAAGATTTCTTGACAATTTTTTAATTTTATACTAAAGAGAAAAGAATAAATATTATTAATAATTTATATACATTTTAATTTAAAACACGTTATTTTATTATCAGTTCATTTCCCATATATATAAAGTTGGGATTTCTAATCAATTTGACTTATTTCTCGCGGGGTATAGCCAAGCTCAATTTCTTTGTTTGTTTTTTCGGCATTTGGAATGTTTTAAGGAAAAAGTTTAATTCTATTAAAAAATTACTTGGGGAATAGCAAATTTATTTTATTTCAAAATTTCCTTTTATCTGTTCTCTCATTTATATAGAATCAATAAATGTTAATTATTAACACAGGGCAATCAATTAATGCGCATTTTTTCAAAATGTGCCTTTTTTTATGACAATTCCCATTCCCCCTAGTTTTCCATCCGCTTCTTTTCTAATTGCCCGTGATTGGCATAAATCTCTTAAATAATTATAGAAATCCACGATTGTTTCTTTATGAGCCCCTCCGGTTTCCCTCATATCAGCGTCTATAGTGCTTGACGAATGGGAAGCTAAAAATCCAATGTTACTTAATTGGCTACATTTTATGTATTTTTAAATTTAAATAATATTTGGATGCGTAAAATGTTATGGGACGCGTAAAGTGACAATAGGACGCTTAAAATTGTATAACAAGAAATTCTATAAATTAATTATGATCCCATTCTTATATTGGAATTTTATTAGTAATTTTCTTTTTAATTAATCTGTATGTGCGCCTTTTTAAGTTAAATTCCAATAAAAAAGATCTGTATTTAACTTATTAAATTTAAATTTTTTTTTTTTCATACATTTTCATTCTTTTATCTTGAATAACCAAACATTATTTTAAATATAAGAATAAGTAAGAATAAGATAATATAAATTATGTTTAAAAAATTGTTTTATTTCTTGTTGTGCAGAAAATATTAATCATTTTCAGCTATTTATTACATTAATTTAACAAAATTAAACTTATTTTATTTATACTTTGTGCTTTTTTTAATTAAATTTATTAAAAAAAAAAATTAAATTATTAATTTTACTTTAATACTTCAAGAAAAATAAACACATTTTATCATTTACTATTTTATTGAAAAGCTTTGTAGTAACAATGTGTTAATCTATTTTTTATTTTTTCTACTTTTTTTAATTCTTTTATCTTACCAAAAAGTATTCTAAATTTAAAAATAAAATTTAATATGTTTAAAATAATTTTTTTGTTTTTCTGTTAAAATTAACTATATTTCAATAAGACTTGGCTAAAACCGCCAGTTTGGGCGTTTCATAAATTCCGCCATTTTGAAGGTTTTTTGTCAAAAACTGGTTATAACTTTGCTCAAACCTGTTGTGTCTTGAACACACACAAATATTTATTGAAAGTAAACAAATAAAAATAGAAACAAAAGAATAAACGAAAGAGGCGAACAATGGCAATGCCGAATCAATATGGAAAAAGAATAATGAATAATAGAATGAGGAGGGGAGAAGTCAATGAGGGGCGACGAAAGAACTGTCCATAAAGGATGTTCATAATTGGCGCTAATTCAAAATGTGATGTATGTCATATACCCAACATCTACCTCTTTAAGTGATTTCCCCGCGGTTGACAACGTCGTATTTCTTTTTCGTTGTGTCCATGTCCAACCATTGGGTAGGCTTTCGTTGACGAGTTGTACGTCTCGGCTGTACTTGTTGAACGTGCTCCAGTGGCTCGTTCTGTTCGTCGGCGAACCGTACACGTCGTGGTGATTGTATTCGTTCTTCAGGTTGTTCGGGCTGTCGATGTTCTTGCTGTGCCTGTGGCTGTTGATTTTCTGAACTGCTTCGGTAGGGAATGGGAAAATATTTTCGGATTTGGTTAGAGTGTCGAATGACCACTGAATTTAATTGGGGGGAATGAATTCGCCAAACAACACCGTTTTCTGACACGATTTTTCCAAACAACCACATCTTTGAACCGTCTTTGTAGTTAGCGAATTGCACTTGATCACCAATACAGAAATTCCGCGGGCTGGTGCCATGGTGACGATTGAATTGCTGTGCCATCTTTTGCTGGTACTGCTTGGTTGTCGGATTCGGCTGTCGTTTCTTTTCTGGTTTAATCAAAGAGAGAATTGTGCGGACGGGACGTCCCAAAAACAATTCGGCTGGTGTTCTGCCGTTTAAACTTGCGTTTGGAGTACTGCGGTACGCCAGAAGTGAATGTTCAATCCAATGCGGGTCCGTCTCGGCACATTTCTTGAGTTGTCGCTTAAGTGTGTCCACAAAGCGTTCAGCCCGCCCGTTGCTCATTGGATGATATGGCGGTGCAAAAGTGTGCTTGATTCCGTGTTCTCTGCAAAAATTTGTTATTTCAAAATGCCGTAAGTATGCGGCTGCGCAAAGAACTCGGAATGACCACACGGTCGCCCATAAGCAGACAACCACCCACTTCAGTGAGATGTGTGCGCTGTGTGTAAAATGCAGAAATTGGGGAAGAATATGCGGATTTTGGCCAGGATGTACGACAATTTTGTAAAACTTGCTGTAACTCTTCGTCTTGCTGCGTTTGTTGTGCGACTTCGGCTGCTGTCACTGGTAATTGATCCAATGTCGCATGCAACACGTACTCAACCGCTGCGGTGCAAAATTCAATTTGATCTTCAGAATCTGAGATGGGATTAAAATTTGTTTGTGCTGTGGCAATGACGTGATCATCGTCCTGTTGCGCCACCCGATGCTGTGCAATGAGTCTTGAGAGTACATCGACCTGTCCAAAATGCTTGGTTGATATATATTTAATGCTGAAATCGTAGTTTGACAAAGTCAAAGCCCATCTTTGTAACCTAGAAGCGGTGTAAATTGGAATGCCGTTTTTGGACCCAAAAATGCTAATTAATGGCTTATGGTCCGTCAGAAGAGTGAACTTCCTCCCATATAACATGCGGTGGAATTTCTGAACGGCAAAAATGATCGCCAATGCTTCTTTCTCGATTTGCGAATAATTGCGTTCTGCAGCAGTCAATGATCGAGAAGCATGCTCCACGACTTTTTCCTTGCCATTTGCAAAAACGTGACTGATACATGCTCCGATTCCATAATTGCTTGCATCGGCTGCCACAGTGATCGGTTTTGATGGGTCATAATGCGTCAAGAGGAGGTCGGAGTTGATGATGTCTTTGGCTTTTTGAAATGCCTTTTGCTGCTCCGGTCCCCAATGCCATTTGACGTCTTTCTTCAGCAGTTCGTCCAGCGGAGCCCTGATGTCGCGCATTTGGCTTACAAAACGGGAATAATAATTAATCGCTCCTAAAAATGATCTGAGCATTTGCTGATCCGATGGCGCCGGCATATCTTTGATGCTCCTTGATCGTTCTTTGTCCGGACGAACACCATCTGATGAGATGACATGCCCAAGGAACTTGAGCTCGGTGCAGAGGAATTGGCATTTACTGAGTTTGACATGCAGTCCCCAGTCCTGTAAGCGTTTGAAAAATTTGTTCAAAATTTGATAATGATTTTCTGCGGTGGTGGAGGCAACAATGAAATCGTCCAAATAGACAAAAACACCTTCCAGACCTGAAGTAAGTTCGTCCATCATTTTCTGAAAAATAGATGGGGCGGATTTGACTCCGAATGGTAAACGTTCATATTGGAATAACCCACGGTGGGTGTTTAAACCAACAAGTCTTTTTGATGCATCGTCCAGTTCAATTTGGAGGTACGCGTCTTTGAAATCAATTTGACTAAAGACAGTTGCGCCACGGAGAGCGTTGAAAATGTCGTCGGGACGAGGCAATGGGTGTCTGTTCAGTTCCAAGTTGTCGTTTAGCCCTGTAGAAAAGTCAATACAAACACGGACATCCCCCGATTTCTTTTTGACGGCCACAATGGGCGCAGCCCATCGGCTGAAATCGATTGCTTTTATTGCCCCGATTGCCAACAAACGGTCCAATTCGGCGTCAATTGCTTCTTTAGCACCGTGTGGAACGGGACGTGGTCGGCAAAACACTGGTTTGTTCAGTAAAAAATTCATTGATATCTGCTTTATTTAAGTCAATTGGATCCAGATTAATAACACTTTCCAACTTTCTTTTCTTATTCGAGTACTTTTTCGATTCAAAATTCTTTGAATTTCTATCAATAATCAATGATAGACACGATGTTGTAGGATTTTCTTGTACATTATCGGAAAATTCATTAACGTTTGCAATATGTCTTTTACCGCTTTTTTCCGGGAGCTTTGAACCCGTCTGACCAAGATCTTTTCCGCTTTTTTTCGGGAGCTTTGAACCCGTCTGACCAAGATCTTTTCCGCTTTTTTTCGGGAGCTTTGAACCCGTTTGAACATTTTCACTCATAGCGAAATCATCCGAATTTTCGGACGGGAAATTTTGTTTAGTACGTACCATTGATAATTCAAAAATCTAAATAAAAAATATAATTAAGGTTTGAAAAAATTATTTTTATATATTATAAACCAAGAATCCTTAAGCATAATATTCTTTTCATTGCAAATTTAAGAAATATTTGAAGGAAAATGATTAATATCAATAATATTTCATAAGAAAATAAGGAACCTCTGAGAAATTTGTTTGTTTATTTGTATAACATTCCATCTTTTTCCATTCTTAATCTTTCATATTTCTTTTACCTTTTATTTTTTTCTGTGTTTCTTTTCATGATTTTTATAAGTAAACAATAATAATCTAATGTTTTCTCTTTCGTTTTCCTCTTACAACAATATGACATTTGGCGCAAATTCAAACGAAGGGGCGGGGCTTGGGCTCACTTATTATATAGTAAGGGACGAGCGCTTGGGAACCGCTTTGCGGTTCCCAACCGCTCTTCCGCTTCGAATCGGGTCAGTTTAGCGTGGCCGGTTTAGCGTGGCCGTTTTAGCGTGAGGGTCGTTTTAGCGTGAGTAATTTTTTTTTTAATTTTCAAGTTTTAGGGGGTTTTCGAGGTCGCTGATTACGAATATGACATATATTCAGGCCAATTCCTACCCCCGGACCCAAATTCGAACCAAAAGTCGAGAATTCTAATTTTTTAAAATTCGGTTTTCGACTTTTTGTTCGAATTTGGATCCGGGGGTAGGAAGTGGCCTGAATATATGTCATATTCAATGGATTAGCGAATGTTGATCGGTTTTGGATTAAAGGTTTTAATTTTATTTGTTTTTAATATATATGGGTACAAACAAAACTTTCCAGATCCGTTATTAGTAAAAGATGATGGTTTATAAATTTGACACAACAGACCCTAAATAAGTCATGCTAAGGCAAAGAAAAGTTATTTAGAAAATGTAAATTAAAAAAAAAATTTTATTGGTTTTTTGTAGGATTACAAAAATTAAAAACTGCTTAATAAGTACCCTTGGGGGTATTAACAGGGTGCGAAGCCGTTATTTAAAACCATAATCAACTGCGTTTTAAAAAAACCATCATTATGAAAAATTTTAACAAAGAAACTATTCATAACTTTGCGCCAAATTGATAACCCAAGTGTTTTTCTATTGGCCTGTAAAATTTCAGAAAATTTCTTTTATTGCAAAAAAAGTTCTGGCCAAAAAATGTTTAAAAACTCTAAGTTTTATGAATTCTTTTAGCTATAACCTTTTTAAATTAATAGAAAATGTCTAAATTTTATAGAATAATAGATAAATCTTAGGGCTATCAAATGATATCAAGAATAATTGAAGATTTCAATTAAGAAAGGGGGGGGGGGGTTCTTTTTTAAAATTTTAAAAGACTATTCTAAGGTATAATTTTTAATTTGATTGTATTTTCTCATGCATTTCTCAAATTTCTGAAAATAAGCATCCAAAAGACGAAATATGCACAATAGACATTTAAGCACAAAAAACCAATGCATAAAAGTTGTCGTAGAAACTCCAAACCAAGTAGGAAATTCTTTTTCCATCACATCGCTCATTAACAAAATAAAAATTTTTAAGAAATTATAGGCTAAAGCTTTTTTGTTGTCACTCACCTAATTCCCATTAGTCAATCGAGCTGAAATTTTAATCAAACTACCTCCCCATAAATATTAAGATTCTCACGGAAAAAATAGGAAAAGGTAGAATAATTTTTTTTTAGAAATTTTCCCCTAAAAATTGCTCTATATTGCTACTAAGAAAAAAATTATTGGTTATTTTTTTGGCATGTAACTTTTTTTAAGGACACCAAAAAATATTAAAATTCCCGTCCTAATGTGAAAAAATTCACGTCAATATAACTTTTGAGGCTGATCAAAAAATATAACGATTCCTTCTCGATCAGATCACTTACTCCTTTATGTCGAATTAAAAACTCGAAAATGGCTTGAAATCAGAGTAAATTAGGCAAAAATTCCTAGAGGTAAAATTTTATTCTATTTTTGCCGGGCTTCCGTTAAAAAATTTTTCCAACCCTCTAGGAATTTTTTCAACACATAACTCTGTTTCCCACAGAGTGTTGTTTATTAGCGAAAGTTTTTGGGAAATACGTAAATGATGTTAAAATGTTAGGGAAATTGGTAAAAATTGAAAATTTATTAATATTTTCCCTAAAAATAATTGTTTTTTGTTTTGTTTTCTAACACTTCCCCCCCCCGTTCCTTTCTTTCAGTCTAGTGGTTGTTTTTTATTTTTCTCTGGATTTTAAATCTTTTTGCTAACTGCTTGTGTTTGTTTTATTCGTTATTTTGTTTTATTTCCAACTTTTGTCTTACCCGCCCCCCCCCTCTCTCTCTCGTTCCCTTTCTTTTGTTGTCTTGCCTTTTTTCGCTTTCCTATCGGACTTTGCCACCTCCGTTCTGCTTGGGGTCAATTCAACAACAACTTATTTTTTACATTTTTCTCTGTTAACTGTCCCCCCCCCCCCATTCTTTTGAATGTTATTCATCTCACCCTCCCCCATTTTTTCTTTCTCATCAGCATTTTTTGTCCCTTTGTCATTTGCATTTTCTGGCGCTTCTTTTGTTCCCTTCTTCCCCTATCCCCCCCCCCCCCCCCCTTTGGCTGTCCGACATTTTCTTATATTTGTCAGCCAACTTTCTCCTCGGCCCGCCCCCTCTCTTGTTTCCCCTTTTTGCTTCTGACTCGTTACGGTAGTTCCCCCTTTTATCGCGCCCACCGGCCCTAACACACACACACATACACACGATTACTTTTTCGATTGACCACCAGGCCCCCTGCTTTTCCCACTTATGTGCCATCTCTTTTTAATCCGGCAGTTTTCCGTCAAATAAACCTTCTTGTTGTTTGTGCGGACGTTAAGGGGATTTGGGCAAGCGGGAGTAAAGGAAGACTCCCTCCACCCGGGGGCATCGACATCGGCAAATCCCTCATTTGGGCGACTCTTGAGCCCATTCTCAAAACTCCCCCTCGCCAACCCCTCCCTCCCCCCTTTCTTGTGGCTGATCATCAAGAACAGCGGCCACATTTTTCTCGATACAGACAGCAAACAAAAAGAAGTGCTTGAACAATTGATCGGTTGATGCCCCCAAACTATCATTTATTTTCATATTGCTCTCTTTGTTTATATTTTAAATCTTAAATCAAGCATAATGAATACACTGATAATAATTGGCATTATTGTTTTCCTGAAAATCTTATTTGTTTCCGTTATGGCTTTGTTTGAATTGTGTTTTGTTAGAAAGGATAAGGAAGGCCGGAATGAAGTCGGATTACCATGGAAAAGGACGGTGAACGTTGGGAACTAACGCCCCGCAGTATTTCTTGCCACATAACACCGTGATGGGCAAGCGCCTCCGCATCGTATTTGATGCACCTTCCCATGAAAAAAAGAATGTTCTTTGACGATTCGCTCCTTGCCGATCCAACGGTTTTTTCCACCTTGTAATAGTGGCCCAATTTTGCTCATCGTGATCATTGTCCAATCTCGGTTTCCTTTCCCACACATTTCTTTGATAATTTGTGCCCTTCCCGGTTGCTTCCTCAAATCTAAGCTCGGTCCCGACCCTTGTCATGTGAACCCTGCCCCCGGTAATGGTTCATTTTCATTTGCATTTGTTTTTGTATTGAATGAGGTTTATTTATACCCAAGTTTGAGGTCGCCCTGAATAAATATTTTGTGTGTTTTTGTGCGTGTTCGTCATTGGCAAAAGCCCGTCCCCGCCCTTTTCGAGTTGTCCCGGCCCAATTGGACTTTCTCTCACTAATTTTAATTATTTTGGCATTTTTTAACAACATTTTTAATTCAATAAATGTGGCATATAAATGCATTTTGAGCGATTTCAGCAAATTTTTAGCGTGTTTTTGATCATTTACTGAGAGTACCGAGTACCGAGTGCCGGAACCGAGTACCGGGGTCGAATACCGAGTACCGGGGTCAAATACCGGTACCGATACCGAGTCCCGGGTACCGGGAAATTTCTTGTACCGAGCAGCCCTAATATATATCAATATGCACTTTACAAGTATGCACTATAACATATAAATAGACAGACATATGACGTATTCAAAAAAAAGGAAAATATTATGGGCATACATAACATATTCAAAAAAAAAGGAAAATATTATGGACATACATATCAATATGCACTTTACAAGTATGCACTATAACAAATGAATAGACAGACATATGAAAAATTAAACAAAAAATCATACCAATGCCTAATTAAATAAATAAATAATCCAACCAAATATTAGAGGAATCGAGAATGAAAAAATCCTTTTGCTTCGCAAGGAGACGAAAGTTCTTTCCGAGGTAAAAGGTTTAATGAAAAATTTAAATATTATTTGTTTCCATCGAGGTGAGTTTTTTTCAGAATTAATTTCTTATTATTTAATTAAGTAAATTTTCCTTGTATTAATTGGAGGTAAAGTAAAATTAAAATTGATTCTTTTTTTACTTCTATCCTATCTTCAGAAAAGGGTGTATTTAAATAAAAAAAGAAAAAAATAATATTTAAAAAATTAAACATTTATATCATAAATGATTTTAACTGTAGCTCCGAATTGGCGCATAATCCTGGGATAACATTTCCCAATGATTGGCTTTAAATTAGAAATTACTTATATAATAATTTAATCATTGACTGCTTCTGTGTGTGACGGTGCTATGTCGTTATATTATAAAAACCATCAAAAAGGGCATTCTATAAAAATCTAGTGTTTTCGGTTTGTTATATAAAAAACATTACCGTATCATAATCAAAAAAACATACCCGTCATAAAATAATACCCAAAAGTATCAATTAATTTTTTAATATAATATTATAATTTTATTTTTATTTGTTTTATTTTAAGTTTTAACCTATTTGAAGAACGCAAATTTTATTTGATCAATTAATTTTTTTTTTTAAACAAAAAACGTTAAATGGCATACATAAGTTTAACCACTTACCTCCGTTTGTTCTCCGCGTGCAGCGCTTCGATATCCTCTGCGGCATTCCGAGGCACCTTTGGCTTCACCATTTTAATAATGCAAAAGCTTTTGAAATTTGCTAAATAAATTAGAAATAACAAAAAATGAAGACATGAATTCTCTCTGCAGATTTTAAACAAGAGAAATTATGAAAGAAGAGGGCGGGGGTCAGCGTTGCGTCAGATTTTAAACAAGAGAAATGATAAAAGAGAGAGAGAGATAAAGATGTCAGCGTTGGGTCAGATTCTAAGCAAGAGAAATGATAAAAGAGAGAGGGCGGGGGTCAGCGTTCTTTTTTCATCATTCATTTGCATTCATTTGCTAGTTATTTCAAAACGTCCAAATCTTCGCTCCAGTTTTCCATTGTTTTTTTGTATTTCATTTTTAATTTTTTTGTTTTAGATATCATCGCTCTCATCACCATCACTGTTCAATGGACACTGAGGAAAGCCCAGTGGACACGCGGCGGAAGTTCGAGCGTATGCGAATGCTGCACAACTACTACCGCGTGTGGCAGACTGAATGGTTCCGCGGGCAGAAAGTGGTGAGTTTTCAATTTATTACGGAGTTACGCATTAAAGTTTCTGGAATGTTAAATCATGCTCAGCAGCGTTTGTTCAGGAGTGTAAACTGAATAAAAAGACGTTTCTTGTTTGCCATAATACAATGGTCAGACGAGGGGTAGGGTTATGGAATTTTCCAAAAATAGTCAATTTCTTAGTGAAATACCACACCCGTACGCAATGTCTTACCATAGTAAAATGAAACATTATGAACGGAATCCTAACCTAATTCTTTAGTTGATCAATCGCTGCTGAGCATATTTTAGAACGTTTAAAAGATTATAATTTAAATTCCAAATAAAATTGTTTGACCATGGTGGGGCAATGACATTTCACACAAAACGACAATATTATTAGGTAGTGAAACTGAACGCAGGCACTGAACGGCTCTACGATCTGCCAAAAATCGGCCGCGTGAAAGTGGACATTGGCTATGCGCTGCCGGTTTGCGGAATGAAACCGGAAATTCCCCTGCGGTTTTGGCCCGCCCTCCGACTGAATGGATACCCAGGGGCCCCAAACCGAGAGGTTGCTTTTGCCTTGCCATCTTTTGACACGCAATGCAATTTCTTAAGGCTGCGCTCGCTCTAAAGGCGGCGCACAAGGCAAAGCGCGAGGAGGAAAACCGCATGTACATGCACAACCTGGAAGGGTTCATTACCCACGACAGCACATGCCAGGACCCTACCTGCAACCACGTCTTCACCGACGAGCTCGAAGACCGCTTGATTCCGGCTCAATAAAGCACATAGAGGTAAGCCCTCACATTGTGGAGAGCATGTGATCAAAAGTGGGTTACAATTTTTCAGCAACTCGAGACTGAAGGGCTACCAACAATTGAAAACCAACTGCACATGCTACGGGCGGATTTCAGCACCTGGGTACAACAGTTCCATCAGCACAGGACCATCTTGGGACATCAGGCCGAGCGCCTTGGACGGGCAGAGCGAAATGGGATCACCGATCCGATCCATGCACGCAGCGACTACTGGATGGCCTCCGACCGGGAATGCAAACCGGGTTTCGGTTACCTGAAGGCCAGCAGATGGGAGGTAAAAATGTTCATAATTAATAAGATGCTAAATCTTTTTGTTTTTCTTCGCCACAGCTGAAGGGTATGGTGCCGAAACGATTGCAGTTCCAGCTGTGGGATTTGCTGACAGAGGGAGTCTTTCGGACGGAGGCACAAGTGCTGGAGACACTTGCAGAGTTTGAGGTTTTTGGCGGGCAAACATTTTTTGTATCTGAAAGACATGCGTCGTTTAGACGATGGACGAGCCGAAAGTGGAGATGGTTTTTTGGGAGTCGGACGCGGTGATTGAGCAGCGAACAGTGGAAAGAAGACGTGCTGCGGCACCGCGTGTTACTACACAGGGAGGGACTTCGATACTGCAACTTAGCACCTGTTTTGTGCCACATGAACAACAGTTTGTGCCACATGACCTCCACTTCCGAGCGGGCGACCGCATCTGTCCGGAGCAGTGCTACGACTACTTCCCTGAATCGGAACGCGTTCGCAACAAACTGGCAAGACTGCTGATGCCCAACGAAGGAGCATGGGGGCAAGTTACGTTGCCGAGCACGAAGAAGAGCACAACATCGCTGAAAAAAAGGATGCACAATACGATCAAAGGGATACATGATGCCGTAAGTGTGCTTTTTGGTCAGAAAATTAATGCCAAACCAGGGGCTGCTTCTAGTGTAGTTTAACTTCACAGATGGACATGTTTATTTCGGTCATGGAGAGGATGATGACAGATGGGGAGCCGCGCTATCGTGAGATGGCACGCGCTTACAACGAACTGATCAGCGGAGGGAAAGCCGTGCGCAACTTAAAATGGCCAAGTGACGTTGACGAGAGGACATCGACTGCAAATGTGGAGCGTCTTATTAACGAATGCGGGCATTGTTTCGAGCATGTGCTGGAGACGGGTCTTGATATTGAAGGAGGCATAGAAGGAATGGAGGCCGCTGTGAGAGTGGAGCAACGCAGGAGGGAAGCAGAGGCAGTAATGGCCCAGCCCATGTTTTGTGTGCCAGGCCGGAAGAAGAAAAGAGCGACCCGAAAGTGGACTCAAACGGTGGAAGAGCCCCAGGCAGAAACATCAGGCGACGAACAACCGACAGCGGTTGGGCGACGACACAGAAAAACGCCATCTATGAATCATTTTTTAGTTTGACTTCAAGAACCTGGACTTGTCCGAATTTGACAACGGCGCTTCATGGGTGGATATCATAGATGCAGAAATGCAGCAGATGATGCAACAGACCACCATCGTTGAAGAGGAGGAGCATTTTATTCTTCAAATAACCCATAGAGAAATCTGAATAAGTTATTTAATAAAGTCATATTTCAAGAATTCATATTTTCAGTTTTTTTCTTTTGTATTTTTTTCAAAGTTCCTATGCCTAGAGGCCAATGCTTGCCTGGTTTCTTGTTGTTCGGTGACACCCGGGTTTCGATTAACCAAAGCAGCTTTGCTCGAATTTTCAAAAACGAAAGCAATATGCTTTTTCTCACGAAATAACTTTTGATTAGGTTTTTTAATCACATTTTTAATGAAACCTGCATGATCAAATTATCATAGTCCTTAAGTGCCTAAAGTTAGTTTATTAAAAATTTGCTAAAATGAAATGAAAATTGGAAAAAACAGTTGAAATGATAGAAACATAAATAAAGTAAATGAATTTATTAAGAAACAAAAAAAGATGATTTTTAATTCCAAAAGAATTGTGCGGAAACTTATGGTAAACCCTAGTAGAGATCGGAACCGGACCAGGTCCCAACCGGATTTTCCCTGGATCCTGATCCGGGTGTTTTTGGGAAAATTGACCCGGACCCGGAGTCCGGAAAAAACAGGATTTTCAATCCCGGAATTTTGTCCGGTCTGATTCCCGAATCCGGGTCAGGATCAGGATCCGAAAAAATTTGACCACGGTAACCGGATTTTTTAACGAGCAATATTTTGATTTCGGAAATTATCGATAGTACGCCTTGTTAAAATTGTCTTTTTCAAACAGGATACATAAATTTTGATTATTTAATTATCGCGCAGTTTAATTTAAACGTTTTAAAGTTTTTTTTAATTTTTGTTAAATTTTTCTTGGTTTTTTGTTTTTTTGAAAAATCCGGAATCCGGGTCGGGGGGATCCCGGCCCTAAATTTGAAAACCGGACCAGGAGTCCGGAAAAAACAGAATTTTTAATCCCGGAATCTTGTCCGGTCTAATTTCCGAATCCGGGACCGGATCAGGATCCGAAATTTTCGAAAATTCCGGTCTCTAAACCCTAGTAACAAAAACCCCTCCAAATGAACAAAACCTCGTGAGTTAAAAAATTTTAAATTATATGTACTAAAGTTAAGACTGGAAATAGTACTAAAACTCGAGTTCCTTTTTCGGTTTACCGGGTATTTGCTAAAAACCGAAGTCGAAACCGGGGGTAGTAAAACCGGCCTAATCGGAAACCGAGGGAGGGGACCGGTGTTAGACCGATTATTCGCAACATTAGTTTTAACAATAAAGAAAAATGCGAAAAATTTAGTTTAGGCGCAAGGCCAAAGGGGAAACACCCTCCAATTAAGGCGGAAACTTCAAAGGATAAAAACACCTCCCATAGGTACAAGGGCGGGTTGATGTTCTATATGGATAGATTATCTCTCCAAAAGATTGAGTTGTTTTTTTTTTGGTTTTTTAAGCCATTATTATTCTAATTTAATAATAGTAGTTTATTATTTTTTTCATTTTGTTTACAAAATATTTTTATTTTTTTCCTAAACTAATGCAAGTCGTAATTATATCTAAAACGATGTTGTTTATGTTCATTTAATACGATTACTTCCTTCGCTTCCATTCTCGCTTCCATTCGACTTATCAGCGTGTCTTGTCTTTTTTATGTAGCAGCTTTACAGAAAATATAACTATGTATAGTACTTTTATGAAGTGGCGTTAGTTATTTGATCTTTACTCTTTAGTAATTGAGTATGCAACGGGGAAATTAAAATATCAAGGTTTTAAGAAGAAGATTAAATTTAACGCATTGGTTTTCTGATTAATTTTAATTATCCACCTTCATTAATAAGTTAAATATTTTGATGTTATTTATTATACTTAAGGATTGTATTGGTTTATTCGAAATATTGATTAAGATGTTATTTGAGAATTTCATCTGTTTTATAATATTTTTTTTACATACAACGAGTTTTTCATTTCACTGTCAATTACTGATTCATTAGAGATAATGCCTCCTCGGCTCGTTTAAGTATATCGAAAGCTTATTCATACTAAAAAAAATCCTTTAGATTAAATAAAAATAATATATATATAATTTTTATACTTTTTGTTAATGGCTGTTTTACGAAACACGCATGGGTGGCTTTTTTTATACCAACACTTTTTATACATAATATATCGGAAATAGTGCACAGAAAATAAGGCATATGCCTTAAAACCGGTCTCTAATTATTACATTCTCATAATTATCTGAATTAAATTTAGCAAAAACATTTTAACACTTAGCCTGCCGGAAAAGAATCACTTTTAAGATGCACTTTTTCAAAGTTCATTTTTTCATAGAAACAAATTTTACCATAAAAATAAGAATTGGTCGCTGAAATAAGTTGATGAAAACGAGAACTTTTTGCGAGAAACAAAAAGATCAAATTAAGTGAGGAGAACACGGCTTTAAACTTTGACGACCAAGAAGGTTAAATTTATTTTAATTTTATAAAATCAAAAAATTTATTTATTTACTAAAGGCTATGCCCATGCAAAAATATAAAAAGACAATTCAAAATTAGTTTTTTTTTCACCTATATTTTTTTAAACAATGAAGTAATATAATAACAACTGAAAAAATATGTTAAAAATTCTTGAAAAAATTTTTATTTTATGAAAAAAAAAAATTAATAAACTGTGAGGTGAATGTATTGTGTCTGATATTTTGCTCTTGGAATAATTTTTCAAAAGGGGATTTTGATTTCTAACCAGCTGGGCTGGTACATAAAAAATTATTATTATAAGAAAATAGATTTGTAGTCATAAATAAGAACATAAGAGACATTCAATTTTTAATTTTGAAAATAATGGTCGACGATGCCGGCAAACGCCGCCCTGAGAAATTTAAAAATTTAAGTTTGTTAACAGGTTTTCCCTATACTCAATTTTTGTGTTCTTTTGAAAAATTGTGTCCGGCGGTGCTGACAAGAGCCACCGGGAAAAATTTAAAATAATAAAAAATTGCTTCAAAAAATTGTGAAAAAATTCTTATTTTTTTATTTCCCGAAACCCGAACCCCGGTCCTTTTCTCGTCTGAAGCTCGAAACCCGACCTGAACTTTTTTCTCGCACCGCGGCAACCCTAATGTGCACGATTTTGGAGTTACAAAAATTTTAATATAAATAACTAAAAAATATATATAATTTAAAATTTTATTTATGCAAAATGATATAGTTATTGTGATCAATGATCAAGAATTCATAATATATTTAATTAAGTCTATTCAAAGAATACTCCACAACTAAAAAACATAAAACAGCCTTTAGCTCAAAAGGAAATATGAAACTGTTTATAAAGAATATTATAACGTAAAACTAATATATTTTATTTATTATTAAAAAAATATTTGGTAGAAAAACATTTATTTAAACAAAGCCCCTGGATATATTGAAAACAAAAATGAAAGGGCTCATTGCCATGAGAAATTTGGTTAAATAAAACATGAAAAATAAATTTAATAAAATTAATTTTAAATATAATACAAAAGCGACCATTGAACCCCAATTTTGAGAATGATTTTATATCGTTCGATTAAATTCTCATATATAAATGATATTTTATTGCTAAATTTGCTATAGTGCCTGGCACAATTAGGCCTTCAGTGCAAAAAAAAAATTGCCTCCGTGTCATTTTAATGTATTTAATACTATTAGTGTTTAATAAAAAAAAGATCAAAATACCAATTGAGTCCGTAAATTGATAAACTTGTTTTCACGTGTCTTAGACTAAAATTAGCGAAAATATTAATTTTAAAAATTTAAATTATTATATAATATTATACCAAAATGTTTCAAAATAATTTTCGAAAATAATTTATCTATAAAGTAAATAAAAGTTACTTTAATTATAATGTATATATAATAAAACTTTTGTTTCTGTAAACTCTTAAAAATCCCTAAATTACTAAACGCAAAAAAGTAAAGTGAATAATTTTTTTTTATTGAAAAAAGGGTTAAACATTATGTTAGTTGTAAAATATTATGGGATACGCTATAACAATGATTGAATAAAAGAAAGGGGTTCTCAAATAAGAAAATTTAAATATTATTTAAATAATTTAAAATACTGATTTTTTAAGGTGAAATTTTTATACAAATAAGAAAGGTACAATCATTGACAAAATTATAACTTCCAAAATATGTCTCGTAAAAATTGTAGATTTTTATATATATTAAAAAAAGAATTTTGCAATTTACTTTAAAATAGCCATTTGAGACTTGCATTGAAATTTTTTTTCGTTATTTTTGATTTTTGTATATTTTTTGACTTTTTTAAGACATATTTCGGTCGTTTTTTCTGCATATTTTGCCATTTTGATGCATAATTTGTGCATATTTTAGTATTTTTCGGCATATTTTATGTTGGTGCATATAAATCCAGGCCTTATTTATTAAACTTTTTATTTACATAATTTTTTAAATTAGGTTTATAAACCTTGGTTCAAAAATAAAATAATAGTGTTTTTACTAAGAGAGATGAAATAACGAAAATTCTTTGATTTTGTTTAATTTAAATTTAGGCAGAATCTTTTTAGTTCTGCACATTGAGCGATGAACAAGTAAGCCACGTGAAATAAATTATTGTTTAAATGAATTTAAAAAAATTTAAGTTCTTTTTCATCAACCGAAGCCTTGAGATCAATTTTACTTTTTTTTTTGATTTTTCAAAAATAAATGATTTTATTATTTTGATTAAATATTTTCTAAATTTTAATTTAAGGTTTCTCAAATTATTGCAATGGGCGCCCACTACGCTTTTTATAAATCCGCCATTTTTAGCGATATTCTAATAACAACTGGTCATAACAAAAAGCTCAAACGTAGCCAAATTAAACAGTCCTGGTTCCTTCGATAACATTGAATGCTCGATTAGCTTGCCAAACTTAAAAAAATTTGATTACATTATTAATGAAAAGATAAATTTTTTGCACTTTTAGCTTCTACTTTTTGGATTAATTAATCAAATTTTTGAAATTTGTTATGCTAATAGAGCAATTCAAAAGCTATCAGATGCTACAATGAATATTTTATTTGGTTGCATTTGAGCCAAGCTATAACCAGTTTTTATTAGAAAATCGATATAAAAAAGGAGGATTTTAAAACGCACCAGCACCTCTTTATTTATTGAAACATTCGGTATAAAGATCATTTTTTCTTTATTTTTAAATACACCAAATTTTTTTTCTTTTTATTTTTGATAATTTATTATATAATTAAAATTTATTTGTTATAATATATACCTCTTTCTTTAATAATACAATCAGCTCAACCCGTATATTTAGGCAGAAATATTTATGCAATTTTGTTAAAAAACAATTAAAAAATTCACTGGGGGATTAGCTAATAAATCTTTGCTATACACCCAAATTGAATAATATTTTAGTACCATTTGTTCGCTTTTTACTTAATAATTTCATATATTTTTTTAAATATTCCTTATTTATAATAGTCGCCTTCTGAAAATAAAGTTTAAATTTAAACTTTTAAGTAATATTATTGTTATTAAGATATTATTTCAATTCTTGGGAAAGTAGCATTTAATTCTTCTCACAATATTGTCCAATGGCAGAAAATCATAATTAAATTTAAAGTTTTTTGTTTTATAAATAAACCGCGTGATTCGGCCGATAAAAATTTTTAATTCAAATTTACTGGGTAATTTAATAAAATAGTTTAAAGCGTAATGTTGTAATTGTCTTCTGTTTGAATGGGTAATTTTGGTTCATAGTCTATTTATTTTTAATATATGAAATATAAGAAATTCTCGATTTACATTTATGTCTTTTTCATGATGTTTCACACGCTTTTACATTCCTAGACCAATTTTCCAAAATATTTATGAATTTATTCATGATTTGTTAAGTATCTTGGTATTTTATTATCATATTTTTGTTTTAACCTTTTGCTGCTCCATTTCAAGTATGTGTACAAAATCAAGACGAATGCGTGTATGCAATATGTGTTAGAAGCGTCAACCTCCTATTCATTATTTTAAATTGAAATACTTTAAAAATATATAAAAATTAATTATTAAAAAAAATTAATATTTTTAATTTTGTAGTTTATATTTTTTAATTTTTTTAACTTTGAATAACTAAAATCATTTCAAATTTATGATTGTAACAAGAAGAATTTTTTTATTTTTTTAGTCGTTTGTTGTAATTAAAAAAATATATATTATCGAAACATTATTTGTAATTTTTAGCTCGACTGACGATTTATTTGTTTCATTCTCCTAAATTTCCAGATAAGGCATTTTTTCTTGTTCCATTTAAAAATATAAAAAATTGTTCTTTTTTAGTAAAAAAAAAGATTAAATTTGTTTAATGCTCAGACGATTAATTTCTGTTCTCAAAACGAATGACGATGTCACCAAATATTGTGATTGTTATTTTATTCATTTTGATGTTGTACAGTTCTTGTTTTTTGAGATTTTGCTTAATTTTCACTGGTGTCTTTATTCTAATAGAACACAGTGTATGTCGCTTTTTTATATTTTAATTAATAAATATTATCTTAAATTAAATGGGTAAAAATTTTCAATACTTAATTTTGAAGTTGTCTTAAAAGTTTGGAATTTTAAATTTACCAAACTTTAATATATGTATATATACACATATACATATACATTATACATATACATTATAATAGACACAGACCTAGACATAGACATAGACATATACATATACATATACATATACATATACATATACATATACATACACATACATATACATATACATATACATATACATATACATATACATATACATTATAGATATACATTATACATATACATAGACATATACATAGACATAGACATATACATATACATATACATACATATACATATACATATACATATACATATACATTATAGATATACATTATACATATACATAGACATATACATAGACATAGACATATACATATACATATACATACATATACATATACATATACATATACATATACATATACATTATAGATATACATTATACATATACATAGACATATACATAGACATAGACATATACATATACATATACATACATATACATATACATATACATATACATTATAGATATACATTATACATATACATAGACATATACATATACATAGACATAGACATAGACATAGACATATACATACACATATACATATACATTCAAAATATATAGAAAAAGCTTAAAAATATATTTTTTTTATTGATCAAAATCAGTAGACATTTTTAAATAAAATAATTTAATATTTTTGGTACTATTTAATTATATATACTTTTGATTTGCTTCCAAAATTAACAAATAACAAAAGCACGTAAAAAGCACCTTTGCTATACACCAAAAATATTTAATTATAATGATAAAAAAGAAAATAAGAGAAATATTTCAATAGTTTAATAACAAAATTTTGTTATATAAAAAATAAAATACAAAATGTAACAAAAATCATTTTAATTAAATTTATACAGAATGAATAAAACTGACATCTTTCAATTATTTAAATCTACACAATAGAATTTAATCAAATAGAAGTAGTGTAAAAAGAATTTTAGCTTTTTAACTCGTATGTCAGCGAATTGAATGAATCATAGATCGTGAAACATAAAAAAAATGAAATAACAAATCCATTTAAAAGCAAATATTATCTACGAAGAAAAAGATGAATTTTCAAACCTTAATGGGGTCAAATCTTGTTATTTTAATAATCTAATTTTATTTATTTTTTTTTTACTTTATTTCAAACCTTTCATAATAAATCATTATAATCTTTGCATGAAAATTTACATAAATAATTTATTATTATTTAATTTTCTATTCATATTAATAGGAAAAATATTCTTTTAATGCAACACACTCATTCCCATGAATGAACCAATGAAAAATTTTTTATCGGGTAAGATTCTGATCACCCCTAAAGAGTGATTGAAAGTTAGAACGACTGGTGTTTCTATTAGATAAATAGGGAAAATACGGTATGCAGGTTTGAGTTTTTATTAATTTATTTTCTGAATTTTCCAAAATTTTATTAATTAATTAAAGATTTACAATCGTAATTAGAAACTTTATTATTGGTTTTTTAAATTTTTTAAATACTAAATAATCGTATCTCTCCTTTGAGTATATTAATTAGTTCATTATTCGTGTTGTTAGCACAAATAAGGTGCTTATTTTCACCAAAATTTTAAATTTCGATTTTTGTATTTGATTTGGTGCCTTTCATAACATAAATTATAATAAAAAGCCTCCAGCATTTCTTGAAGTTTGTCTCATTTTGTCACTCATGCTCGGAGACCAGTTTTGAAAAAAAAAATGAAATTTTTAATCTATTTCGTGAATTAAATTTTGATTTTTTTTATTTGTAATTATTATATTTCCAAAATTTATATTAATTCATTAATGATTCTATTCATATATTGGAAAAAACCAGAACAAATGAAAAAAAAAATTTTACCGCGTAATATAAAACTCTAATTTTATTTACGTAGGTTTCTTGAATAATTTTAATAAGTTGTTTTTTGAAATTATTTTATGAAATATTAAATCTCGAGAAATTCTGCTGTTTTTCTTGGATTTTCTTTACTTCATTCAATCGTTTTATAATGAAAATTAGTTATATAAATAAGGCGTGAGTTAAACCGAAAAAGATAAACATACACTTTATAATATTATATTTAAGAAATGTTGCGATTATTTATTTTTTTTTTCTTAATTAATTTTTGAGTTTTTTCTTTCTAAAAGTATCTTAATCATCTTTCAAATGTGAATTATTATCAGTATTAAATAAATATTAAATTTTAATACGTTCCAAATGGGAAAAATTTATCATTAAAGATAACTAATTTATTTTACATAGGTATTCCTTTATAATTAACTGAATGGTATTAAAGAATCTCTTAAAAAAACAAAATTTCAAAAAAATGGGTCTTTCGACAAATAAAAATGAATATATTAGATTGGCTTCGTCATGAAAATAAGCAAGAATTTCGGAATCTAATTCAAGAATTAAAAAAAAGACATAATTATTGAGCAGATACGAAAAGAAGCCACTAAATATATGGGTGCACATAAAAAGTATTTGGCGAATAATAAATAAAACCCTACTAATAATGTTCAAATTAATTTATTTTTTAAATGATAAAATAAAAATATCAAAGTAATAATTGCATGTCGTCGGTACCTATCGCAACAGAAATAAAACTAACAAATAATTTTTTATAATAATTTAAGAATATTTTATAGAAAATTAAATGAAAAAAATGAAAAAAGATAAAAATCTTTTTCTTTTTTTTAATCTTTTATGATTCTACCGTTAAAATACGAAACTTATAGCATTATTACCAAAATTTTAGTATCATAAGAATAGGAAGTCAAATAATTTATTATATGATGCCAAATAATAATTATCAATAAATAGAAAATTTGAAAATAATTTTTGTTTTTTTTTAAATAATTAATGAAAAAATTATCTAAATCATACCTTTAAAAGAATCAAAAGTACTTAAAAAAGCAAAAATACGAAATTATTTAATCAATTCAAAAAATTAAAATTATAATTAATAATAAAATTCAAATAAAAATGGAATGATTAGTTAATTATACAAATAAAAAATATTTTAAACCTAAAACAAAATATCTAGGCAATAAAAAATTCCTCTCATTTCAATTCAATAATTTAATTTATCAAAAATAATATATAAGAAAAAGCCAACACCAGTAGCAATCCTGAAAACATTGTCGAAAGAGTGCAATTTAATAAATTACTATATTACGCCAAAATTTGATTTTTTTATAAAAAAAAAAAATTACATAATTTTAAAATCAAACAATTCTTATTTAACACGGTTCACTTTTCTGCATTGAGAAGTGCCAAGATCTACCTGAAATTGCGTTTTGGCTGTAGGCCCCATAATGAAAATCAATAAAATTTTATTTTCGAAAATTAAATCTTATCTTAACAATTATACAAAAATTTTAACAAAAATCTAATTTAAGAAAGTAGCGTAAATTAAATTTTTATAAAATGATGGAATTTGCAAATAAAAATTTTTAAAAATAAAACATTAAAATATAAAAAAGATGCACAACATAGCATGATCTTCTTTTTATTTTTTTAAAAAGAATAAGCCGTAATAAAAAAAAAGAGCAAATTTAACATATAAAGAAGAACCGTACAAAACTCACTGCCACTCCAAAAAATTTAATTCGACCAAAGGCCATGATAAAAAATTAAAAACATTTTTTTAAAAGTGTATTATAACAAAATGTAATTTTAATACTTCATAATAATGCAAAAACCTAAAAAAAAAATCATAAAGTAAGATTCTTCTATTACCAAATATTAAAATTTAAAGCTAATACTGCTAAAAAAAAGACAATAAGAATAAACAGCAATGACGACAAAATAAACAATAAGGACGACAATTGCGTGACTCAAATTTATCATAGATTTATTTTCTAAAATTTCGAATGATGCGTTTCGCCAAGATAACGAATAAAGCGCTTTTTATGAATTTTTATTTATTTTAATTATTTGCATAACAATTATTAAGACAGGACAAACCGTAAAAATTTATTATACTATAATTATTAGAATATAATTATTTATTTTAGTAAATTACTCAGCAGATAGCAAAAATACGTTAATATTTTGATAAAAAAAATAAATATATAATATGATTAAAAATGCAATCTACTTACAACAACAACATAATTGTATGACAAAACTTTTACAATAATTTAAAAAATTATTTACTGTTAAAATAATTAATTCTGAATATGCGAATAAATGAATAAAAAAAAATAAAGATTAATAAAATTATTTTAAATTGAATAAATTAATAATGCTAACTTTACAGTAAAATTTGGAAGTTTTTCAATAAATATATATAAGTACAGTATTTACGATCTAAATGCTTGCCCACTTATAAATAACCATACTTCAGGGATTTTTGTATCTTAATCTGTTCTAACAAAAAAGAATAATTATATATTAAAGGTCGTTTTTTAAGAATAAAATATAATTTAAGAAGGCGAAGAAAATCACTGTATAAAAAGGTGAAATTTATACCTAAATAAAAAAGTAATAATAATTAGGTATTTAGCAAAGGAATGAAGTTTTGATCGTGTTGTCAGGGATGTTCGTCAGTTTTCAGGAGAAAGGGTTGCCACCCAAATTTTCCTAAAATTCTTTTTAAATTATTGTGACAAATTGAAAAAAGAAACAAAAAAATTACCTAAGCATATCATTAAATTTGAACATTGGAAAAAATTGTTATTTTACTATTGAAAAATATTTTTTATTTTAAATCAATTCCCATCTGCAACCGCTTTAATAAATACCTTTTTTAAATAGATTATCTTATATCTTTAATAATTGGAAAAAGGTATAAATTTAGTTTTCTCGCGTGGTGTATTCCAAACATCTCTGAAAACAAATTATCAAAATGGTTATTTTTTTAAATTGGACGACTAGACTTAATTTAAATTTAGAATAAATTTTAAATAATAAATTTAATAATGCTGATATTATCTACGTAATTGCCGGATAAAATATTAGTTAATTTTCATGTTTTTAGTTTTATTATTATTTACTATAAAATATTTTTGTAAAAATTCATGAAAAAATTTGTTTTTTTCTTGCAATTTTTATTACGCGATTGTTGCCCTTTTTGTCTTATGTGAGATTGTTTATTTTTTCTTTTTATTTGAAAAAATGTTATCAGTAAGGTTTAATTGTCGTAACGCCGCCGGTGGAACTGAAATATCCTATTGTTTTTTTTTCACAATTATTTTTTTTTCATTACTTCATAGGGGTAAACTTTAAAAATAACATTTAAAAAATGGGTTTTTTTGCATTGATTCGGCATTTAAAATAGAAAATTACAAATGCTCTAATATAATTTTTTTTAAATTGATTTCTTCGTGAATTACCGGCAGAAAATTTAATTAATGGTTTTAACTGATTTAAAGTTCATCTTGAATAATATTTTTTGGGTTGATTTTATATATTATTATTTTAAAGCAATCTCTTATTTTATTTTAATGAAAAATTATTTTTGTTAGTTAAAAGCATTTTAAATTATTTTGGAAACAATCGATTTTTGACTTTTAAAATTTAGATTTAGAGATTTTTTGGTTTTTTCCTTATGTATTTTAATTTTTTTGGGTAAATTTAATTTCATTGATATATTCCGCAGTGATTGTAAAGAAATTGTCATTCCTTTAAACTAATTCCACAACTACTATAAAAAATTATTTATGTTTTATTTAGTTTAAGGAGGATACTTTTAATTTCATTATTAAGATATTAGAAAGTTGTTTGCTAAATTTAATTATTATTTTTGTCTCTAAAAAATTTAAACGCTTGAATTTATACTAATATTTTTAGAGTATTTTTTTGAGCATTTTTTAAAAAAATATTTTAAATATCCAATTTTCAATATAGGCTACCTGTTATGGGGGTTTTATATTATTATATTTTTTAGAAAACCAATTTGTTGAATGGAAACGAGTTGGCACTGGCATTGATTAGATCTAGTTTCTGACATATTTTTTGTAATGAGCTAATAAGTAAGTGCCTTTCACTGATTTGAAAGTTCTTTAATAATATTTTTTGAGTTGATTTTTTTTTATAAAATATTATTTTAAAGTATTTTAATGAAAAATATTGTGTATTAAAGAAATGTTGTCGTAAATATTGTTTGAATTTGAAAAAAAGGGCAGCTCATTGCGAAAATTTACCTCAGCTTAATCATTTCCTAAATTACTGTAAAAATACTTAGTTATATAAATAAATATTTGGTTTTTATTTTGTGTTATCGGGATTTATAAGGTCATTTTTTGTTCAAATTTTAGGGTTTTTTTTTTTGGAAATACTTTAAATCAACTAATAATTGGCAATTGTATTTTTAATAATTTTTCTTTTTAATGTATTGAGTTAACTTATATCTTTAATTAAATTTTTATTTATTATTATTTATTCTTTATGGATTTTACCGTTTTCTTCCACATTTTCATTAGTTCCCTTTTTAAAATAAGTTTTTAAAAATAATGTTTACATTTAATATAAATAATAATTAAATTCTCGGTAATGGGCGTTTTGTTGCTTCCAAGTGTGCAATCTGTCAATCCTTATTGTATGGTTTATTTTGGGATTTCACTATTTTATTGAGACATTTTATTTAGGTATTTTTCTTAAAATTGATTTTTTTTTTTAATTAAAAAGGTATAAATAAAATATTTTTGCAATTACTTTAAGAGAATTTCCTATTTTGCCGGCAGAAATATTAATTAAATTTTCAAAAAATTATTCTCTTCTCATTAAGTTGATTTATGTTGCATTATACACAATTGATCTTATAATAATTTTTAATAGTTGAATTTTTTAAATTCTTTTCCTCCAACAATCCAAATTTATTTGAAATTTAAGAATAAAGTAGCGAAGAAAAAAATAGTTTTTTTTTTCTTTTTATTGCTTTTTTTTGCACTATATAATAAATAATTAAACAACAATTATTTTTACTTTTGCTTTTTTTTCTCGAACTTATCACTTCTTCATAATATAATGAAAGTTTTTCGTTTAGCTTTTTTTTTTTGATTTTCAAATTTTTTTAATATATTTTATTTTAAGGTAGGCTTTTGTGTTTAAGAAATGTTTATATTAATATATTTAAAATAAAATTGGCATATTGGTTTCTTCTTAAATCCTTTTTCTAATGATTTAAAATTCCAAATAGTACACCTCCTGCATGCCTTTTATAATTTTAGACTCTCTTTAATTCCTCACATGTATTACGGAAAATAGTTAACAAATAGTTGAATCCACTTTAAATCAATTTTATAACATAAATTAATAAAAATTATTAAATCGGGTTACCTTAATTGACACTTTTTCAATTTTAATTGGAGTCAATTCTTAATCGCTTTTATTTGAAAAAATAGCGAAACAATTAATGTTCGTGCTTTCTCTATTTTTTTTTGGATTAGCTATGTTTTTTCGGTAAATAAATTTGCATCGTGTTTAAAAAAATTTTTGTTCTATCTTTAAAATCCACACACTTTGCCTCATTTCTTTCTTCTCCTTTTTTCAACTTCTTTCTTTTTCCCCTCTTTATTCGTTTCGCTCTATCCTTTTTTTCATCTTATCTTTCTTCTTTTTTGAATCTTTCCCTACCATTTTCTTCCTCTCTCTCTCTTTCTTCCTTTATTTCTCTCCATCTCTCTTTTTCTCTGTTCTTCTCTTGCTATTTCTATTTCTTTGTCTCTTTATTTATTATTCTTTATCTTTTTTAGTCCGTCTCATTCTTTCACCTCCTCTCTACCTTTCTTTCGTACTGTTTTTATTCCCCTCCCTCTCACCGTATCTTTCTCTAGCTTTATCTTTTTTTCCCGTTTTTCCCTCTCAGTCTCATTCTCTTTCTCACTATCTTTGTCTCTCTCATTCTCACTCCCTACCCCTCTCTATCTTTTTTGCGTTCTCTCTTACTCTACCTTTCTTCCTCTCTCTTCCTTTTCTTCTCCCTCGTTGCTTTACTTTCTCTCTCTCTCTCTGTCTTTGTCTCTCTGTTTCTCTTTTTCCTCTCTCTGTATCCTACTCTCTATCATCTTCTCTCTCTAACTCTACCGTTCTCTCACCTTTTTTTTCATCATTTTTCCCGTTAAAATAACTCGAAAAATGCTAAAAAATGCAAAAAATATGCATAAAATCGTAAAATATGCGCCAAAAACCAAGAGAAATGCATTTTTCGTACTTATTAGTCCATTGCATATAAGTAAAATATATCCATTGCATACAAATTCGCCCCTAGTAATGAAGGGTATTTAATAGTAAAATTCATAAACTTAAAAATTTTTGGTGCGTATTTTCATGGTTTGAATAAAAGTCATTTTGATGAGGTGGAAAATAATTTTAAAAAGGAAAATTTTCATTTTTGTTTCATTATTATCTGAAATAATAATTAGGGAACATATTTATGATGAAGTATTTCAAAGGAAATAATTTAAATTCAAACTTTTTTAAATAATTTTTATTTTTAATTAGTTAAAATAACTTTTTGGTTCTTCAAAAGATCGCTTATTAAAAGTAAGTATATATTCAGTCAGTTTTCTTTTGTTTTGATTAACAAACAAAAAAGGTTGCGAAAAAACTCATAAACAAAAAAAAACAAATATCGACTGGTAGAGAGAGCAGGCAAGCAAGAGAAAAAGAAAGAAGGAATTATTTTTATTTGGCAATATGTTTTTTTGCGTAATTCAAACAGCAAAAAATTTGTGACTGACGCGCTCATTCATATTTGCCAAGTTTTTTGACAATTTCTCTTTGTAAATTTCATTTTTCAAAAATTTTTCCGGCGGCGCCTATCGGCACCGCCGGGGCACCTTTTAACTTAAATTTTCGCAATTTACCTCGAAATACTCTCCAAAATTAACCAGTTTTTGGTCAAAATCTGTTAATAAATCACACCCAGATTTTCGAAAATTGGCCGACGGCGCCTATCGGCACCGCCGGCTTCCATTCCTTCAGAGTTTCTGAAATTCTGGAAATCTATATCAAAATTTGTTTTTTTGTGCAAATTTGCTATCAAAATTCAGTCGAATGGATTTGCTGATTCTCAAATAAATAAAATTGTTAATGAAGTCATGACTTATTTTCAGGCATAATCACTTTTTTGGGAGAAAAAATAACTAATTTCCGACCATCAAAAATAAATTTTAAAAAAATCAAAAAAAATTTACTGTATTATGTTTCAAATTGTTATTTCATTATAACTTTTTTTGGAAATCAGGACAAAAATAATTTTATCATGAACTCCCCAAAATGATTTTAAATTTAAGAATAAAATAATGGATATTTTTTTAGATGTTAAAATAAAATTTTTAAAGCTGTTTTCCGATTTAAACAATTCATTTTAAGTCCCCTAGCTGCTTATCTTGATTGTCATACAGCCACTTATCTAAACTTTTCCACAAATGAATAATTTAATTATATCTTCATTAGTATTCAAAATTAACAATTAAATATTATTTATAATATTTATAATTATTTTCTGTTTGTTTACCTTTTTCTTTTTTTTTATTTGTACTATTCCAAATTTAATTCTTTCGTTTTATTTAAAAAAATTTATTGATATTTTTCCCCAGTTCAATTGAATTATTTGAGCTGATAAGGTATTTATGTGAATTTTTTCTAAAAGTGCAGAACTTAATAATCTTTTGGTTCATGTTTTTCATATCTGCTTGTTATGTAAATAATTTAATTTTTTTTATTATTTTAATTTACTGCTGATATTATTTTTTGTTTAATAATGGAATGCCTTAAAACATTGTTAACGTCACTCTTTTTTATTTTTTTCCTTATTGTTCAAAAGGGAATTAACGAGAATAAAAGAATAAAATATTATTATATTTAGTTTAATAAAAAGTGATGCAAAAAGTCTTCTAGCTGCGCATCTTGACGGTCCAGCCACTTCTTCCAAACTTTTCCACAAATGAATAATTTAATTATATCGCCATTAGTATTCAATTTAATTAGCAAATAAAATTATTTATAAAATTTATAATTATTTTCTGCTTGTTTACCTTTTTCTTTTCTTTTTATTTGTATCATTCTAAATTTAATTCTTTCGATTTATTTTAAAAAATTTAATAATATTTTTTTCCCAGTTCAATTAAGTTATTTAAGCTGATAAGTTATTTGGAAAATATTTTACTAAATTATTGGTAAATTTAAATTACTGTATAAGAAACGAAGTTTGATTTGCATTTTATAATCTTTATTTAAATTTACAGTTATTTTTTAAATGAATTATTTTAATAAAATTGTTGCAAATATAGTAAATTGTTAAGAAAATTATTTGGAATGTATTATATTACTGTATTATAATATTGTTAGGTAAATTTAAATTACTGTATAAATATACAGTTTGTTTTGCAATTTTATGATCTTTATTTAAGTTTGCAGTTTTTTTAAGTGATTTTTAATATTTCATTTGTTTTGTATTCATGAGACTTCATTTCCAAAGTCACTTATTTGTCAGTATTTAATTGTCGTAACGTCCTTGGTAACTTGCGATGTCCTACTGCACTCGCTGTTCTTTAACCAACGTGACATCTTATCACTAAAAAACTGAGTATAAATATAAGCCTTATATTATTTTATTTCTTTGAACATTTTTTTATTAAATAAAATTCATTTTTTTAATTTCTGAAGTTTAATTATTTTACAAAAAATTCACTATTTGGTCCGGCATTTAAACCAATTCATTTCTTAAATATTAATGTGAAAAAAACCTAATTTTTTGAGTTAACATTAATTTACCATTTTAAATTAATTTTGATTAGTCCTTAATTTACTTTAATTTTCACCCATAAAAAAACAGTTTTCTCAGCATTAATTCTTTTTAGAACGATTGATCATTTATAAAATTGATATAAATTTTTAATTATGTGATTAATTCTTTTCTTTTTCTGATTAAATTGCACCACGTGGGCCATATTAAATCGGCACTTTGAATGACAAACTTAAATTGCTAACTAAATTGTTGTTTAACAGAATTCAAAATCATTTTAAAATTTAGTAATAATCCTGAATGTCTTTAAGCTTCCTAATAATTTCATTATGAAAATAAATTAAACAAGATGAAAGATATAAAAAAATAATGTTAAATTCATTACTTCTGTAAATTTTTCTTTGGGTTTTTAATTTATTATTTTGATATATATTATTAAACATTACCAAATTTTATTTCTTTTTTTTTGCGAAAAACTTTTTTTAAGGAAAACCGAGAACTGTTTGTTTAATAACGCACATTTCTGTGCTTAGTTTTAGGCCCTTTGGCTAAAAGAAAAATATCCTATATATAATAATGTTAAAAGATATTTCAATTGAAAATATTAATTTAAAACAGTCTTGCGGCATATCCTTAAAGACTCGATTTCGGTGATTGAGAGAAAGACGAGAATTATAATTTTTAATCCAATAATTTCATTTTTTTCTTAAAAAACTTAATCATAATTAAATTTGTATGTTGTGTTGCAAAAAGCAAAGCTTTCCGACATTCTCCACTAAATTTTCAGCAAATTTGTGAAAGTTTGGCCTGCCGTTGAAAAGAAGCATGCACCTTCCGCTAAGGTCACAGGAGCCCAAAAGGGTTTTTTTTATTTGTGGTCTTTTGAGAGGCAGATAAGACTAAATTTTCAAAATAAGGCTTGTAGTTTTTTGAAAAAGTAAAAAAAAAATCAAAAGCCGACATGCGAGGAAATTATTGAAAATCGGGATGCCGAGGCTTCAAAAAATTTCGTTAAATCTTTGGTATTCCAATCATTAAATATTTTTTCCGGGCACTACTTGCCTCATTTACCAAAAAATCATAAAAAAAATTTGACTGAGTTTTTGTTTAAATTGAAATCAATAAAAATATGGGTGGCTATGCGTTTAGAAGTTTTAGACGCTACTTCAATTTTTTAATCTCCGATAAAGTGACTCGATTTGTGTACCTAAATAGTATAAAATTATGGCGAAATATGTATGAAATATGTACAATAAATTTATCAAATATTAACATAAACAAATTTTATTATCGATTTATAAGCAAAAAATTGTCCTTTTTATAATTTTTTCACTTACATTCCTGTGAAAACTCTTTCGAATGAAATCGGGAAAATTTTTAGAATATATAAATTTTGCTTTGAAAGGGTCTATATTTGCCATAGAAATTTGAGTTTTAGGGCGAAAACTTTTTTGAATAAAGTTTCTGTTTTTAAGGTATACTTTTTAAAAATTTAAAAGCCGATACTTGAGGCCCATCATGCCCAAAATATTTAGAAAATATTTATTTATATAATATGTAGAAACATCCTGAAATTTATGCATTATTTATTAAATAATTAATTTTTTTAATAAAAAAATCACTTTTTGAATAACAAATTTAATAAATCAAAATATATTTTTTCTAAAGGTGGATTTAAGAAACGCCCATATTTTGCGCAAATTAACTTAATAAGGAATCAAATAAAAAATTTATATGTGACATGCTAATAGAATTCGCTACAATAGCAATATTAAAAAAAACAAAGTGCGTAATTTGAGTAGAGGGGAAAAGAAAAGCAGTGACTATAGGAGTGCTAAAGAACGAGTTGGCTAATTTAATAATTTAAATATCTAAAAAGTATTTCAAAAAATTGATTAAAAAAACATAATAAATGTCGATACAATAAAAAAAAACTTTTATAAAATAACTAAAAATTTACTATAATTTACTGGCACAGAATTCAACTTAGAAATCATCCATTTGAACATTAATTAATTAAAAGTCGGAAAAAAATATTCATACAAATAAAAATAAACTAAAAGAAATTTATGATAATGTTCCAATTATTTTTTAAAAGATAAAATAAAAAATATTCAGAAAAGGTCTTTATGGAATTGCATGTGTTGCCAAATATTTTTCTATAATATTTAATGTTTGCTATAGCGAAATAATATTTTAAATAAAAAAAGAGAAAAAAAATTTTGGAATTTCACTTAGTAATACTTAACGAAACATTTTTTTGATATTTTAATTGAAAAAGGTAGAGAAATTTTTTTTTAATAAAATTTTATTTCTGCGTTTTATTATATTAATTTTTTAAATACATGATACAAATGGTAAGAGATTCCATATCTAATATTAATTCTATTATTGACGATAATTCTCTTTTAAATTATTCAATTTTAATCAATTATACTGTGGTTCCTAATACATTAATTAAAATTTATATGGATATTTAATCATCGCATTTGTTTTCCAAAAGTTTAAATTTCAAATTGAAATACATTACATAAAAAAATAAATGAGTAATTAATTGTCACCGCAGAACAGGAGTGTCGACGAATCTGCGAAATGAGGCCGAAAATATTTAAAAATAAGCAAAATATTAAAAAAATAAACGCAAAATAATGAATACAATAAAATTGTTAGCAGCGATTTGGCTTAAAGAATTTACTGGTACAGAATAATCTTCAGAATAATACATTTTAACCATTATAAATTAAAATTTGGTAAAAAATAATATAACAATTACAAAAATAAAACATCATAAAATACCAATAATAATGTTCAATGTAATTTATTGTTTTCTCGGAAAATGGCCAAAATTCAAATTATTTTTATATTGAAATTAAGGTTTTTGTTTATAAATTTTGTTCAAAGGATTTATTAAAGCCAAATTTGCGTTGGTCGTGTTCAAATTTCAAGGAAGCCAGCAAATCAGAGAACGATAAATAATAACTTATCAAAACTATATATTCTATTGAAAAATATGTTATTTTCTCGTTTTTTTAAAAAGTATATTTATGTGTTTAGAAAATACACTAAAAATATTATTGACTAAATATGTTAAATAAAAATATACAAAAAAGCGTCTTTTGACTTAAAAAAAGAAGAGAAAAATGATTTTATTAAATATTTAATTAATATTTCTGCCAACAATATGAAGATGATAGCATTATTTATAAAAAAAGCTTGGAACTATAACTTGCAAATAAAAACCAATAAAAAATATAATATTTTATATTAAAAATAAATTAATATTTAAATTTATTCATTAAATTTAACAGAATGTTGGCAAGATAAAAGAATTTTAAAAAATATAAATAAATTTAAATTACTGTATAAGAAACGAAGTTTGATTTGCATTTTATAATCTTTATTTAAATTTACAGTTATTTTTTAAATGAATTATTTTAATAAAATTGTTGCAAATATAGTAAATTGTTAAGAAAATTATTTGGAATGTATTATATTACTGTATTATAATATTGTTAGGTAAATTTAAATTACTGTATAAATATACAGTTTGTTTTGCAATTTTATGATCTTTATTTAAGTTTGCAGTTTTTTTAAGTGATTTTTAATATTTCATTTGTTTTGTATTCATGAGACTTCATTTCCAAAGTCACTTATTTGTCAGTATTTAATTGTCGTAACGTCCTTGGTAACTTGCGATGTCCTACTGCACTCGCTGTTCTTTAACCAACGTGACATCTTATCACTAAAAAACTGAGTATAAATATAAGCCTTATATTATTTTATTTCTTTGAACATTTTTTTATTAAATAAAATTCATTTTTTTAATTTCTGAAGTTTAATTATTTTACAAAAAATTCACTATTTGGTCCGGCATTTAAACCAATTCATTTCTTAAATATTAATGTGAAAAAAACCTAATTTTTTGAGTTAACATTAATTTACCATTTTAAATTAATTTTGATTAGTCCTTAATTTACTTTAATTTTCACCCATAAAAAAACAGTTTTCTCAGCATTAATTCTTTTTAGAACGATTGATCATTTATAAAATTGATATAAATTTTTAATTATGTGATTAATTCTTTTCTTTTTCTGATTAAATTGCACCACGTGGGCCATATTAAATCGGCACTTTGAATGACAAACTTAAATTGCTAACTAAATTGTTGTTTAACAGAATTCAAAATCATTTTAAAATTTAGTAATAATCCTGAATGTCTTTAAGCTTCCTAATAATTTCATTATGAAAATAAATTAAACAAGATGAAAGATATAAAAAAATAATGTTAAATTCATTACTTCTGTAAATTTTTCTTTGGGTTTTTAATTTATTATTTTGATATATATTATTAAACATTACCAAATTTTATTTCTTTTTTTTTGCGAAAAACTTTTTTTAAGGAAAACCGAGAACTGTTTGTTTAATAACGCACATTTCTGTGCTTAGTTTTAGGCCCTTTGGCTAAAAGAAAAATATCCTATATATAATAATGTTAAAAGATATTTCAATTGAAAATATTAATTTAAAACAGTCTTGCGGCATATCCTTAAAGACTCGATTTCGGTGATTGAGAGAAAGACGAGAATTATAATTTTTAATCCAATAATTTCATTTTTTTCTTAAAAAACTTAATCATAATTAAATTTGTATGTTGTGTTGCAAAAAGCAAAGCTTTCCGACATTCTCCACTAAATTTTCAGCAAATTTGTGAAAGTTTGGCCTGCCGTTGAAAAGAAGCATGCACCTTCCGCTAAGGTCACAGGAGCCCAAAAGGGTTTTTTTTATTTGTGGTCTTTTGAGAGGCAGATAAGACTAAATTTTCAAAATAAGGCTTGTAGTTTTTTGAAAAAGTAAAAAAAAAATCAAAAGCCGACATGCGAGGAAATTATTGAAAATCGGGATGCCGAGGCTTCAAAAAATTTCGTTAAATCTTTGGTATTCCAATCATTAAATATTTTTTCCGGGCACTACTTGCCTCATTTACCAAAAAATCATAAAAAAAATTTGACTGAGTTTTTGTTTAAATTGAAATCAATAAAAATATGGGTGGCTATGCGTTTAGAAGTTTTAGACGCTACTTCAATTTTTTAATCTCCGATAAAGTGACTCGATTTGTGTACCTAAATAGTATAAAATTATGGCGAAATATGTATGAAATATGTACAATAAATTTATCAAATATTAACATAAACAAATTTTATTATCGATTTATAAGCAAAAAATTGTCCTTTTTATAATTTTTTCACTTACATTCCTGTGAAAACTCTTTCGAATGAAATCGGGAAAATTTTTAGAATATATAAATTTTGCTTTGAAAGGGTCTATATTTGCCATAGAAATTTGAGTTTTAGGGCGAAAACTTTTTTGAATAAAGTTTCTGTTTTTAAGGTATACTTTTTAAAAATTTAAAAGCCGATACTTGAGGCCCATCATGCCCAAAATATTTAGAAAATATTTATTTATATAATATGTAGAAACATCCTGAAATTTATGCATTATTTATTAAATAATTAATTTTTTTAATAAAAAAATCACTTTTTGAATAACAAATTTAATAAATCAAAATATATTTTTTCTAAAGGTGGATTTAAGAAACGCCCATATTTTGCGCAAATTAACTTAATAAGGAATCAAATAAAAAATTTATATGTGACATGCTAATAGAATTCGCTACAATAGCAATATTAAAAAAAACAAAGTGCGTAATTTGAGTAGAGGGGAAAAGAAAAGCAGTGACTATAGGAGTGCTAAAGAACGAGTTGGCTAATTTAATAATTTAAATATCTAAAAAGTATTTCAAAAAATTGATTAAAAAAACATAATAAATGTCGATACAATAAAAAAAAACTTTTATAAAATAACTAAAAATTTACTATAATTTACTGGCACAGAATTCAACTTAGAAATCATCCATTTGAACATTAATTAATTAAAAGTCGGAAAAAAATATTCATACAAATAAAAATAAACTAAAAGAAATTTATGATAATGTTCCAATTATTTTTTAAAAGATAAAATAAAAAATATTCAGAAAAGGTCTTTATGGAATTGCATGTGTTGCCAAATATTTTTCTATAATATTTAATGTTTGCTATAGCGAAATAATATTTTAAATAAAAAAAGAGAAAAAAAATTTTGGAATTTCACTTAGTAATACTTAACGAAACATTTTTTTGATATTTTAATTGAAAAAGGTAGAGAAATTTTTTTTTAATAAAATTTTATTTCTGCGTTTTATTATATTAATTTTTTAAATACATGATACAAATGGTAAGAGATTCCATATCTAATATTAATTCTATTATTGACGATAATTCTCTTTTAAATTATTCAATTTTAATCAATTATACTGTGGTTCCTAATACATTAATTAAAATTTATATGGATATTTAATCATCGCATTTGTTTTCCAAAAGTTTAAATTTCAAATTGAAATACATTACATAAAAAAATAAATGAGTAATTAATTGTCACCGCAGAACAGGAGTGTCGACGAATCTGCGAAATGAGGCCGAAAATATTTAAAAATAAGCAAAATATTAAAAAAATAAACGCAAAATAATGAATACAATAAAATTGTTAGCAGCGATTTGGCTTAAAGAATTTACTGGTACAGAATAATCTTCAGAATAATACATTTTAACCATTATAAATTAAAATTTGGTAAAAAATAATATAACAATTACAAAAATAAAACATCATAAAATACCAATAATAATGTTCAATGTAATTTATTGTTTTCTCGGAAAATGGCCAAAATTCAAATTATTTTTATATTGAAATTAAGGTTTTTGTTTATAAATTTTGTTCAAAGGATTTATTAAAGCCAAATTTGCGTTGGTCGTGTTCAAATTTCAAGGAAGCCAGCAAATCAGAGAACGATAAATAATAACTTATCAAAACTATATATTCTATTGAAAAATATGTTATTTTCTCGTTTTTTTAAAAAGTATATTTATGTGTTTAGAAAATACACTAAAAATATTATTGACTAAATATGTTAAATAAAAATATACAAAAAAGCGTCTTTTGACTTAAAAAAAGAAGAGAAAAATGATTTTATTAAATATTTAATTAATATTTCTGCCAACAATATGAAGATGATAGCATTATTTATAAAAAAAGCTTGGAACTATAACTTGCAAATAAAAACCAATAAAAAATATAATATTTTATATTAAAAATAAATTAATATTTAAATTTATTCATTAAATTTAACAGAATGTTGGCAAGATAAAAGAATTTTAAAAAATAAAAAATAAATTCTTCTTTGGGTATAAAGGAAAAAATTAAATTTATTTAATTTTTTTTTTATTTTTTTTTTAAATTCATCAAAGCATACATAAAATACAAGGGGTGGTCGCGGACACCATATATATTATAATTACAAAAATCTTAGATTTATTCAAATTAAAAGTTTTATTAAATCTATGCTTTTTATAATATTTTCTTGAATTAATCCGCAGGTGACAAAAATTTGATATTTTTAAAAAATAAAAATAATTTAATTATTAAACTCAGCTAAACGAAATTTATTTAACGAGGCTTAAGTGAGCGATTCTGAAAACAGGATGCGACTAAGTTGCGTGATCTAAATGGATCGGATAACGAGAATAAAAATTTATATAATCAAAAATTTAAATATTTTTAAGAAATATCTAATTTTCCGAGAATTTACATTTTTTTATATTTAAATGGCTCATTAAAAAGTATTAATATAGAAATAATAAATAAAAAATATTCAATGATGGCAAAATTAAGATATATTTTGGTAAAATATAAATATTTTACAACTTAAAATTTACATTAATTTAAAGAAGTATTTATTTCTCCGCGAAAAATGAAGACTGATGATAAAGGAAAAAAAATAAAAAAATTTAATAAAAATCCTTTTATTTTTATATACCCTGAAGGTGGTTAAAATATTTGCGTAAAAAATAATTTTTTGTTTAGGATTTGTTAAAATATTTATTAAATCAGTGGAAGAAAAATTTGTTCGAATCGAGATGTGATGAAGATGAAGACTGAGTATCATTTTTATATTTTTCAAGAATTAAAAATTACCTTAAATCAATTACCAAAACTCTTAACTTTAAAATTAATTTAAAAAGCAAACATAAAAAAATTATGCTGTAATTTGTAAATAAAAAAAAATAGAAAATAAAAATACCAAATATATAAGTGATACATAATTCGGTTCTACTGCACGACTATTTTAGAATATTTAGGAAGCCGGAAAAAGAAAATTTTATTAAAATCTTTTTTTCCGTTTTTTCCATTATCTTTTTGGGTTGGTTAAAATTTTTTTTTTTTTTTTGATTTACTTACTTTCACATTCTTGAGACTTTAAGCTTTGAATTATACCAAGAATATATGGATTAGTAAACCAAGTAGTATGTTTGTTATTTATTGTTCATGAAACCAAAAATAGTTAATTGATTGGATTCATAAAATGCAGTAGAACCCAATAATTCAATAGTATTTATTTAAAAAAATATAACGCATTAAAATATATGAACTTATATATTTTCTATGGGAAATAAGTTTCGCTCATTTCATTCAATATTTTTGGGTTATTCAGATAAAAAAATTAAAAAAATGTTGGAAAAAAAAATTATGATTTTCCTAATAAAAAAATTATATTGATAACTTAAAATTTTCCGTTAAACTGTTACCAAAACACAACCAATTTTCAAAATTTTCTGCGGCGGCTCCTATCGGCACCGCCGACCCCTCCTTTTTTGGAATTAAAAAAGAAAAGTCTTATTTCAAAGCCTAACACCAAAAAAATACTGCCATAGTCCCAGGCTTTTAAGTGCAAGGAAAAATAGTGAAAAATTTTCAAAATTATTATTGATTTTGACTTAAAGGCATATTTTTTTTCCAGTGAAGTTCTTAGTTCAAACAAACCGGCTGATCTCTGTTTTGGAGAAAACTATTTTTTTTTGAATTTTCAATATTTTCTCGACAAGCCGCACACGTTTGCGATTTTCACAAAAGCATTCGAAACAACAAATTTTTTGTCATTTCAATTTTGATGAATGAATTACATGCTTTGTTTAAAAATTTAGAACAATTTCTTCAAAGTTTCCCGGTTCCCAACTCGGGAAATTTCCCGGTTTTTTCGTATTCTGGTTCCCATCCCGGTTCCCGGGTGCATTTTCCGTCCGGTTCCCGATTCCCGGTAAAAATCATTTCCCGCACAGCCCTAGGACCTAGGCAATAACTCTTCAACCAAGAAAGCTACAGTAAAACCGATTATACCATTGGAAAGAGCCGCGAAAAGTAGGTCCATATAGACATAAATTCGCGATTCTAGGCCTAGGGTAGGTATTTTTAAAAATTAATTTCTTTTCCCCCAGGTTTACTAAGCCTAGGCCCTGCCCCACAGAGGGACCTAGTAGAGCTGTGCGGGATTCCCGGTTCTCGACTCGGGAAATTTCCCGGGTTTTTCGTATCCCGGTTCCCGGATTTTGCTTCCCGGATTTCGGGAAATTTTTACACTGTAAAAGATGGCTTTAGGTCAAATAGCATGTGATTTTTTTTAGAAAAAGCAATGAAAAAATCCTCAAAAATGGTCATTTTAGGTTACATTCCGTCAACAAATTAGACCAAATTTTTCAAAATTTCCCCCGGTCGTGCCTATTGGCACCACCGGACGACCCCCGCCCCTTCGCTTATTCTTTCTCAAAAATCTATCTCAAAATCTACAAAAATGCTTTTTTAAGTTGCAAAATTCATTTTTAACCAGGATTCCCAGATGTCCTTAAACAAATGGGCCATAATTTTCAAAAAATTGTCCCCGGTGGCGCCTGGCGGCATCATAGGACCCTTTTTCGCCTATGTTTTCTCAAATTTTATCTCGAAAAGCATCAGAAATTTGGTCATTTTTTTGTGAAAAACTGTAACCAAAATACAACCAATTTTCAAAATTTTCCGCGGCGGCGCCTATCGGCACCGCCGACCCCTCCTTTAAGTCTTATTTCAAAGCCTAACACCTAAAAAATACTGCCATTGTGAACAAGAGGAACTCCTTAGCCGGGAGCAGAACCAGCAATTGGTGTGCTAATTTGCTGTCCAAAATTTTGTTGTCCGGGAAACATTTCTATAAAACAAGCATTTAAATTAGGAAAAGAAAATGCACATTCACTAAGCACTTTGAAATATGAAATGAACATCGTCTATCGGTGAACATTTGTAGAAAAGTTGAGACTGGAGAAGGGGGAAGGGGGGGGGGAGCACCTCCCGCCCCACCTGCACAGAAATATTATTTAGCAAAAATAAACATTTTCTTCGATGAAAATAAATTTTAACAAACAAATTTTTAGTGTTGAGAGATATTGCAACAAAAAATGGCCGCCCTTTTAATCTTTCTATAAACGATCTACTATTTCTTATTCTTTATAACCTTCTCTTCTTTCATTGACCTTTTGTTGGTGGAAATGTGTAGAGAAAAATTGCAACAAAAACCGGTACACATCATTTGAGTGCCGCACCTTCCAGTGCCAGTCGAGTTTTTGTTCATAACTTTTTTTTGTGTGTAACAATTCAAAAAACTTTATCATTCGAAAGCTACTATGTGTTTAGAAGCTAGTCGTAAGCAGAAGCTAAGAGATTAAGAAATTCTCGAAACAGTTTTAGCCTAAAGTTTAAAAAGACCCGTATTTTTGCAATATTTAAATTGTTACTTTTTCGAGAATTTCTTAATCTTTTAGCTTCTGCTTATTCATAGCTTCTAAACGATAAAATTTTTTGGATTTGTTACCAACAAAAAATTTCTTTCAATAAAAGATACACTATCTCCTTTTATTTTTTGGACATATAAATAATTTTATCTTAAATTGACTCCAGTGCTCAGTGGCCAAGTGGTTAAGCCTTCAGCCACACAAAAGCTCGAATTCCTCAGTTTTTGGGTTTTCATCAATTTAACGCAATTTTCGCGCATTTAAAATTTCCATTTCGTCTCTGACAATTCTGATATAATTTAAAATTTATCTACAAATCGAATATTAATTCCTTAATCACGTGAATAAATAAAAAAAAATAAATAAAAATGAGTAAAAAATTAAAAGGGGAATCAATCGATAATTCAAGTGTTCTCACTATGTAGTATTGATCCGTTCTGGGTCGTTTCATAATAACCGCCACTTTGGGCGTTTCATAAAAACTGCCATTTCGCAGATTTTTCGTCAAAAACTTGTCATATCGTTGCGTAATCTCAACCAAATAGTGCATTCTTGGTATGGCCCGATAGCTATTTGTTAGCTCTATTAGCCTACAAAATTTAAAATTTGGTAAGCTTATAGAGCTAACCAATGGCTATCGGGCCATACCTAGAATGTACTATGCAACGATATGACAAGTTTTTGACGAAAAATCTGCGAAATGGCAGTTTTTATGAAACGCCCAAAGTGGCGGTTTTAATGAAACGGCCTCGCACCGTATTGATCGTCATTGCTTATATTATATTTGTTATATTTTTTTTAATATTCTTATTTACTTCCATCTTTTTATTATTTGAGTTCAATTTATGTAACTTTCACAAATAATATTTTAAAGCTATTATTTTTTGCTTTTTTTAAGATAATTAATATTATCGAAAAATATAAAAGTGTATTGATCTTGAATTACTCATTGTTGGGTCGGGATATTTTGTGCGACACCTATTTCAGCGTTTAGAAATATTTTAAACAAATTTTTTTTTAATAAAAGTTATTTTTTACAAAAATTCAAAGATTAATCCTGTACCATTGCTCTATTATTACTTACAAAATAAATCTTTTTTTTGTAATCAAAACAATTTAATCACTAGGTCGTTGCAAATTTCTGCCTGTTCCTCGAGTGATGGCAAACTTAAACTGAGTTAATTTAATTATTGTATAACGGAATTTAAAATCATTTATTATTGTTTTTTTTTTATTGAAAAGTGCCAGAATATAAACAAACGAATCAAAGGTTAGTCCTGCACCATTTTTCTATTTTTACTTATTTAAATAACTCTTTTTTTATTTGTATTTATAATGATTTTTAAGGCGATTTTTGGAAATATTGATATTTTAAAATTATTGGGCATTAGCTAAATACTTACTATGCTCACAAACACTCAATATTTTTAATAATATCTTATCTTTTATATGTATTTATATTTGTTCATATATTGCTTATTTTGCTTTCAATAATATATTCTTTTTTTAATAATTTGTTAATTTGAATTTTTTGATTTCATTCAACATTTTATATTGTTTACCTTCGTTCTAGGATGCAATATTTACATATTTTTTTTCATATTTCCATTTTTTTGGTCTTGAGAGAAAGGCAATAACAAATGAAAATACACCTGCTGATGAATAAATCTTTGAAAATTTTAAAAAATACTCTATAAAAAGTAAAATCTAAATTTCTTTGCAACAATTTCTTTCAGCAACTTTGAAAAATTATTTTTATTATTAAAATCTCATTTTCGGAATTTAAGACCAGTTAGATTTTCATTTCCCAGCAAAAACTTGTATATTCTTTTGGGCTCATATATTTTTTATGCAAATAATAGTATAATGTGAATTCATTATTATTATTCGAATTAAAAAATTTAGCTGAAAAATTAAAAAAAAACCAATTTTTTAATTGGAATATTGTACAAATTTAATACTATGGAATTTGGAGTCGTTTTTCTCGGTAAACTTGTCATATTTTGTTGTTATGAAAATTTGGAATTTCTCTTAAGGGTAATATTAATTTAATCATCTGAAATTAATTTCTCCTTCATTTAAATTAATCATTTATTTACTCATAATAGATTCGTGAGACATGTCCGTAAATAATTGTAAATTTTTTTTACATAAATAAATCTTTTATTTTTTAGAAAAATAAATGGTTCTTTTTTATTGAAAATAATTCATTTCTTTGTTATTTTGGGATTGACTTTTTAATTCGAAAAAATTTTTGTTATTTATATTTTAATATGACTCAGTTCTTTTCATGATAATTATTTTTGATGTATAGAAAACATACTCTAATAATGTTTTTTGGTTTTTGCGGATTTTTAAATTAATTTGCAGGTAAATCAAATGCATTTATAATATTATCAGACGGTACCAAGAATATCCTTGCAAATGTACACCCCCAATCAAAAGCATTAATACTATCTTTTCGCTTCTTAATAATTTGCACTTATTTTTCTTAATATATTGCAAAATTACTATTCAATAAATTTTACGGGTTCGTTAATTTGGGTTTTCCGGTCTCCGGTTTAAATATACCGGTTTTATGGTTAGTCACGAAAGTTGTAGAAAAAAAAAACAAAAAAATGGACTAAAAACCAAGCAATAGTAAATTGTCTATTTTAAACAAATGCAAATTTATTTTTTCACTCTTGTTTATTAGAATAAAAAGTAGAAAAATTTTTTTTTTTGTAAATTAATTAATATTTCTGCGATAATTTACAAAGAAGATAGAGGCAGGTATAAAAACAATTTAAATTAAAAATTTTTTTATAAATATCAAAAGCAATAAAAGAATTAATGCTTGTTAGTTTATTGCTTATTTTTATCATTAAAAACGCGATTTCAATTTTTTGCAATGCAAAAATGTATTTTTTTTAAATCAATATTTAAAAAGCCTCACCTGAAAAAATTGCATCTGATTGTAAAGATTTCGGCGAATAATTTGAAATTATGAATGAAACTTTATTAGAAAAAAAGGAAACCATTTTCTAAGTTTTATTAAAAAAAAAAATTCAAAACGAAAATATAAAGAAAGAAAGCAACAAAATTTAACATGGGTTCGAACCTACCCATAGAAAAACAAAAAGAAGAACAAAACTAACTGAGCCACTAGTCGCCACACTGTGTAACACCTGAAATTCTACAAAGTAATCTGTCAATTTGACTTTTTTTGAGTGAAATTAGCTTTCGACTTTTTTCAAAATGTCGGTTCATTGAATTTTAAATAAGTAATGTTAATTTTTTCATCTTTTTGCCAAAAATTATTTAAAATTTTTCAAATTAATAGAGCCATTTAATAGCTATCGAATGGTTCGATTTTTTGATATTGATTTGGTGAAAGTTGTGACAAGAATTTTTTTTTACAAAAATATTTCAAAGATTAATTATTTAAAAATTGCTTTTTTACTATATACGTTATATATTACTTATATAAATAAAAATTTTTTTTATTGTTATTTAAAGGGATTTTAATGCAATTTTTTGGAAATACTTGTATTTTAAAAATTATGGGCTAAAAACTTACTATCCTCACGAACACTCAATATCTTTAAGAACAGGTTTTTTATTTTTTCTCGAAAATATGTACTTATATTTTTTAATATATTGATTATTTTGCTAAAAAAATATTTTAATTCTCGAGGCATTTTCTCTTTCCTTCAATTTTCTATTGTCATGCTTTTTTTAATTTCACAAATATAATTTTATACTTTTTTGAATTGATTAAATGATCAGGTATTATTCCAGATTATGGATACAGCTGGAAATTAATCTTTTTGTTAAAAAAATGAAAAATTTAATATTTTCATTATTAAAAATTATCTTATTTAACTTATAAATTTTTAAATTTTTCTCGCTTTTTTTAATTCTAATATTTTAAAGAATACAAGATTATTTTGAGAAAATTATAAAAAATGCTTTTTTATTATTTTTTAATATTTAATAATTATTAAAATAACATTTGTTAAATGCCATTTCTTCGCTAATGCAATCTGCTCACCCCGTATATAACAGTTAAAAATATTAATTCAATTTTGAGAAAAAAAATCTTGATCAAATTCACTTAAAAGATATGCTAATATAATATTTAAGATATAATTAAGTGAAAGCTAAATTATTATTTCCATAATTTTCATATAAATTAAGCAAACACCTATGAATGTCAAACAAATCAGTTGATACAATACGCAACATGGAAACAATGAAAGGGCAATTGATGAACAATGTTAAGTCGGAAAGTATCGTATTAATGGCGCTTCCGGTCTGAGTGTCTAACATTCCGAGTGTCGAATAGTGTTGTAAACAATGTCCGACTTTCGAATAATTTTAGAGACATTAACTTTAGAATTAAGTCTTAGTTTAAGTTTAAACCTTAGCATGAGATAGCTTGAATACGCCTAGGGTTTTATGTTTTAATTTTTTAAACAAAAGCAAAATTAGCTTTTTCTATGCCAGTCCGAGACTCGTGATGAATTTTATTCTGAAACATTGATAAAATATTATTCTAACTATTAGTATTATTAGGGATGCCAATTTATAAAAATAAAAACTAAAGATATTTAATTCATTATACTAAAAAAGCAATAAAATAAAAAAAAAATAAAAAATATTAAAAAATGCCTGTTCAACATTAGTCAGGAGAAGAATTTAACAAATCAACTTAATATTATAAATTAAACGCTAATTTCAAATGATCTGTTCATCGGTTTAAATTAATTGCAAAATTTTTATTAAATTTATTTTAAAAATTACGTAAATAAAATGTTGAATAAAAAAATGGGTTCAGAAAATAAAAAGAATCATTCTTTATACAGAAAGTTCTAACAGAGCATGTAAATGCACATAGCAACGATTTTTTACGAAAAAGGCAGAAGTTACCCTATTGCAAAAGAATTAATTAATATAGCTGCCATAATTTTTTTGAAAATTGCCATATTATAAATTTAGATCACGTTAATTTATTGTCTAAGACTAAATTAAACATTAATATTTTTCATAAAAAATCGTTGTAACTTTTTTGTTGTACGAGTTCAGGGTCATAAAGTTTACATAAAAACGAGCGAATACGAACTTACTTTATTAAATTAAAAAATCAAAAACAAAAAATTATTATAAAATCCTATTAAAGGACGACTTTTATTTCTTTATCATTCTTACATCTTTTTTGGTTCTTAATTTAGCACTGCACGCCTTTTATATTGAAAATCCAAAATATATATATTTAACCAGAAAATTTTTCAAATATTAAAATTGACTTACGGTGCTAAGTTTTACGGAAAAAAACGTAAATTTCCAATATTTTGTTTTGTTTATTTAAAATTTCGTTTAAAATATTTATTTGAGCTTTTTGTTGTTCGTCGCTCAATATACATCAGGGCTCCGATCTCAAAATTTTTGAAAAAAGAGCATGCAGCCAAAAAAAAAGATTTTGGGGTCAAAAAAAATAACATTTTTGAAAAACGATATTATCAGTTGTACATCAATTTATTCAAGTAAATGCTTATCAAATATTATATTTTTCATTACCAATAATCATTTTTTGCCTTTCTTCTATCAATATTTGTTTTATTTTTCAAATTTATTATAATATTGCAAATTAATATTATACATATAATTGTAGGTTTTGGAAAATTTCAAAATTGGAAATGTCCAAACCGGAATCCTTGTCAGACCGTATGAAACTGATGCTGAGCACAGGCAATGGTTGCGGATGTGCACTTTTTGGTTTGGGAAGACAACAAAAAAGAGGCGAGTGGAGGAGGGTTTTCTTTTTTTTAATTTATAAAATATTAACTTTTTTTTCAAATACTATTAAATTAAATTATGATAGTCATTTTTAGCTTTTGTCAGCACATAAATCCATTCTGATGGCGGCGTCCGAAGTGTTCGAGGCGATGTTCCGTTTTGATGCTCAAAAGCAAAGTGCACAAAAGCACTGTTGGAAAGGAAAGGAGTAAAAAATTGAGAGGCAAATTTGAATTTCGATAATTGTAATGGATAAAATTGATGAAATTTTAGGCTCAGCGGTTTAAAGTTAGGCGTTTTAAAAGTAGCTCAGATCATGAATATGTATTTTAACATATGATGTTATCTGACAGAAATGTATGGTCAATGATTTTCGAAAGTTAACTTTAGTCTGATTCATTTAATGATTATTTTTAAATTAAATATTTTAGAAAAATCATAGATATTAGGTTAAATCTAAGAAACAGATGGCATAAGACAAATATTTTATTCGTGACCAGTAAACCAAATTATAATAAAACTGTTTACCACGGAAGTACATAAGTATTAATGCCAATCACTTCATTTGGCCTAAATTATTTTTTAATAATTATTTCAAAATGACGTTTTTTTGACCCTATTTGAAATTTTAATCTGCCAGTTCTGCTTAAAATGTAAAAAATTGATGCATTAATTGTTTCAAACGAATTTACATGTTAAGTTGCCGCCGATTTACTAAAGAAATTTCTCGAGGGAGGGGGAGACGAATTTAACAAACATACATTGTTTCTTTTTTTTTGTTCACCTATTTTTAATTTATTCACCTGTCAAATACGATTTTGAATAATTATGGCGGATTAGTTGTTTGATCAGATCACGGCGGGCAAAAATTCACATGAAAATTCCTAACGCCTGAAAAAGGAGAGAATAAAAGGGGAGCAGAAACAGTTGAGCCATCATAAAACTGTAATTCATTGAATATTTCCGAGTATATTCCTCTGTTAAACATGCGCTCCGCACTGCTACTCGCCTTCGTCGTGACACTGCTCGTCGTCCAAAGTTCGGCCGATCAGTCAGACTCGGCCCCCAAAAAAGCGCAGTCCCAAATCAACACGAACGGTGGCAGAGGAAAAGCAATTCCAAAAAGTGAACAGAATCCAATACACAACGACGAATCAAAAGTGGCCAATACAAAGAAGAAACAACTCCCAAAAAGTGATCAGAATCCAACACACAACGAAGAATCAAAAGTGGTCAATACAAAGAAGAAACAACTCCCAAAAAGTGATCAGAATCCAACACACAACGAAGAATCAAAAGTGGCCAATACAAAAAAGAAACAACTCCCAAAAAGTGAACAGAATCCGATACACAACGAAGAATCAAAAGTGGCCAATACAAAGAAGAAACAACTCCCAAAAAGTGATCAGAATCCGATACACAACTTCGGTGGAAACAAATTCCAACTCTTCCCGGAGAATTGAGGCCCAGCGAAGAACCCAAAGTGAGTGGATGAAGTAAAAAAGCTATGCGCAAGAAGAACAAACTATGGAATGAAAGAGTGATTGGTTATTGAGTATTTTTGTAGAAATTTGAATGCAATTTGTTACTGTAAAAAGTCTATATATGTTGATAAATTCAAAAGAATGAAAAAAAAAAAATTAAAATACATTTGGGATTTTTTTTTGCATGAAAGTCTTTTTATAATTATTAGGTCAAAACTGTGATTTATTGGTTTTTTGGTATTTTTAAAAGATTTCACTATTATAATAGGCGCAAAAAATTGCAAAAAAAGATATGTAAAAGGCACAAAACAAAGAAAAATAAGCAAAAGATTTTAACACTTTTTGATTAATTTGTTTAGTCAAAATTACTTCGGAAATCACAGAAGTTTAGCGAATTAGCGAAATAAATTTCAATATTTCGAACATTGCATAAAAAATAAGAAAAAATTTTAAAGGCAGTTTTTTCGCTAATGGCGTTGAAAAGATAAGTTTATATCATAGACTTTGTGATTGAACAATTTTTATAGTGATGACTTGCTTTATCCTAATTCTTGTATTTGTCTGCCAAACATTTTTAGTAGTGCTAGGAACTGGCACGGACTCCGGCCGGATTTTTCCGGATCCGGGTCCGGAATCCGGGTTTTTTGGATTTCCGGATTTTTCCTGATCCGGAAATTACATTCAAATTTTCAAAATTTTCCCAGGCGGCGCCTATCGGCACCGCCGTAACTCATTTGCTTATTAGGGTATTTTGAAAATCGTTCACAACAAATTTGAAAATTGAGGGCCAGATTCGGTTTTGGCGAAACCCCAGCCCCCCATACTATCCTATAATTGTTGCATGATATTTTTGAATGATTTTGGACGCGTTGGCTGTATTTTTAAACGGTTTTAAACTTGGAATAAATTTTAAAGTTCAATTTTTTAAAAATCCGCTTCCGGATCCGACGAAAAATTGCAGTTTGAAAATCCGGTACCGGATCCGGGAAATCAAATTTTCCTAGCCCTAATTTTTAGTAACTACCCACATCACAAAAATGGGGGGGGGGGGAGGAGAGAGTAAATGGTCATTCTCATGCCCAATCTCATGACCAAACAAACCGAAAGGAAGTATTTTAATATTAAGTCGAATTGTGTTTTTGGGTCAGACCCATTTATTGGATCAGCGAAATAATGAATTTTTAAGGCGAAATCTGTTAACAAACAAACGGCCAAAAATTGTCAAACTAATTTGTAGGCCTATCGGCACCACCGGACCCCATTCGGTAAGTTTTTTCAAAAATCCGCAAAGATTTTTTTTTGTGCAAGACTTGTACCAAAAAAATTCAAAATCTCAAAAATTTCTACGTCTACGAATCGGCAATCGGCACCGCCACCTCGCACTTGCTAAAAAATAGAAAACTTTTGAATTAATTACTCCATTTATTGCATATGATAAATTTTTGTACTTCGAATTTACAAATTTTCTCCATATGTGCTTTGAAATCGCCTTGGCCGTACTTTGAAGTTGAGCTTGGCTGATGCGAGCCCTGTAATGAGGGTCCGAGGCAGTTGGGCGTGGCCCACTTTGAGAGGGCCGTTGAGAGGTCCGTGGGACATTTCGGCGTGGCCTACTTTGAGAGGGCATAACTTTTTTCTAAGTCTGCAAATTTAAATACTATTGGTATCTTCAGAAAGCTCTATAGGTGCTGCATTAAACTTGCCAAAAAAAAAACAAAAAATCCAACAATGTATAAAAAAGATATGACCTGTTGCGCCGAATTACCCAGAAAAATTCCATTTTTTGAAGTTTTTTGGCCATAACTTTTTTATATATTTTCAAAATTTTTTGAAATTTAGATTGTTGATAGATCTCGTCAAATCAAAACCTTAACCTAACGTTAAAAGCGGCGCTCTCATGCCGACTAAACCCATGTATTTTTTTACCCATTTTTGGCGAGGAGGGGGGGGGTGGCTTTGTTTAAACATTTCTAATGCAGATGTAAATGTTTTTTGGTAAGCTACCATATATTTTAAATGAATATGTCGTTTAAAATTATTGTAATTAATAAAATTAATTCAACATTCATTCAATGGTTCATTCACTCTCCGCGAATGCCAAGAAATGCTTTTGCGTGTCCTTGAGATCTGTCTGAATTTTTGTATAAAAATTTAGTTTGGCCATGAATCTTATAATAATTTAATCATTATTTTTTATTGTTTTTTCTATTTTAATATTGCATGCCAATTGTTATTGATGCATAAAAGATTTAATGAAGAATTTAAATATATTCATTTTAATTCTAACTATATTCTTATTATTAAATTATTTATAAGAAGGTAAAATAACACCATAAATTTTTTGTTTTAATTTAAAAAAGTATTTCTTTTTTCTTCAGAAAATTATTAATTTAATATTAAAAATTTAAACGAAAAAAATAATAATTATTAAAGGGTTTTTTTTTATTCGTTATCTCAGAAATTGGCGCATAATTGGTGAGGTCATATTTCCATATGAATGATTAGCTTTAAACTAGAAATTGCCTTATATTGATTTAATCACGACTTGGTGGGTTTCGATCTGGCTTATTTCCTCTTTGCGTTTTGTTAAATTGGTAAAATATTTGATTCTTTATAATTATATTTATTTTTTTAGCTACTAAAGCTTTTCTTATGGCGCTTTTTTTGGCTTAATGACTAATAGGGATTTGCTGAAGTAATTCTATTACAATAAATTTTTTTAGGAAATATAAAAATTATATTGTCTACTTCTTTTTGCTACATTGAATTTAAAATTGAAATGTTTTTGGCCTTAATTGAATTCCTTGCGAAAATTGTTTGAAATTATTTATTTATTTTTTGACTATGCCTGCTTGCCGTAAATAATTTTCTAAATAGTATTTCTTAGATCAAAAAATTAAATTAATGCCATTGAAGAATATCTCTATTATATATTATTAGTAAAATTAATAGGGCAATTTTATTTTTTATCTTTATTTTCGAATTTAGCAGATAAAGTAAAATTTGTATTTAAAATTTTATTAAATTTTATCGTTCTTTTTTTCGCTTACTTCTTGCATTTGAGAATTCTATTTGTTTTGTTAAGACTGGTTGGTTGCGCGACCCCAACTCCGATCTATATTTATAGCATATGTCGCATAAAAATTATATTTCCTTTTTTGAGAAAATCCATATGAATGAATTTATTTTAAAGAAAAATCTAAAGCAAATTTTTTTAAACGGTACATTTTTTTTAGTTCAAAATTTTTTTTAGTTTTAAAAATTTTATAATTATACATTATAATCCGCTTAGAGATTCTTGCAATTAATTTTAAATATTATTTCTTTTCAAGTTACCTCAGTTTTTTCAACATCCAAAGTTCTCATATTTTAATCTATCTTGGATTTTAAATTATTTTTTTGGATCCATTTTTTATTGAAATTTTTACTTTCTACTAAAAACTTACTATAATTTTTATTTTATTACTTTCTTCTTTCTTATTTTGAAAATTTATTAATCTGATTATTTTGTATGTTTTTCTCATGGCGAGTTTACTTGGCGAGTTTAAGCTTGACTTTTTATAAAAATTTAAGATTGAACAACTGTTATTTTAGACATGCAGAGCATTGTCAAAACCTTGTATTCATAAAAATAGACCAAAAAAATTAGGTTACACTAATTAAAAAACGCCGAAAACACATAAACAACAGCTCAAAGTATTATGGAAGTGTTTTTAATTAATGAATTTATCAAATTTTAAATATAATAATTCTCACGGCAACGGCCGTACGGTACATCTAGAGTTCTACTGAATATGAGTAAAAAGCAATGAATTCTAATTAGAGGCAATTCAATTCAAATACTGCGAGTTAAGATTTATAAAACAGAAATATATTTGAAAAGGCAAATTTATAAAAATAATAAACTAGTAGTACTTTATCTATCTTTATTGAAGACATTTTTCTCTATTTTTTAGTTCAATTCTATTTAAAAAAATATATAAAAATTTAGTCATTTGAGACGAGCGAAGGAAAGTTTCGTATCCGAGTAATTGCCAGTGTCCATCATTTGGGTAAATTTATTCGTCTGATTGATATTGTACTCCTTTGTAATACAATTAAAAGTCGAGAGCAGGCATTTTTGTGTTATTATTTATTTTTTTTTCTTAATTTATTGTAGTTTTTTCCAAAAGTATCTTAATTATTTTTCAATGTGAATTATCATCAGTAATTGAATAAATATTAATTTTTTTAGCTCTTCATACCTGATTATGCACATACTCCTATGGAAATGAAAAGTCCTTACCCAAAGAAAGAATAAATATTTTTTCAATATGTTGTCTTATTTTTAGCTTTTTTAAAATTCTATTCGCATTTCATTTTGTATATTTCGTATGACTTTTTCCGGCTCTTGTAAATTATTTTTATTTATTTTTTTTATAAATAGTAGGATTTTAATTGCAATTATTTATTCGTGACCAGTAAACCAAATTATAATCCAACTGTTTACCACGGAAGTACATAAGTATTAATGCCAATCACTTCATTTGGCCTAAATTATTTTTTATTAATTATTTCAAAATGACGTTTTTTTGACCCCAAGTGAAATTTTGAATTTTTAATCTGCCAGTTCTGGTTAAAAATGTAAAAAATTGATGCATTAATTGTTTCAAACGAATTTACATGTAAAGTTGTCGCCGTTTTACTAAAGAAATTTCTCGAGGGAGGGGGAGACGAATTTAACAAACATACATTGTTTCTTTTTTTTTGTTCACCTATTTTTAATTTATTCACCTGTCAAATATGATTTTGAATAATTGTGGCGGATTAGTGTTTGATCAGATCACGGCGGGCAAAAATTCACATGAAAATTCCTAACGCCTGAAAAAGGAGAGAATAAAAGGGGAGCAGAAACAGTTGAGCCATCATAAAACTGTAACTCATTGAATATTTCCGAGTATATTCCTCTGTTAAACATGCGCTCCGCACTGCTACTCGCCTTCGTCGTGACACTGCTCGTCGTCCAAAGTTCGGCCGATCAGTCAGACTCGGCCCCCAAAAAAGCGCAGTCCCAAATCAACACGAACGGTGGCAGAGGAAAAGCAATTCCAAAAAGTGAACAGAATCCAATACACAACGACGAATCAAAAGTGGCCAATACAAAGAAGAAACAACTCCCAAAAAGTGATCAGAATCCAACACACAACGAAGAATCAAAAGTGGTCAATACAAAGAAGAAACAACTCCCAAAAAGTGATCAGAATCCAACACACAACGAAGAATCAAAAGTGGCCAATACAAAAAAGAAACAACTCCCAAAAAGTGAACAGAATCCGATACACAACGAAGAATCAAAAGTGGCCAATACAAAGAAGAAACAACTCCCAAAAAGTGATCAGAATCCGATACACAACTTCGGTGGAAACAAATTCCAACTCTTCCCGGAGAATTGAGGCCCAGCGAAGAACCCAAAGTGAGTGGATGAAGTAAAAAAGCTATGCGCAAGAAGAACAAACTATGGAATGAAAGAGTGATTGGTTATTGAGTATTTTTGTAGAAATTTGAATGCAATTTGTTACTGTAAAAAGTACTATATATGTTGATAAATTCAAAAGAATGAAAAAAAAAAATTAAAATACATTTGGGATTTTTTTTTGCATGAAAGTCTTTTTATAATTATTAGGTCAAAACTGTGATTTATTGGTTTTTTGGTATTTTTAAAAGATTTCACTATTATAATAGGCGCAAAAAATTGCAAAAAAAGAAATGTAAAAGGCACAAAACAAAGAAAAATAAGCAAAAGATTTTAACACTTTGATTAATTTGTTTAGTCAAAATTACTTCGGAAATCACAGAAGTTTAGCGAATTAGCGAAATAAATTTCAATATTTCGAACATTGCATAAAAAATAAGAAAAAATTTTAAAGGCAGTTTTTTCGCTAATGGCGTTGAAAAGATAAGTTTATATCATAGACTTAGTGGTTGAACAATTTTTATAGTGATGACTTGCTTTCTCCTAATTCTTGTATTTGTCTGCCAAACATTTTTAGTAGTGCTAGGAACCGGCACGGACTCCGGCCGGATTTTTCCGGATCCGGGTCCGGGTCCGGATTTTTTGGGCCTCACCGGTGAAAAATCCCACCGGTAAATTTTTGAAAATCAAATCCAGTTCCGGATCCGGCGGTTTTAAAACCGGATTTTTCCTGATCCGGAAATGAAATTTTCATGCATCTCATAGGACTCAAAAAGATTATTTTTGGAGAAATTCTGTTAACAAAGTGGCAAGAAATTTTCAAAATTTCCCCTCGTGTCGCCTATCGGCATCATTGGCCCTCCATTTGGAGCAAAGCTATGAATAATTTTTTGTTAAAATTTTTCATAATGAGGGGTTTTTAAATAACGCCCTTTATAATTTTTCGTCAATATCTGTTACAAAATTACATTCAAATTTTCAAAATTTTCCCAGTCGGCGCCTATCGGCACCGCCGTAACTCATTTGCTTATTAGGGTTTTTTGAAAATCGTTCACAACAAATTTGAAAATTGAGGGCCAGATTCGGTTTTGGCGAAACCCCAGCCCCCCATACTATCCTATAATTGTTGCATGATATTTTTGAATGATTTTGGACGCGTTGGCTGTATTTTTAAACGGTTTTAAACTTGGAATAAATTTTAAAGTTCAATTTTTTAAAAATCCGGATCCGACGAAAATTGCAGTTTGAAAATCCGGTTCGGATCCGGGAAATCCAATTTTCCTAGCCCTAATTTTTAGTAACTACCCACATCACAAAAATGGGGGGGGGGCGGGGGGGAGGAGAGAGTAAATGGTAATTCTCATGCCCAATCTCATGACCATACAAACCGAAAGGAAGTATTTTAATAATAAGTCGAGCAATTTAAATTGGGTTTAAAATTAGAGATGCTCGAGAGTCTCGGTCTCGGTCTTGGTTTTCGAGTCGATAAATTTCTTCGGTTTTCTGGGGTTTCGGTCTCGGTGTTTTAGTCTCGGTTTCCGAGACGTTTTTACACCACTAAAGATTGTGTTTTTGGGTCAGACCCATTTATTGGATCAGCGAAATAATGAATTTTTAAGGCGAAATCTGTTAACAAACAAACGGCCAAAAATTGTCAAACTAATTTGTAGGCCTATCGGCACCACCGGACCCCATTCGGTAAGTTTTTTCAAAAATCCGCAAAGATTTTTTTTTGTGCAAGACTTGTAACAAAAAAAAAAATTCAATTCTCAAAAATTTCTACGTCTACGAATCGGCAATCGGCACTGCCTCCTCGCACTTGATAAAAAATAGAAAACTTTTGAATTAATTACTCCATTTATTGCATATGATAAATTTTTGTACTTAGAATTTACAAATTTTCTCCATATGCGCTTTGAAATCGCGTTGGCCGTACTTTAAAGTTGAGCTTGGCTGATCTGAGCCCTGTAAACAGGGTCCGGGTCAGTTCAGCGTGGCCCACTTTGAGAGGGCCGTGGGACGTTTCGACGTGGCCCACTTTGAGAGGGCAATGGGACGTTTCGGCATGGCCCACTTTGAGAGGTCCGTGGGACATTTTGGCGTGGCCTACTTTGAGAGGGCATAACTTTTTTCTAAGTCTGCAAATTTAAATACTATTGGTATCTTCAGAAAGCTCTATATGTGCTGCATTAAACTTGCCAAAAAAAAACAAAAAATCCAACAATGTATAAAAAAGATATGACCTGTTGCGCCGAATTACCCAGAAAAATTCCATTTTTTGAGGTTTTTTGGCCATAACTTTTTTATAATTTTCAATAATTTTTTGAAATTTAGATTGTTGATAGATCTCGTCAAATCAAAACCTTAACCTAACGTTAAAAGCGGCGCTCTCATGCCGACTAAACCCATGTATTTTTTTACCCATTTTTGGCGAGGAGGGGGGGGGTGGCTTTGTTTAAACATTTATAATGCAGATGTAAATGTTTTTTTGGTAAGCTACCATATATATTAAATGAATGTGTCGTTTAAAATTATTGTAATTAATAAAATTAATTCAACATTCATTCAATGGTTCATTCACTCTCCGCGAATGCCAAGAAATGCTTTTGCGTGTCCTTGAGATCTGTCTGAATTTTTGTATAAAAATTTAGTTTGGCCATGAATCTTATAATAATTTAATCATTATTTTTTATTGTTTTTTCTATTTTAATATTGCATGCCAATTGTTATTGATGCATAAAAGATTTAATGAAGAATTTAAATATATTCATTTTAATTCTAACTATATTCTTATTATTAAATTATTTATAAGAAGGTAAAATAACACCATAAATTTTTTGTTTTAATTTAAAAAAGTATTTCTTTTTTCTTCAGAAAATTATTAATTTAATATTAAAAATTTAAACGAAAAAATAATAAATATTAAAGGGTTTTTTTTTCTCGTTATCTCGGAAATTGGCGCATAATTGGTGAGGTCATATTTCCATATGAATAATTAGCTTTAAACTAGAAATTGCCTTATATTGATTTAATCACGACTTGGTGGGTTTCGATCTGACTAATTTCCTCTTTGCGTTTTGTTAAATTGGTAAAATATTTGATTCTTTATAATTATATTTATATTTTTAGCTACTAAAGCTTTTCTTATGGCGCTTTTTTTTTTGGCTTAATGACTAATAGGGATTTGCTGAAGTAATTCTATTACAATAAATTTTTTTAGGAAATATAAAAATTATATTGACTACTTCTTTTTGCTACATTGAATTTATAATTGAAATGTTTTTGGCCTTTATTGAATTCCTTGCGAAAAATTGTTGAAATTATTTATTTATTTTTTGATTATGCCTGGTTGCCGTAAATAATTTTCTAAATAGTATTTCTTAGATCAAAAAATTAAATTAATGCCATTGAAGAATATCTTTGTTATATATTATTAGTAAAATTAATAGGCATTTTTTTTTATCTTTATTTCGAATTTACCAGATAAAGCAAAATTTGTATTTGTGAATGAGAGTTATTGACCATTCTGTAATTTGATTTAAACAAATTTAAATCCATGGCAATATAAAAATTTTATTAAATTTTATCGTTCTTTTTTTCGCTTACTTCTTGCATTTGAGAATTCTATTTGTTTTGTTAAGACTGGTTGGTTGCGCGACCACAACTCCGCTCTTTATTTATAGCATATGTAGCATAAAAAATATATTTCCTTTTTTGAGAAAATCCATATGAATGAATTATTTTAAAGAAAAATCTAAAGCAAATTTTTTTAAACGGTACATTTTTTTTAGTTCAAAATTTTTTTTAGTTTTAAAAATTTTATAATTATAGATTATAATCCGCTTAGAGATTCTTGCAATTAATTTTAAATATTATTTCTTTTCAAGTTACCTCAGTTTTTTCAACATCCAAAGTTCTCATATTTTAATCTATCTTGCATTTTAAAATTATTTTCTTGGATCCATTTTTTATTGAAATTTTTCCTTTGTACTAAAAACTTACTATAATTTTTATTTTATTACTTTCTTCTTTCTTATTTTGAAAATTTATTAATCTGATTATTTTGTATGTTTTTCTCATGGCGAGTTTACTTGGCGAGTTTAAGCTTGACTTTTTATAAAAATTTAAGATTGAACAACTGTTATTTTAGACATGCAGAGCATTGTCAAAACCTTGTATTCATAAAAATAGACCAAAAAAATTAGGTTACACTAATTAAAAAACGCCGAAAACACATAAACAACAGCTCAAAGTATTATGGAAGTGTTTTTAATTAATGAATTTATCAAATTTTAAATATAATAATTCTCACGGCAACGGCCGTACGGTACATCTAGAGTTCTACTGAATATGAGTAAAAAAACAATGAATTCTAATTAGAGGCAATTCAATTCAAATACTGCGAGTTAAGATTTATAAAACAGAAATATATTTGAAAAGGCAAATTTATAAAAATAATAAACTAGTAGTACTTTATCTATCTTTATTGAAGACATTTTTCTCTATTTTTTAGTTCAATTCTATTTAAAAAAATATATAAAAATTTAGTCATTTTAGACGAGCGAAGGAAAGTTTCGTATCCGAGTAATTGCCAGTGTCCATCATTTGGGTAAATTTATTCGTCTGATTGATATTGTACTCCTTTGTAATACAATTAAAAGTCGAGAGCAGGCATTTTTGTGTTATTGTTTATTTTTTCTTAATTTATTGTAGTTTTTTTCCAAAAGTATCTTAATTATTTTTCAAATGTGAATTATCATCAGTAATTGAATAAATATTAATTTTTAAAGCGCTTCATACCTGATTATGCACATACTCCTATGGAAATGAAAAGTCCTTACCCAAAGAAAGAATAAATATTTTTTCAATATGTTGTCTTATTTTTAGCTTTTTTAAAATTCTATTCGCATTTCATTTTGTATATTTCGTATGACTTTTTCCGGCTCTTGTAAATTATTTTTATTTATTTTTTTTATAAATAGTAGGATTTTAATTGACATTACTTTTCTTCCTATTATTTAAATTTGATTTTTCTTGGGAGGTACATTCCATTCATTCTAAATTAAATAAAAATTTAGTTTTCTAAAATTTTAACTATAAAAATAGTAGATGTTTCGGTTTAATACTCACGAATGAATAAATTTCCAATTTTCGTCATTTGAACAAGAATCTTGTGTCTCAACAAATGACAGTCCGTTAATTTCTGTCATATTCAAAAGATAAATATTATGCATTATTTATTGGTAAATTTTAACTACTAATTTATTCCCAAACAAGGGGATTTAAATAAAATATTTTTTTACAACAAATGAACAGACGACACTATCTTTTTTTTCTTATATATTAATGGAAAAATTGACTTTTTGGATTTTAGTTTAATCAATTTTAAATTCAATTTTAATAATCCATAATTTATATATTACTTCTTTATTCACATGAATACTGTTCCCCGCCGTAAGGCCATTTGCCTATGGTAATCCCCAAATATAGTAATGGATAATAATGTGTTCATTCAATGGGTCGGGCGTTACAATTGATAGGCCCTCAACCCGATTCGGTCTCGGGGACAGAAACTGCCGGGCGAGAGCCCCAGAGTAAGACTGACACAGAGAAGCTCCCCTTGGGAGATATTTAAGGGGGGGGGGGGGGGGTGATGATAAAAGAACCGCCCACTAAGGAAGAGTACATGAAGAGCAAAGGATAAAGAGTAAATAATGAAAATAGAATACAATCGGTATTCAAACAAATAAAAAGATTATGTTTCTCCAAAATAAATGTTTTAAAAATAAATGTAAATTTTTTCATTCTATAAATTCTTATCAACTTGAGTCATAGTGGAGGAGTTCTGTCGGTATTCATGGTGCTAGGTCGTTTCGTAAATTCCGCCATTTTTGCAGATTTTTCGAATATATTTGGTCATAAATTTGCTCAAAAGCAGCCAAATTAAATATTATTAGTTTCATACAATTGCTCTTGATTGGCTCTATAATCTGCCAAATTCAAAAAGATAGCTACCGGACCATACCAATATTATTAAAATTGGTTATATTTGAGCAAAGTTGTGATCGATTATGTTCGAAAAACAAGTAAAAAATGGCAGAATTTAAGAAACGACCCAGCACGAGAATTGATTTGCTGCATATTTTAATAAAATAAATACGTGTGTTTTTTCATAATTATAAGTAAAAAGTCTAAGGTTTGCCCATTCGTTTTCTTGGTAAGTCATTTATTACATTGTATTTAGTAAATATTCTACAATTTATGATCAATGTTGGGCTAATATTAAATTATTTGTTATCTACTTAATTATAAGTTAATATATATCTCGTACAATTAATAGCGTACAGATGACGGGATGAGACCAACATGTTTATCCAAAACAATGCTGATACAATTGTAAGGCCGCAAGGGGTGTTTATCTACTTTGGATGTGTATTTCCAAAGATTTAAAATTTGAGATTAAACAAATGAATTATTTTGTAAAGTTTATACAAATTTAGACAAAATCATTTTCTTTTAATATCCACAGAAATATTAAAGATTCTTTCCTTATTTATTATTGCATTTCAATTTTTGAAAAGACTTATTTTTACATTTTGACTCACGCTTTGTTGTTTTATTATTCTCAGCTCGCCAAATTTGGTATTTTTGGGGCTCCTGCTTATTTCATTTTAAAATATAAGGAATTTAGTCCACTTCAATTTCCGAAAATTTTTCAAAAAATTTTTAGTTACGCTGAGAAATATTTCAAATTAAAGTGTTATTCATATTATATATATTTTTTCGTTTAAATATTTAGTTAAGTCTCAATCTTTTTAAATAAACATTTTGTTTTATTGACTTTTGACAATTTATATTTTATTATAATAATTACCTATTTTTAATATATAGTTGTGAATCACTTTTAATTGTATTTTTAATTTATGTAATTCTTTTTTATTTTAAGATTCCACCATGTTAATTTTGGATTGTCTACCATTTATTTCCTTTTTATTTATTAAAATTTCAATTTATTTTTTATCATTTTGTAATTTTAATTAATTTTTATTATAACTATTTTATTTGGTAATAAATTTTTATTTATTTACTACCATGAACGGTATGTTTTTATTTTTCTAATTTTTATTTCTTTGCAAATCCATCATTTTATTTAAATTTTTATTTAAGTCAATATCTTATTAATAATTTGAATTAATTTATTATACATTACGTTTTGCATACAGATGCCAAAAGTCTTGTTACACTTTTTAACTTGGCATTATATTGATATAAAAAATCATCAATTAAAAGTCGGATAGGATAACAAACAATAAATATAGGTCAGCTTCGAAGACCTTTTTAAATTTAATTTCATTTATTTAAGGCATTTTTCTATTTGCCGACCCCCCCCCTAATCTAATAAAGCATATAACTATACAAGCGCTCTTGAAGCTTACTTATTTTTACGATACAAATAAATTTTTGTTGCCTTTTTTTTTAGATAACCAATACCATGGTTTAAATTTTTCATCTAATTTTGGCGTTTTATCTGATTATTCGCACTACGAAAAGTATCAAAAAGGGTTCGCATTCTAGCATTGAGAAAAGTTTTTATTGGTTGGATACATTGTTGAATCGAAATGAGAGGTATAGAATTGAACTAATAATTTTTAACACATTATCGTATTTTTTGTTTAAGTTTGTTAGTTAATGCAATTGAATTATTTATCTCTTATAGCTTTTTTTATTTACAAATTCCAGTATCTTATATAAAATTTAAGATTTTATATTCAAATTTTGTTATTATCACGTTCGAGTCCCAGAATCATCCACAATTTTTTTTCGAATTTTATCTCCTCTGTTGGGTTTTTTATTTATAAATAAAAATAACTTTTATTTAAAATATCAGAGATTTAATAATTATTAAAAAATCGTAGTAATAATGTTAAGATTTTTTTTATTTGTATCTTATTTCTTATAGAGTCTATACTAAAAAATTACATACTTAAAATTTTAAACCATAAAATTAAAAAAAATATTTTCTAATAAAAAGGTTCTAATAATGAAAATAGCAAAAATATGAAAATATAATTCTTAATATATAGACTTATGGTTTTTTTCCTATAAAATAAATTATAGTATTAAAGTGAAGTTCTTTGTTATTGCATTATTGCATAATAGACAATGCAATTTAATAATTCCAATTGCATCAATGTTTTTTTTTTAATTATGGGAGGGGAGAATGTGAGCACAAGTAATAATAAAAAGTTACGGTTTGTTAGTTTTCTAAAAATAAAATATTTTTACCTCCTTTTTGATTAGGATTATATAATCTTTTATCTTATATTTTTTTTGTCTACTAATTTACCTAGTTTATTAAGGATTTTTATTATATAACCTTCTTATATGATCGTTATATTCTTAATAAATATATTTAAATAAATTCATTGCGTTCTAAAAAAATTTGAGTTATAAACAGGAAAAAATTGCCATAACTTTTGAGAATCTTAACGAAATTTTCTCAAATTCGTATATGTGATAAAACTAACCAAGAGGTATCTTACAATACCAAGATTGTTTGATTTGATTGCTTCTGTGAAAAGTTATGACTTGATTTTTTCGAAAATTCAGTAGAAATAGCGGATTTAAGAAATTCCCATAGTGGCGGTTTTTAAGAAACGACCTTTTTTCTGTAAAAAAAAGGCGATAATTATTACAATAATTTAACATAATTGTATTACTAAAACAAAAAGCGAACGAATATTAAAAATGTGCGTCGAAACACTTTTGAACTCGGTAACAGCTATATTCTCCCCACTTTCACAGGATAACATGCATTGATTTCATTAATATTATTTTATTAAATCTGACTTTTGATTTTTTAACCATAAATATTATTAACATTTTTTATTTTATTTGTGTGAATTTTTAATTCATCATATTTTGCTGCTATTTTTAAAGGAATTTTTTATGGGATCACTTTGGATGCGCTGAAATTAAATGATATTTCAAAATTTCTTATTTTTTATTTATAAGTATCAATGCAACCCCATGAAATTGTAAAATAAGATTCTCAATATATTTATCTTTAATATAAATTTTAAATAATTTTAGTATTTAGTTTTTGAAATTCCTCCATTTTATTCGACTTTTTATTTACGTTACCTTCTTAAAAAAGGGTTTATTTAAAAATGAAGTTGCAATTCATTTAATATGATATTTAAATTCTCAAGCAAATTGCGTCGTTTTTGTTGACCGGTACTTCTCCTTCAGAAATAGGGAAAAGTACTTAATATGTTAATAAATGATAAATAAAATTGGTAATTGGCAATTTCTTCGTAACCCTTAAAAATTATAATAATTTTTTCTTCAATAGGATAATTTTATGCTTTAATTTTAATTATTATAATTTTTTAGATTAACTTTAATTCCTTTAAGAAATTGTTAATGTTTTTAATTTTTGATTAAATTAAAAAAAATATTTTTTAATACAAAGTATTTTGGTGACATTCTTTATGAGATTATTTTGTTTGTTGTTTAAATTCTCTTATCATTGATTTAAATTATTGTATAATTTCAATTTTTGCTCATCGTCCATATTTATGTAAAATTTTTTGAATTAGTCCCAATTGTTTCATACATTTATAAAAGCATTTCTTTGGCTGCGTAATATTTTTGGATAATTTCGTATTTTTGTTGTTAATTTCATTTTTGCTTGTATTTTCCTTCCACTGTTTCTTCTTCCATTTTGTTGTCCCATCCTTTCTCTCTTTTTCCTACCGCTCCTTTCCTACCCTCCCCCCTCCTCTCACCCTCCCTTTCCCTCCCTTACCCTCTCTTTCCTCCCCGCTCCTTTCCCTCTCTTTCCTTCTCTCTCCCCTACCCTCCCTTTCCCTCTCTTCCGCCCCCTTCTCTCCTCTCCCCTACCCTTCCTTTCCCCCTCCTCTTCCCTGTCCCCTACCCTCCCTTTCGCTCTCTTTCCTTCCCTCTCCCCTACTCTCCCTTTCCCTCTCCTTCCTCCCCTCCCCTCTCCCCTTCCCTCTCCACATCCCTCCCTTTCCCTCTCTTTCCTCCTCTCTCCCTTTGATAAAGAATTTTATAATACCAATATCTCCAATTCTTATTCAGAAACTCTAGAATTAAAAAAACAAATGCCAAACAAAACGCCTACACTAATTTGGAGTTAATTTGATTCAAAAAATTTTGATGACACACATTCCAAAATTTATATATAGATAGATTCCCCATTGATTTATTTCTTCAATTCTTTTTTTTATTATTATTATTCGAGCAGGGGCGATACAAACAAACCCATTTTTTTCCTTTCTTTTTTTCACATTTTACAGCTACCAACCCATGGATTTTTCAACCAACTTAACGCCACAAAAATGGGCTCAATTCAAAGCTCAGCAGGGGCGCAGCAGTTTTTTTAACAGCACCCCTTATTTGACGACATTCTCGCAGAGTGGGGGCAAGCTCAACATTTTTGCTGTTGCAGGGCGGCCGACCTCTGCTTTGTTCAGCAGGGGCGCTCTCTTGTGACCGATATGCCAGAGGGTATGTTTCTTTAGTTAGTGTATTTAATTTTAGGGTTTAAAACTAGTTTAGTTTGATTTTTAAATTATTTATACAGTGTCTTGATTTAATACTTTTAGCCATCAAATGGTTAAAGCGCAACAACTTGCTCTACCATACCGACCGCTTCCCCACTATCGAGAACTGTCTTTGGAAGAGCAGGGGCGTATTAGCACCTGAGCAAAATGTTCGGGCAGGTTGTTCAGCATCATGAAAGGCGCTGACGGTCAACTAAGCCTTAACGAATACATGCGGGGTAAAAAAGGAATAGATAACTGTGGCTTGTAACTAACACAATTGTGTGTCCCAATTTACAGAATTGGATCGACATGGCGACCTGCTCTGGGAGGCAAAATACTCAGCAAGGACGGAGGAGGACGTCGCCTTTGAATAAAATCATCCATTTACGGAGGCGCTGAATGAAGCCATATACAGCCAAGCAGAGGTATGCTTATTGATATAAGGGCACAAAAAAAATAAGCAGTGACCACTTGCTCAAACTGTGGCTATTTGATGCAGGGGCGTCGGCAGTATGCCAGCAAGTGCCCTCGGTGCAATCTGCCAATGAGGTGTGTGCATGGTTCAAGTGCCCTCAAAATGACCTTTAGGAGATGGGCGGGCCATTTTCAACGGATAATTAGCGGTACAACAAATGAAGCGCAATTTTTTTAGCGAAATTTACCCATTGGGGATGGAATGCCTTCCACACTTCACAATTTACCCGTCCAAATGGTGTTTACCGACAATTAAGTTTTTAGTCCTATATAAGCAGTGAAAATGTTACGACCTTATCTCATTTGTACCCTATTCCTCCAAATATTTCTCCAAATGTCCATTTCACCAACACTCCTAGAATTTTGGACTTGGGTACAATAATTATTTAATGAATTAAAAAAATTTAAATTTTGAAAATTGTATGCAAGCACTGTTTGAAAATGATACCGTAATTAGGAGGTGTTGATATTTTTAAGTATACGACATATAGCCCCCTCCCCCCCCCCATTTTTAGCAAGACCGAATAGGCAGTGCCTCGTTGAATTTGTTGAATTTTGATGGCACCAGAATCCAAAACTTCTCCGAAAACGACGTAGGGTCCTACAACTTTCCGCTGAAGGCGCCCAACTCCAATGCGGTGTAAATTTTGCACGGGTGCGAATTGCAGGGCGTCGGAGGAATGATGCTGCAATTAGAAAAGAAGGAATGAGTGAAGAACAGCGAATGATTGATTGGCATCATAAAATTATCCGTTAATATATTGACAAAAAAAGCTAACAAAAAGTGAATTAATAAATAAAAAAAAACACAATAAAAATTGGAAAAGTTTTGGAAAAATTAAATAAAAAGAAAGACCAAACCCAGTTTCCCAAATTTTTGAACCTAAAACTTTTCCAAAACAACCAAAATTTTTTTAGTTAAACAGGACATTTAAATAATTGGTTTTTTATTAAAACAGTTTATATTTTAGTCTTGAATTTAACATATAAATTTTCAATTTTATTTATTTTTATAATTAGGAATTGCATCATTTTTACAGCTCTTGCCCAATTAGTTTTCTTGTTTTCTGATTTGAACGACAATTCGAATTTTTTTTGCCATCTGCTGAGAATTTTAAAAAATAAAAAAAATAAATATTTGACCAAAAATTATATAAATACTTTTAACGATTTTTTGGGTTTCTGGTCTACTTTTTGCAGTGTGTTTAATTTTTTTCCTTCTTTGAAGCTTGCCAAATTGACCTTTTTTGGTTCTGCTTGTTCCATTAAAAAATAAAATATTTATTATTTATGTATTTTCAGTAAGTTTCCATCTTTTTCATGATAAATAAAACATCATTTTTAATTTATAGTCATGTGGGACCAATAATATTTATTTATTTTGGTTAAGTATAAAAAAATAGTAAAGTGGAATTGTTTGTATTTTTCTTACCTGCTGGGTCGTTTCTTAAATCAGCCATTTTTACTGAATTTTCGATTAAATCAAGTCATGACTTTTCTCATAAGCAACCAAATTAAACAATCTTGGTATTGTAAGATAGCCCTTAAATTGCTCTATTAGCTTGCTAAATTTCAAAACACTTCATTGCGTTTTAAAAAATTTGAGTTAGCAGGAAAAAATTGCCATAACTTTTGAGAAACTTAACGAAATTTTTTCAAATTCGTATATGTGACAAAACTAACCAAGAGGTATCTTACAATACCAAGATTGTTTGATTTGATTGCTTCTGTGAAAAGTTATGACTTGATTTAGTCGAAAATTCAGTAGAAATGGCGGATTTAAGAAATGCCCATAGTGGCGGTTTTTAAGAAACGACCTAACACCTTTTTCTTATATTTATGGAAGGAGACGGTCAAGCTGAATCGAGAATGAGGGCGAGTTGAGAGAGGTGAAGCGAATGGAAAATGCCTTAAGCAAAAACAACCTGAATCAAAAAATAAAGGATTTCGAGTAGTTTTTGGATCTCTTTATTTCATATTTTTCCTTTAAACACCATCTGATTCAGAAAAAAAATTTAGAAAATTTTTGAAATTTTCTGCCATGGAGAAATTAGAACACAAAAATTATAAATTTATTCTCCTAAATTCTTTTTTTCCAATTTTTTTTTTCAACAATTCATAGTAAAATAGAAAATCCCAAAAAATTTTCAAGTTTTATCCAGTGTAAATTTTCACGGTAAAACCCTGAATAGACCGCGGCAACCGTGACCATGACCGTGATGAACCGTGACCGTTACCGTGAAACACGGTTAGTCTCTAGCACATATTTTTTTCTGTAAAAAAAGGCGATAATTAATACAATAATTGAACATAATTGTATTACTAAAATAATTATCTTTTTATTGTTTTTTTATTCGAGACTGAAAACTCATTTAAGAGGTTAATAGTATTGATTAATTATTTCAAATTTTTAAATTTCTTTTATTTCTATTTTTTAATTTATTTGTCCAGAATAGCAGTAAACAAACTAACTTACAAAAAGCGAACGAATATTAAAAATGTGCGTCGAAACACTTTTGAACTCGGTAACAGCTATATTCTCCCCACTTTCACAGGATAACATGCATTGATTTCATTAATATTATTTTATTAAATCTGACTTTTGATTTTTTAATCATAAATATTATTAGCATTTTTTATTTTATTTGTGTGAATTTTTAATTCATCATATTTTGCTGCTATTTTTAAAGGAATTTTTTTATGGGATCACTTTGGATGCGCTGAAAAAAATTAAATGATATTTCAAAATTTCTTATTTTTTATTTATAAGTATCAATGCAACCCCATGAAATTGTATGCCTTATTTCGGAACTCGCATATTGTATCGTTATTCGAAATTAAAATTTCTGAATAGCATTAATAATTAATTATATACATAAATAAATATTTTTTTTGGCAAAAATTGTTCTTTTTAGAAATTTACAGGATTGTTTGCAACTATTTTAAATTATATTAGAATTTTTTGAAATTACCTAGATACTTGCTTGCGATCGAACGAACATTTCTCACTTTGTTGTTCCATATATCATTGTGAATTATATAATTATATATATATATATATATATATATATATATATATATATATATATATATATATATATATATATATGTATATCTTTAATATTTCGTTTTTTTTAATTTCCATAAATATTTTTAAGTATTACTAGCGTATTATAGCATTAATCTTTGATAAATTTTAATTACTGTGTTCGATACCGCAGTCTAAAACAATACCCAGGTTTTATTCCTGACTTGACAATTAATAAACTAATTAATTGTTGTTTTGCCGCAGGTGGGCATGCATAAATAATTATTCTTAAGCAGAATTTCAAACTTTTTAAATTATTATTTTCAAAATTTTTTGCAATCTTCATGAATTATATTTATTAATAATAAATAAAAATATATCTTTTACAATATAAAATAATTTTTTCTATTTTCTTGCGTCGCTTATAGAACTTTTTCATAATGTGATTAATTTATTTTTTTTATCACGACCCAGGTATCAAAATGTCCAATAGCTTCGTTCTGCAAAGGGCACATTTAATGTTTTATTAGGACTTTTTTTAAAAATTTTGATTTTGAAATATTCATATTTTTAGATTTTTTCTTAATACTTTTAATTATATTTTAAAAACATTAAACCTGTTTCTCTTTTAATATAGTTTTAGTATTAAAACATTTTTTGTAACTTTCTTAGTTTTCCAAAATTTTAATTTAAATAGGCAAAAATTGATATATTTTTAAAGATTTGTTTATATTAAAATATTTCGGCCGATAAGAATTGTTTTATAATTTTTTATAAATTGTTTTAACAATTTAATTTTAGAGAAAAGTACTTGTCATTAATATTATTTCGAATTAAAGATGCCATTTTCATATGCGCACCAACAATCCAATCCATATCTTTCGATCCATCTTCCACTTTTTACTAATAATTTTCATTTCTATTTTTTTATATTGCTTAGTTTTAATATATAGTAATTGATTATATATCTATTAAATAAATTTTGTTTATAATTTTGGCGCCAATAATTTTTATTTTGAAATTCTAGGATTTAATTCAATTTATTTAGGTTTAAATAGGCGGATTAAATTTAAAAATTTTGCAATTATTGTATGATAATATTTAAAACCGCAATAAATTTACGCTATTTTTGTAAAACTTAGAAAATCTGGCAATTCTCAAAAGTTTTTTTGTCGTTATATAAATAAGCCGCGAAAAACAGCTGTTTTTTTTTTTTTTTGCTTTTCTAAATTTTTAATAACTCTTGTTTTTATTTTTTCATATTGAGGATTTTTTTTTCTTGATTTTTAAAAAAAAAATTACTTAGAATTTCATTTTTTATCTTTCTTTTTATATGATTGATTTAATGTTAATATTTTCTTTTTTTCCGGCTTGTTTCTTTACCAGCAAATAATGTTGGGGTGTGCGACATTTATTGCATTTTTTTGAAATAATTTCAATTATATTACAAAGTTATTGTGCATTAATCAAATGGTTTTTTTAGCTATAGCCATGTTTTTGTAAACTGTCCTAATTTTATCTGGCATTTTTTGGAATTTTGTAATCAGTTCTAAAAAAGAAAAGTATAAATGTTCGATCGTTGGAGCGTTAAACGCAACAAAATAGTATCTTTTGGCATGTCTAAAAAGACTATTGGAAAAAATTACTAAAGTATCTGAGCGTTTAAGAATCTTTTGAACAATTTTCCACGTTTTTTCGACTTCTTTTTTTATAAAATTAATTTCTTGGTTTATTGTTGACATTTTGGAAGAGAAATTATTGTGATTTCCAAAGTTATGACATCGTCCAAAGGATAAAATAGTGAATATAGTTCCTCTTTGGCCAAAACTTTTTGAACTAGAGATTCTCCTGTGTTTTCACTTGGGGAATTCGAGGGAAGACAAAAAGATTCAAAGCCAAAAGAAATTTTTAAAATACTTTTAATTTTTCTTGTTCTTTTTCTTGTTCTTTTTTATATATTTCCTCAATTATTGTTGAAAGAATTTCTTTCAATTGTTCTTCAGCATTTATAATCATACGGTTTTTAAAATAAAAACGTATTTATGTTTTTTATACCCAAATATTGAATTAATTTGGCAACTTTTTTCAATTATTTCGGTCCCCATTTTTAATATGTCTATAACATTTTTTTATTTATACCTTACTCATGGGCCCTAGAACAGCTGATTGCACTTTCGTTTCATATTCTAAGGTTAGAAAATCAGTTTTTCTTGATTCGGTATGTAAATTTCTTACTTCTTCAAAAGATTTTGTCATTTTGTCCTCTAATGTCCTTGCTTGGTCACTGTCCTTGCACCTTTTATTTTCTTGCCATACCAATTCGGCTTTCTCAGATTCGAAATTAATTTGATCAAAAATTTTGTAAAGACGCCAAATAGAGTCAGATAATTTAAGAAACCATTCCTGTACATCGTTTGCATAGGGGGATTTTTCTCGTGTTTTTATTGCTCGAGTTAAGGCACTGCGAGCCGACTTTGTATAATCGTCTACTTCTTCTGTTAAACTAACAATTTCCTTCCACATTCGTTCCGTTTCCCTTTGAGAAGATTCAAGCAACATTGCTGTTGCCTTTTCCAGTCTTTGAGTAGTCATTTTTTAAATTTTTATTTTTGTTTTTTCTTTTATATTTTATAGGCAATAAATTCATCCCGGAATTCAGTATTTGGTCTTTCTCTTTCAAAAAGTTTTTGGTTCCCACGCATTGTTTCTTTTAATTTATCGGCCAAATCCCCAATGCTTAAATCAGGCTGGGAATAAGCATTTCGGTAAATTTGACCTATTTCCTGTCTGTAATTTTTGGCAATTTCAATTGATTTTTTGGCGTCCTCAGCTAATTCCTGGCACATTACAGGATCTTTTCTGTCAAGGCATTTATCCATGCCTTTTTTAATTTTTTTTAAATTATTTTCCTCGTTTTTTGTTTTTTCATATAGAGAGTGAATTTTTCTCACACCATTTAATAATTTATTATGCCAAAATTTTAAGTTTAGTGTCTCAGGATTTCTATCTTTAATATTTTGTGCTTCGACCATTGTTTTATGGGCTGAAAAAGAAAACTCTCCGGCTTCATTAGATATCCGAATAATTTCCATAATGACCTCTTCAACCGATCTTCTAGTAGCATCTAACTGTTGTTTTTCTTCTTTTGAAAGACAACAACAGCTTTGACTCTCAGAGACAAAAACCAAAAATAAGACCACAGTTAAAATACATTTTTATTTAAAAAAAACAACAACCGTATTTATAGAATTAAAATGAAATAATATCTATCAACGAGTAGTAGACCCCCTTCTTTCCACCGTATTCTTTCACACGAGCCCCAATTTTCAATGTACATACCGCCCCCACTAATCCTTTGATTTCCTCCTAAAATTAAAATTAAAATTGGTTTTTTTCAAAAACTACCATTCCATCATTTTTCTCCCGCATTCCAAAGAATGCCACCCCTTCCAACACGCCCGTATCATCCGAAACCGTTAGTTTTAAATAACTCGACGGTTTCTTTTCCACTCCACATGGGCATTTCCCCTTTCGACAAGTGACACAGGCCTTAAAAAGAAACTGTTGTAAATATGAAATTCTTCCCCTACCCTATACTCCGCAGCATCTCCCTTTTCAATCTTTGCCCTTAATATGAAAACCTCTCCACCGTTGAAAAGCTGAAAATTTTTAATCTCGCTGATAGTGCACATATTTAAAATCCTAAACTTAATAAGAACTGTTTTAACGAGTTTCAATAAAGGCGGCGAAACCAGAAAACCAGACAAGATAAATGAAAAGATCTAATATTTATTGTAAAAAATCATGCGGAAAAAAGGTGGTAATTTTGCATCCATTTTCTTTTCAGCGACTATACGGCGAGCAATGTCCAACAGGGTGGGAGGGTTTCGATAAAAAAGAGACCAAGAATCAATTATACCCCTGAAAAATAAAACTATAAAAACATAATGAAATTCTGACCTATCAATTTTATTCAAGAACAGGTGGAGCAGTATAAAGACAGGGGAATGTAGGAGTTCTTGGCCCCACGCCTTCGCCATAACCTTCATAAGAGTTATCCGCGCCTCAAAAAGACGGCTCGTAAAATGTCTTCTCGGGTTGGTTTCACTTTTTCCTTCCCAGAAAAAGAAGACAATAATAATTGGTTGTACCCATCCGACATAGGCCAACCGAACCACCCCGTTTAAAACCATTGTGTATCTGCCGATTGGAGTACCCCTTCCAGGGTCAAAAAAAACTCGCATATTTCTTTCCATCATGGAAAAACAAAAAAGCGGAGTCTCAAGCCGGAGGTGTTCAAGGTATCCGGAGAAGGGGTTGTCGTAGTCTCGATGAACGGCTACTTTGTAGCATTTGGATTCTATCAACAGCGCTTCCACCTCGGACCTGTTCCTGTTCCAAAAAAAATCCTCCTTTTCAAAATGGGTCTCAAAATATTTTCGGACCGAGTACATTTCTTAAAATTAGTTTACGAATAAAAAGATTAAAATATAAAAACGGATTAACGTCAAAGAAAAACCCCGGGCCAAGAAAAAAATTTATTTTTGAGAGGGAAAGGCATATGTGGCAATAATTATCGAAATCTTCTGGTCCAGCAGCTTTACCTCGCCAAATGATTGCTGTCTATGCATAAATTCGTTGAAAACATTATCCGGATTTGTCTGCTGCCACGGTCGAGCAGGAACAATCACAGGGTCCGTGAATACGCTGCAGTACAGGTCCACGGAGATCTTCTCGATCTTCCATCCGTCTTCGACTTCCTTGTTCATTGCCTCGGTCATTAATTTTTTCAAGATTTTTTTAAAATTCTTCTCGGGATCTTCATTTTCCGGGTTTTTAAAATAAAAGCTGGTTATGTGTTCTTTAATTCCAAATTTTTTATTTTCCTTCACACGACTCTCGACCTCCTCATAATACTTATTCGTGTCCGGACTTCTTTTAAAATAATGCCGGGTGTTCCGAGCGCGGCGAACATCCCTTGATACCTCCAGAAAACTTTTTTTCGACATCCTTAAAATTTGTGCAAAAAGATTTAAGAGGTTTAGATATAGCGTACATAACGGTTGTTATTTATAGTATAGAAAATAAATTTATTTAATAGAAACCAAAAGGTAAAACATTAAAATCATGATCTATTATCCCCTTTTTCTGCACCGGCTCGTATTCTTTCGTCACATCCTTCGATAACACTCGAAAATCTTTTGTCGGCCCAATCTTCCCAGGGTATTCGAACTTTTTTTTGACCCCTTCCCAGTATTCCAAGACCATTTCCTTGAACAACTCATACTTAAATGCGTTACGCCTATCCAATGTCATCCCTCTTATTTTGGTTTTATGCCAAATTTCCCCATCATTCTTTCTCCTCAACTTCAAGGCGTACTGCTTCGGCCCCCCAGAAACATACTCCAATAATTCATTATCAGAGTATTCTCGTGTCATTTCCCTTAAATTTTAAATCATTTTATTTTTTTAAATTTTTTTACCCCAGAAATTTCCCTTCGTCCAATGGGCAGTCTCCACGCGGGTGGGAAAATATCAAAGAGTCTTAATTTATTAATAAAAAGAATTATTATTTTTGGGATTACCGGTGTCGCAATACAGCAATTTGCACCCCTCCTGGCTGTAGACCCTCTCCATGTAGTCATATAGTTTTATCCTCGCAGCACTAGTTGTCCATAGCGATAAAACTATATTCGACACCTTATGCTCTTTGATAAACTCTGTCTTTTTTTGATAGACAACCCGCGACATCTCTTCGTTTATTTTTATTGGCCTTCTAATCTCAATTGTCTCATCCCTCACGAGTTCCATCCATCTTTCCATGCTATTCACAATTTCTGTCGTCGAAAGCGTGTTTCGCATAGAAAACTTGACCACAAACTGTTCAACCCCTTAAAATTTTTCCATGTTTATTAAATATTTTTTGTGTATTTACCAATTTTGCGATCATTCGCAACCCGGGGTTAAACGCCATCTTAGCATACTCCAACCCGATGTCATACTTTGCCCTGTACATTGCGATGAACTCTTTCTTTTCCTCCTCGGTCGTTACCTCCAAGGGCCACCCCGATGCCTCCACTTTTACTTTCAAAAACATCCTCACATATCCCTTGAACAGTTGGGTGTCAAACTGTTCATAATGATATGCCCGATAGAAGCCCGTAACCCTATATCCCAGCTCCAGCGCCTTTCTCAATTCGATCGAAGTGAAAGTTCCCGTCAAAGCCCTCTGTTCTGGTCGGTGGTTACATTTCTTCACATCCTTCGCCATCACAAATTCATTCTTTGCCCTTCTAGCACAAATGCCACAGTTCGGAAAAAGCAGCATCCCATCAATATGAAGAGCAAGAAGAGGGTGGAGCAAATTCTTTGGGGGGATGATCTTCACCTTCAGCAAACCATCATAGGTGAGATCATCAGGCACTGTCCCACACACATTAAAATTCCTGCTCACAACTATCTTTGGGACCCCGACGGGATATGGGGTATCTGAAAAACTTTGTTTACCTAATTTCTGTCCTTTTTGTTACCATAATTCACGAAGGGATAAAGGCTTATGATGTCAAACATGGAAATTTCCACCCCTTCCGTCGCTTTCGCAAAAAGACAAAATGGCATTGTCCTTCCCCCCGCGTACGCCTCCCTAGGGTTTATAGGGCCCTTATCCGGCACACTCTCAAAGAACTTCTTCATCTCCCGGTTACGCTTCAACTCCTCTTTTACATCGCATTCCTATAAAATTTAGATCGACCAAAAAAAAGATTCATTCCATACCCAAACTTCGCCTATTGTAAAATTTTTGCATGTTTCCCTCAAAATGTCCATCCTAATTTGCGTCCTTCTTAAATTCTCTCCCATGCATTTGCCGTTCGGCCCCATCGTCCAAGGCAAAAAACACCTTGGGCACCCGTGAAAAGCACACCCCTTAATTATTGAATTAATTCGAAAAATTCTTTTAATTTTACCTGGAACTCTATGAGTTTTTTTTCGGCCCCAATCACACAGTCCACTTTAAATCCTCCAAATTCTATCTCCCCTCCGTTGCCCGCGTGTCGGACCTTCACCCCTTTTCTTTGAGCTAGCCACTCAAAATATTTCACGGCTATTTTGCTTTGGTTATCTGCTCTTTCATACCCTCCCTCCGGAATAATTGGGATATGATTGTCCTTTAAAAACTTTGACCGAAAGATCTTCATCACTATCCCAGCTATTGTCACACTATCCTTCATCACATCTATATCCCCCGTAATATCTAGAAATAATTGTCGAAACTTCAGAACCGCCGCCATCAGAATTTGCACATCGTTTTCACAATAAACCTTCAGCTGTTCCCCTTTAAATTCAAAAGGATAGGATAGCAAAAAACGGGCCTTTCTTACCTAATTCAAATTCTGTCTCGTAATTTTCATTATACCATCTCTCGAGCCTTTGACATTCCTCCTCTTTCATGTCTTCGGGGCAATAGTCTTTCAAGTTCGGCAGATGTGGTAATTTTTTCCCAAAGTTCTCATTCTTATTGTATTTGTGTGGGAAATACAATTTGGGCGGGATGTTCAGGCCCAATGTCTTTGGGAGATCTGCTAACTTATTCTGACTAAGCATCCAAAAATCACGAAAATAGACCCTGCCCGCCTTGATCTGGTAGATTTTCAAATCTGCCATCATTATTTCTGTGGCTACCCCTCTTTCCGTGAGCTCCTTTAGTACAAAATGGGAGTCAAATCTTCCTGCATAATGTGCGAGTGCCACCGTCTCTACCCTTTGGAAGCCCATAACCCAATCAACGAATTCGCTCATAGGATTAAAACCATCAACCATCGACCATGTGAACATCTTCTGTCCTTCACATATTTCGCATTCTCGTTCTTCTTCTACACACACGCTGCAAGTTTGCGCCGCGCTGACAAGATTCGGCAAATGCTCTCCCTCCTGCACGGTCGTCTCCAGGTCGTAGGCCACAATTCGGTAGGCCTTCTGCGGTCGGACTTTGATCTTTTTGATGAAACACTGCCGACCCGGATGGTAAACTTTGCAAAGCCGACAGAACTTTTCCCCGCAAGTGTGTTTGTTCCTCGTGTTGTGTGTTTCTCCACATTTTTCACATTTTTTATATTCTTTGCATGCCGCCTTCTTATGTGCCTCGAAGCAGTTGGTGTTGTAGAAGCTTCGGTTGCATTTCTCGCATCGAATTTCACCACACTCATCCTCACAGGGGAACCCGAACCCCTTCCGACAACATTTTTTGCATCGTTCTTTGCATTCCAATCTATGCCGTTCTGGGCGATCGAATGTCACTTCACAGCTCACACAATAATTCCGAACACAAAAGAATTGGGGCACAGATTTTATTCCGTCCCAATGGTCGCCGTCCCTTATCACATAGATTTCATTTTTTCTGACCCTTTCTCCTTTGAAAATTGGTTTAAGACCTGTTTTCTGAATAAAAATATTTGCATTTATTTTGCATTTTCATTTACCATGTCAAAAGCCACAATCCGAAACATGTCCGGGAATTCACTATCCCAACATTTTTGGACACGCTCAAGGTGTTGGGGGCCGAACGATTTTTCATCCCCAGTTATCCCAACCTTTGTTTTTAGTTCAAAAACCAGCTCATGTTGTTTTTTCTCCGTTTGAAAAAGATGACGAAAAGCACTACGAGTTATATTTTTCCCCATAAGCTGGTAGACTCGCGATAATTCAAGAGCATAAAATAAGCCTAAAAATTTTTAACAATTTCGAAGCAAATCTTTTCTCACTAAATTTCCCATTCGGAACAGAGAGGCGACCAGACTCATTGATTTGGTCAAGGGGGTAAGCCATTGTAGAGAGAAAAAATATATGAGAGTAAAAGGCTAGGAAGCGTTAAATTAAAAATTGCTTTGGGAAAAATACAAAATTGGAAGGTATTCGTGAAAAAAGATTTCATTTTTAAAAACAATTAACGAATGATTCAAAATTTTTTATTTCTATGGTTTACGTGGATAAAAATCGAAAAACAAATATATTGCACTTCTTCGGATAATTGGCATTTCAAAAAATCCTTGGGGAAACACGCGTCGAACCATCGAAAAAAATCTTTTTTTCACAAAGAATGTCATAATAGAATTGATGAACAAGAGCTGTAGTGTTTTTGGAGGAGGAACTGCGTCAATTATTTCCATAATTAGTTCAGCGGGGAGGGCACGGGACATAGCTGGCGGCAAAACAAAAAAGTAAAAGGGAATGTCAAAAAAACCGTTATTTGCTGGTAAACCCATTGCGGATAAAAAAAATTGAGAAGTTAATTGTTTTTACAACACCTTAATAATGCCAATATAAAACACAAAAAATAAAGTCCATAAATTCCGAACAGAAGACACATTCCGAAAAATTCATCATTTCTTTTTATTTTTTCATAATCTTTGTCTAATGTTAAGTTTAACCGCATAGTATCTAAAAAGAGTTAAAAACCGTTTTTCCAATTTAGGTAAGAGGATTAAACCTTCTCTTCGTTTCAAAAAAAAGTAAAAAAACTAATCAACAAATTTCTTCGCGATCAAAAAATCGTTTCGTTCATCGCGGGGGACCTCTTGGGTCTCTTGGAGGACCTCGCCATTCACCAAGTCGTCGTATCACGTCCATTACCGCAGGCGGGTTCCGCTTAAAAATTTCAGTTTAAATCAAGATGGGGTTTTTTTTAAAAAGAAATTTTTGAAACAAAATATTACCGGCCCATTTGGCGGTAGATTTTCAATTTGTGGCACGGCTCTTAACGGCATGGGCTGTTGCCCGTATTGCATTTGGTTCTGAAAAAAACACTCGGAAACTTAGAAAAAGGAATTAATGTTTTTTACTGTTACATTTTGTTGTTGATGATCAAATAGTGGCGCGGCTCTCGGTGGCAGCACTTGTTGCGCGTGTCGCATTTGGCGCATTACCTGAAGAAAACCGGAATGTTTCAAAACAACAAAATAAATAACCAACATTTGGTGGGTGGTGAGCAAATGGCTGAACAACTCTCAGCGGAAGTGGTTGATGCCCTTGTTGTATTTGTCGGATATGAATTGCCTGAAGAAACACCAAGAAACTGAGAAAAATCAACCACAAATAAATTCAAGTTGGCGTCACATTTGGCGGTGGGTGTGCAAATTGCGGCACAGCTCTCAAAGGCATTGGTTCCTGTTCACGTCGATTTGGTTGAACATGAAATTCCTGAAAAAAACTCAAAGGGAATGAGAAAAGACAACAACAACAGACAAACTCAAATTACCGGAAAATTTGGTGGAGGATGGGCAAATTGCGGCACAGCTCTCAAAGGCATTGGTTTCTGTTCACGTCGATTTGGTTGAACATGAAATTCCTGAAAAAAACTCAAAGGGAATGAGAAAAGACAACAACAACAGACAAACTCAAATTACCGGAAAATTTGGTGGAGGATGGGCAAATTGCGGCACAGCTCTCAAAGGCATTGGTTCCTGTTCACTTCGATTTGGTTGAACATGAAATTCCTGAAAAAAACTCAAAGGGAATGAGAAAAGACAACAACAACAGACAAACTCAAATTACCGGAAAATTTGGTCGAGGATGGGCAAATTGTGGCACAGCTCTCAAAGGCATTGGTTCCTGTTCACGTCGATTTGGTTGAACATGAAATTCCTGAAAAAAAACTCAAAGGGAATGAGAAAAGACAACAACAACAGACAAACTCAAATTACCGGAAAATTTGGTGGAGGGTGTGCAAATTGCGGCACAGCTCCCAGCGGCAGCGGCGGTAGATTTTCATCACCTTCTGACGCATACCCTTCGTCTTGGTCTGGAATGTCTAAAATGAAAATAGTCCAATAAAAATTTGAAAAACCCAACAATTTTCATCCTGTGGACGGTTTCTTGCCAAAAGAAATATTTCCAAAGAAACAAATGAAACGAAATTACCAATAATGACCGGGATTGGGAAATTGGGCGACAGCGGTCTAGGAGGGGGAGTTGGTTGCCTATATCCATATCTCTCGTCCAATAATTCTTTTCTCCATTTTCTGGAAGGTATAAGATGAACGAGGAAAAAATAAAAAAAGGATTACGAAAAGGCTTGCAAGGATTTAGGGTTGTATTGTCGGTTTGGGTCAAAATCACCAAATGAGCAATTGCCGTACTCCTTATACAGAAAAGCAAAGGTTCCCGGCGGAACAAAACACATGGAAAATCAAAAAAAAGGACGGGATGGCAAATGATGAAAAATAGGACGGAGTGGCAAAAGACGAAAAAAATAGGACGCAATGGCAAATGACGAAAAAATAGGACGGAATGGTAGATGACGAAAAAATAGGAGTGATGGCAAATGACGAAAAATGAACTTGGGCACTGCGCCGATGCTGACTCCTCCCACTGACATGCCGTACAAAGTGACAGGCTGACCCGTGTTGATTGATAGAAAAACTTGAATATTTTTTGGGACGCGCGTACAAAGGGGCACAAAGTGCCACTTCTCGTGCCCTTCCCCGCCGCTAATAATGGTGGAAATGATAGATTGGGAAATTTGAATAAGCTACGGAGAGAGCAGCAGCCCCAGCCCCTTAGTAGAGGCGGATATGATTGATTTGGAAATTTGAATAAACCGTCGTGGGGCGTAGCAGTGGCCCCTCCCCCTTAGGGTCACTGCGTGCCCCTCCGCTCGGTCTTTTCTGCGGTGAGAATGAACTCAAATCACCAGTGAATAGCGTTTATATGTGTGACAGATCTTGTCCATAAAAACTTTTTGCGACCTTGGGTGATTGATTGGTCGGCAACTTTTTTGACGTGCGCTCAAGATGGGGATAGGATGCGAAATTATTTCGTCATAATATATGAAAGAAAATTAGTGAAAAGTTGACCCTTCAACGATAGCGTTTGGAGGAAAAATGATTGACAGGTCCAGTCTAATAGAATTGTTGCGACCTTGGGTGATGGGCGGCGATTCTTTGACTAATCCGCAAAAAAAGTGGTGTGGATGGTAAAAAAATTTCGAAACCAAAAATGCATTTTGGGCAAATGGAAATTTTTCAGAAAAAAAATCTGGGCAATTTTGATTGATGGGTTTTAAGAGTTTACTTTTTGATGATGGGAAAAAAATAAACGGAAAGCCAAAAACGAATGACAGAATGTGCATGCAAAAAAATGACAGAAAGTAGCTTGGTACGGTTGACACCAAGTTTTGATTAAAAAAACAATAACATATGCTGTAATTTATGTTTTTTTGCCTTCTTTTCTGCACTATTTAATGAGTGGGAAATGTAGCAAATCATCATGTAATCTTAAACCAAAATGGATGTAACTCTTCCTCTATTTAACCATAAAGGAGAACAAATAGGAGAGGACCGTCCATCTGGTTATGTGGTTTATGGCGGCTGGACAAAGGAATGGAACGAGAACGAGGAGCGTCGGAAGAAGGAAGAACACGAACGAGAACAACAACGATATCAACAACAGCAACAACAATATCAACAACTACAACACCAAAAACAACAACACCCGCCACAACAATCAGAACAGAGCAGGGTGCCTGATGATTTATATAAGCATGATTATGGAAAAGCGGAGTATTTTAGAATGAATGGAAAATGAATGATGTTGGTTTTTTTTGGAATTAAATATTAATGCGTTGGGAAAAAGCATTAGAATGTGGAAAATTTTTATTTTTATGGGAAAAAAATATCTTATCTCTTTGCCAAAATAAAAGTTAATATTTATGTGAAAAAGAAATCGAATATATCAAAAAAATTACGGTAGAAAAAACAACTTAATTATAAAAAATTGAGTAAACCATTTTGAGTTCTTTTTTGTTCCATTTGCACTTTCTTTTTCTTAATTCTCATTTCGCGTCGAAGCACGGTCTTCTAGAAACAATTTCGCTTTTAATATGGACAAGCATCCGGATTTAATAAACCAATTTTGTGGTAACCAAAATCCAAAAAAAAGGTTTGGCCCTCCACACGGTTGGCGTCCAAAACCTTAAGGCTTGGCCCTCCAATTGTGTGACAGCCAAAACCAATAAAGGTTTGGCCCTCCGCACGGTTGGCGTCCAAAACCTTAAGGTTTGGCCCTCCAATCGTGTGACAGCCAAAACCAATAAAGGTTTGGCCCTCCACACGGTTGGCGTACAAAACCTTAAGGCTTGGCCCTCCAATTGTGTGACAGCCAAAACCAATAAAGGTTTGGCCCTCCGCACGGTTGGCGTCCAAAACCTTAAGGTTTGGCCCTCCAATTGTGTGACAGCCAAAACCAATAAAGGTTTGGCCCTCCGCACGGTTGGCGTCCAAAACCTTAAGGTTTGGCCCTCCAATCGTGTGACAGCCAAAACCAATAAAGGTTTGGCCCTCCACACGGTTGGCGTCCAAAACCTTAAGGCTTGGCCCTCCAATTGTGTGACAGCCAAAACCAATAAAGGTTTGGCCCTCCGCACGGTTGGCGTCCAAAACCTTAAGGTTTGGCCCTCCAATCGTGTGACAGCCAAAACCCTATTTTTTGGCCCAACCTACGACTCAAGGATTCCCATTCCCTTATTACCCTTTTTCCTCCTCCTTTCTTCCTTTTTCCTTCTTCTCCTTCTTCATCTCTTCCTCCAAACTGTCCATTCCCTCTTCCTCTCACACATCCCTCCGATCCTTCGCTATTCCCTCCGCCGCCACCTTCAAACGCCCCATTCCCTCCTCCTCTTCCTTCTGCTCCTCCACTTTTCTCTCCTCCTCTGGCTTCTGCTGCTCCATTCCCTGCTCCTCCTCCGTCTGCTCCTCCACCTTCCGCTCCTCCACCATAGCCCCCTCCATCTCCTGCTCCTCCATTCCCTCCACCCCTTTTGTCGCACCCGCCTCTCTCGGATTCTATTCCTCCTCTGCTTCCCTCTTCTTCATCCTGTTCTGTTTCTCGTTCCGTCCCTCCGTCTTCTGTTCCTCCACCATTCCCTTTTCCTCCTCCTTCTGCTCCTCCATTCCCTAGTCCTCCTCCTCTTCCTTCTACTCCTTCAGTATTTTCTCCTCCTCCATCTTCTGCTGCTCCGTTCCCTGCTCCTCCTCCGTCTGCCCCTCCACTTTCCGCTCCTCCACTATAGCCCCCTCCATCTCCTGCTCCTCCATTCCCTCCACCCCTTTTGTCCCACCCGCCTCTCTCGGATCCTATTCCTCCTCTGCTTCCCTCTTCTTCAACCTGTTCTGTTTCTCGTTCCGTCCCTCCGTCTTCTGTTCCTCCAACATTCCCTTTTCCTCCTCCTTCTGCTCCTCCATTCCCTAGTCCTCCTCCTCTTCCTTCTTCTCCTTCAGTATTTTCTCCTCCTCCATCTTCTGCTGCTCCGTTCCCTGCTCCGCCTCCGTCTGCCCCTCCTCTTTCCGCTCCTCCACCATAGCCCCCTCCATCTCCTGCTCCTACATTCCCTCCACCCCTTTTGTCCCACCCGCCTCTCTCGGATCCTATTCCTCCTCTGCTTCCCTCTTCTTCATCCTGCTCTGCTCTTTGGTCCTCCTCCACTACCACCTCCTCGGCGATATGTAACCTATTTCCAAATTCCAGATCGTCCGATCCAGAATTAACTGACCCGCCCGCTTCCTCCTCATCTCTATTTTGTCCACCTCCAAAAGCTTTCGTTGATTCTCGAAACGCCTTGTCATAGGCGTAAATAGACCCTTCCTCCTGCGTTATACATTTTATTAATTTGGTTAAATTCTTTTTACGTTATTTCCCGAAAACGCCCAATTATTTTCAAAAAATCAAGGGAACTAAAAATGTTAGAAAAGTGTGAGATTTAAGAAAAAAATATAATACATATATATATATATCTTTTAGATCAGATAGACAGGGTTTGAGTTTTTTAAAAACATATCGCACCCCGTACGAACTCACAAGGTAGCAGATATCTAATAGCGTCCATCTATTTTTCAATTCGTTCTTTTTGTGCTTTTTCAATTTTGGTCGCCATGGTGTTCCAATGCCGCATTCAAAACGTACTAATGCGAACCTGAAACTTTTCTTGCAAATGTTGCAGGTTCGACAGTAATTCGTTTTTTCTATGTGCGTGTATTCGTTGTTTTTCGAGTCATCATAAAGAACGCTGTAAAGTGCAGGATTGGTTGTCTCGAGAAAACGTTGTGATGGATGACAATGGTCTCCTCTGCAAACATCGATATGCTCAGAATTGGAAACGCCAAACTAGATAACCATAGTCAAATTTATTTAAAAATCAAAAAACCATTTTCAAGCAAGGTTGCTAACAAAAAAATTTATCCAATTTAAAATTTACTAAAATCCAAGATTTTTCTGAGTTTGAATTTATCTGGATTTTCCCTTTTGCCGTAGGGACGACCATTAAAGCAAAGAACATATTTTACTATTAAATAAATATTCTGAATTTGAAGTCTAGAATAAGATTTTTGAAAAATGGTTTATTTAAAATTTTCAAACATTAATGGCTTGAACAATTATTTTTCAATACCGATTTTGTCTTCGCACCACCATTTATCCTTGATGTCAAAAAAAGAGAGGACTCCTTCTGGGTGTTGTAGTTGTTCAATGTGCGGCAGTCATCGAGTTGTTTTCCTAAACAATGAAATTATTAGGGGCAGTTGGCTGTATGTGATGAAGATTAGCTCACCGGCTAAGATCAGACATTGTTGGTTCGGCGGGATGCGTTCTTTGTCTTGGATCTTCGTCTTAACATTCTCAATAGTGTCACTGGCCTCGACCTCGAGAGTGATGGTCTTTCCGTTCGGAATTTTCACGAAGACTTGGAACTGTTAAAAATATAAGTGATTACCGACTGGCATCATAGATTAAATCACTGATCTGCAGACATAAAAAACTTAATTTTAATTTTTGATCGTAATGTTGAGGGCATGGTGTTTTAATTTTTGGCTTGTCTGTCCCATTCTCATCACTGTGCCACAAAATGTTCATTAATATTAAGAATCCCTCTTTAATATATTTATCCTCGTTAAATTAACCCTATTATTCGAAGAAATTTCCATAGTGTATTTTACAATGTAAATCCCATACTTTTTTTCATTTCATTAAGGTTTAGAAATATGAAAATCAAACGGGCGCGTCTTAAAATAAATGCAGAGTTGCCAAGTGTTCTTATTTCTAAGATTTGTGCTTATTTTGAAAAAACTTGGCTACACCGATTAAATGCAACAAATAAAAACCACTATGTGCCCGTTCCCCCCCCCCAAAAAAATGAGCCCTTCAAATCGCTGACCATGGTCCCATTGCCCTCTGCCCTTTGCTTTATTCCATTTGCCCATTCAAATTGTTGTTCGGTGAGGCGCTTTGGCCATGGTATGTCCTCATTGTTGTGTTTCTCTTCCTTCGCAATTCTATCTCTGTTGCCATTTTCGCAATCGGCCAAATTAGACAAGCATTCGGTGACGCAATACATTGAAGGAAAGCAATAAATAAACAAAAAATAATTGTTTAAATTTAAAAATTAACATAAAAATAAAAATTTATTGTTTAGCACGTGAAAAAATGAAGATATCAAATAGAACATTTTTCATTAGTGATACTTCATATAGCAAAAATAATCAATCGTCGCTATTGCACATTGTGTTGGAATGTGCGCAGCAACGATAGGGGGAGGGGGCTGGAAGGATTTGATTAGTAGGGAGGAGAGAAAAAAGAAACGGGAAAGAGAGTTGTGGGGAGGGGGGGGGCATTGGAGGAAAGAGAGCGATTAGAGAAAGGAAGAGAGGGTGGTAGAAAATGGGGGTGAATGGCGACCAAAGGGAAGGGATGGCAGCGACGCGTTGCTCCTTTGAGCAACGCGTCGCATAAGAGGGGCAAACGCGCACGCGCAGTGAGCGGAGGGAGTGGATAACGCCGCTGCGCGGCGGCATTGTGCCTCCTTTGTTGGGATGTCGCTGCGCAGCGGCGGCACCCCAACGACCAATCAACGACCCGATTTTGGGCCATATACTACTGATATTTCTATTTTTTACGTCTCCTAATCAATATCTTTATTTGGAAAGCAATAAGGGAAGGACGCCATTTTTTGTTTTTTTAATTGAAAATCCCAATCTTACATCTTATTGTGGTTGAATTTATTAATAAATTTTCAATTAAACTTTTATTTTTAGGTAATCAAAATTAATATTAAGAGGACAGAAAACACGCCAGTTCGTCTCACATGCTCAAGACTTTTGTCATTCCTTACTCGGCCGACAAACCGTCAGCTTGTGGGCAAGAAAATTAAACTGTGGAACAAACTTATAATATATTAATATAATTTAGCTATATACTTTTAAGTTTTCTTCTTTTATATTATTAATTCGATTTGCCCAAAAAGCCAGCTTCATTTTTTGCATTTAATATTGTTATATTTATTTATTTTTAAGTTTTATTATTTAAAAAAAATTTTTTTGTATAAGGATTTTTAAGAAATACTTCAAATTATTCAAAAATTCGCGAAAAATTAACAAAATCGATGAAATGTGCATTTGTGGTTATTCAAATTAAAATTTTGCTTATAAGTTGAATAGTAATAATTTAATTATTTTCAGTTATTTCAATTATTTCTTCATATATTTTTATTTATTGCACATAATAAGCAAATTTCATTAGCAAGACTCATTTGCATAAAAATTTTAAACTTATTGTATATATTTTTTGTTTTATCATTGATGAAAATATATTGAGTATATAAATTTTTAAATTTAAAAATTTAAAGCATCTTATTTATGCTTAAGAAGAACTGTTTTAACGAGTTTCAATAAAGGCGGCGAAACCAGAAAACCAGACAAGATAAATGAAAAGATCTAATATTTATTGTAAAAATCATGCGGAAAAAAGGTGGTAATTTTGCATCCATTTTCTTTTCAGCGACTATACGGCGAGCAATGTCCAACAGGGTGGGAGGGTTTCGATAAAAAGAGACCAAGAATCAATTATACCCCTGAAAAATAAAACTATAAAAACATAATGAAATTCTGACCTATCAATTTTATTCAAGAACAGGTGGAGCAGTATAAAGACAGGGGAATGTAGGAGTTCTTGGCCCCACGCCTTCGCCATAACCTTCATAAGAGTTATCCGCGCCTCAAAAAGACGGCTCGTAAAATGTCTTCTCGGGTTGGTTTCACTTTTTCCTTCCCAGAAAAAGAAGACAATAATAATTGGTTGTACCCATCCGACATAGGCCAACCGAACCACCCCGTTTAAAACCATTGTGTATCTGCCGATTGGAGTACCCCTTCCAGGGTCAAAAAAAACTCGCATATTTCTTTCCATCATGGAAAAACAAAAAAGCGGAGTCTCAAGCCGGAGGTGTTCAAGGTATCCGGAGAAGGGGTTGTCGTAGTCTCGATGAACGGCTACTTTGTAGCATTTGGATTCTATCAACAGCGCTTCCACCTCGGACCTGTTCCTGTTCCAAAAAAAATCCTCCTTTTCAAAATGGGTCTCAAAATATTTTCGGACCGAGTACATTTCTTAAAATTAGTTTACGAATAAAAAGATTAAAATATAAAAACGGATTAACGTCAAAGAAAAACCCCGGGCCAAGAAAAAAATTTATTTTTGAGAGGGAAAGGCATATGTGGCAATAATTATCGAAATCTTCTGGTCCAGCAGCTTTACCTCGCCAAATGATTGCTGTCTATGCATAAATTCGTTGAAAACATTATCCGGATTTGTCTGCTGCCACGGTCGAGCAGGAACAATCACAGGGTCCGTGAATACGCTGCAGTACAGGTCCACGGAGATCTTCTCGATCTTCCATCCGTCTTCGACTTCCTTGTTCATTGCCTCGGTCATTAATTTTTTCAAGATTTTTTTAAAATTCTTCTCGGGATCTTCATTTTCCGGGTTTTTAAAATAAAAGCTGGTTATTGTCTTTAATTCCAAATTTTTATTTTCCTTCACACGACATCTCGACTCCTCATAATACTTATTCGTGTCCGGACTTCTTTAAAATAATGCCGGGTGTTCCGAGCGCGGGCGAACATCCCTTGATACCTCCAGAAAACTTTTTTTCGACATCCTTAAAATTTGTGCAAAAGATTTAAGAGGTTTAGATATAGCGTACATAACGGTTGTTATTTATAGTATAGAAAATAAATTTATTTAATAGAAACCAAAAGGTAAAACATTAAAATCATGATCTATTATCCCCTTTTTCTGCACCGGCTCGTATTCTTTCGTCACATCCTTCGATAACACTCGAAAATCTTTGTCGGCCCCAATCTTCCCAGGGTATTCGAACTTTTTTTGACCCCTTCCCAGTATTCCAAGACCATTTCCTTGAACAACTCATACTTAAATGCGTTACGCCTATCCAATGTCATCCCTCTTATTTTGGTTTATGCCAAAGTTCCCCATCATTCTTTCTCCTCAACTTCAAGGCGTACTGCTTCGGCCCCCCAGAAACTACTCCAATAATTCATTATCAGAGTATTCTCGTGTCATTTCCCTTAAATTTTAAATCATTTTATTTTTTTAAATTTTTTTACCCCAGAAATTTCCCTTCGTCCAATGGGCAGTCTCCACGCGGGTGGGAAAATATCAAAGAGTCTTAATTTATTAATAAAAAGAATTATTATTTTTGGGATTACCGGTGTCGCAATACAGCAATTTGCACCCCTCCTGGCTGTAGACCCTCTCCATGTAGTCATATAGTTTTATCCTCGCAGCACTAGTTGTCCATAGCGATAAAACTATATTCGACACCTTATGCTCTTTGATAAACTCTGTCTTTTTTTGATAGACAACCCGCGACATCTCTTCGTTTATTTTTATTGGCCTTCTAATCTCAATTGTCTCATCCCTCACGAGTTCCATCCATCTTCCATGCTATTCACAATTTCTGTCGTCGAAAGCGTGTTTCGCATAGAAAACTTGACCACAAACTGTTCAACCCCTTAAAATTTTTCCATGTTTATTAAATATTTTTGTGTATTTACCAATTTTGCGATCATTCGCAACCCGGGGTTAAACGCCATCTTAGCATACTCCAACCCGATGTCATACTTTGCCCTGTACATTGCGATGAACTCTTTCTTTTCCTCCTCGGTCGTTACCTCCAAGGGCCACCCCGATGCCTCCACTTTTACTTTCAAAAACATCCTCACATATCCCTTGAACAGTTGGGTGTCAAACTGTTCATAATGATATGCCCGATAGAAGCCCGTAACCCTATATCCCAGCTCCAGCGCCTTTCTCAATTCGATCGAAGTGAAAGTTCCCGTCAAAGCCCTCTGTTCTGGTCGGTGGTTACATTTCTTCACATCCTTCGCCATCACAAATTCATTCTTTGCCCTTCTAGCACAAATGCCACAGTTCGGAAAAAGCAGCATCCCATCAATATGAAGAGCAAGAAGAGGGTGGAGCAAATTCTTTGGGGGGATGATCTTCACCTTCAGCAAACCATCATAGGTGAGATCATCAGGCACTGTCCCACACACATTAAAATTCCTGCTCACAACTATCTTTGGGACCCCGACGGGATATGGGGTATCTGAAAAACTTTGTTTACCTAATTTCTGTCCTTTTTGTTACCATAATTCACGAAGGGATAAAGGCTTATGATGTCAAACATGGAAATTTCCACCCCTTCCGTCGCTTTCGCAAAAAGACAAAATGGCATTGTCCTTCCCCCCGCGTACGCCTCCCTAGGGTTTATAGGGCCCTTATCCGGCACACTCTCAAAGAACTTCTTCATCTCCCGGTTACGCTTCAACTCCTCTTTTACATCGCATTCCTATAAAATTTAGATCGACCAAAAAAAAGATTCATTCCATACCCAAACTTCGCCTATTGTAAAATTTTTGCATGTTTCCCTCAAAATGTCCATCCTAATTTGCGTCCTTCTTAAATTCTCTCCCATGCATTTGCCGTTCGGCCCCATCGTCCAAGGCAAAAAACACCTTGGGCACCCGTGAAAAGCACACCCCTTAATTATTGAATTAATTCGAAAAATTCTTTTAATTTTACCTGGAACTCTATGAGTTTTTTTTCGGCCCCAATCACACAGTCCACTTTAAATCCTCCAAATTCTATCTCCCCTCCGTTGCCCGCGTGTCGGACCTTCACCCCTTTTCTTTGAGCTAGCCACTCAAAATATTTCACGGCTATTTTGCTTTGGTTATCTGCTCTTTCATACCCTCCCTCCGGAATAATTGGGATATGATTGTCCTTTAAAAACTTTGACCGAAAGATCTTCATCACTATCCCAGCTATTGTCACACTATCCTTCATCACATCTATATCCCCCGTAATATCTAGAAATAATTGTCGAAACTTCAGAACCGCCGCCATCAGAATTTGCACATCGTTTTCACAATAAACCTTCAGCTGTTCCCCTTTAAATTCAAAAGGATAGGATAGCAAAAAACGGGCCTTTCTTACCTAATTCAAATTCTGTCTCGTAATTTTCATTATACCATCTCTCGAGCCTTTGACATTCCTCCTCTTTCATGTCTTCGGGGCAATAGTCTTTCAAGTTCGGCAGATGTGGTAATTTTTTCCCAAAGTTCTCATTCTTATTGTATTTGTGTGGGAAATACAATTTGGGCGGGATGTTCAGGCCCAATGTCTTTGGGAGATCTGCTAACTTATTCTGACTAAGCATCCAAAAATCACGAAAATAGACCCTGCCCGCCTTGATCTGGTAGATTTTCAAATCTGCCATCATTATTTCTGTGGCTACCCCTCTTTCCGTGAGCTCCTTTAGTACAAAATGGGAGTCAAATCTTCCTGCATAATGTGCGAGTGCCACCGTCTCTACCCTTTGGAAGCCCATAACCCAATCAACGAATTCGCTCATAGGATTAAAACCATCAACCATCGACCATGTGAACATCTTCTGTCCTTCACATATTTCGCATTCTCGTTCTTCTTCTACACACACGCTGCAAGTTTGCGCCGCGCTGACAAGATTCGGCAAATGCTCTCCCTCCTGCACGGTCGTCTCCAGGTCGTAGGCCACAATTCGGTAGGCCTTCTGCGGTCGGACTTTGATCTTTTTGATGAAACACTGCCGACCCGGATGGTAAACTTTGCAAAGCCGACAGAACTTTTCCCCGCAAGTGTGTTTGTTCCTCGTGTTGTGTGTTTCTCCACATTTTTCACATTTTTTATATTCTTTGCATGCCGCCTTCTTATGTGCCTCGAAGCAGTTGGTGTTGTAGAAGCTTCGGTTGCATTTCTCGCATCGAATTTCACCACACTCATCCTCACAGGGGAACCCGAACCCCTTCCGACAACATTTTTTGCATCGTTCTTTGCATTCCAATCTATGCCGTTCTGGGCGATCGAATGTCACTTCACAGCTCACACAATAATTCCGAACACAAAAGAATTGGGCACAGATTTTATTCCGTCCCAATGGTCGCCGTCCCTTATCACATAGATTTCATTTTTTCTGACCCTTTCTCCTTTGAAAATTGGTTTAAGACCTGTTTTCTGAATAAAAATATTTGCATTTATTTTGCATTTTCATTTACCATGTCAAAAGCCACAATCCGAAACATGTCCGGGAATTCACTATCCCAACATTTTTGGACACGCTCAAGGTGTTGGGGGCCGAACGATTTTTCATCCCCAGTTATCCCAACCTTTGTTTTTAGTTCAAAACCAGCTCATGTTGTTTTTTCTCCGTTTGAAAAAGATGACGAAAAGCACTACGAGTTATATTTTTCCCCATAAGCTGGTAGACTCGCGATAATTCAAGAGCATAAAATAAGCCTAAAAATTTTTAACAATTTCGAAGCAAATCTTTTCTCACTAAATTTCCCATTCGGAACAGAGAGGCGACCAGACTCATTGATTTGGTCAAGGGGGTAAGCCATTGTAGAGAGAAAAAATATATGAGAGTAAAAGGCTAGGAAGCGTTAAATTAAAAATTGCTTTGGGAAAAATACAAAATTGGAAGGTATTCGTGAAAAAAGATTTCATTTTTAAAAACAATTAACGAATGATTCAAAATTTTTTATTTCTATGGTTTACGTGGATAAAAATCGAAAAACAAATATATTGCACTTCTTCGGATAATTGGCATTTCAAAAAATCCTTGGGGAAACACGCGTCGAACCATCGAAAAAAATCTTTTTTTCACAAAGAATGTCATAATAGAATTGATGAACAAGAGCTGTAGTGTTTTTGGAGGAGGAACTGCGTCAATTATTTCCATAATTAGTTCAGCGGGGAGGGCACGGGACATAGCTGGCGGCAAAACAAAAAAGTAAAAGGGAATGTCAAAAAAACCGTTATTTGCTGGTAAACCCATTGCGGATAAAAAAAATTGAGAAGTTAATTGTTTTTACAACACCTTAATATGCCAATATAAAACACAAAAATAAAGTCCATAAATTCCGAACAGAAGACACATTCCGAAAAATTCATCATTTCTTTTTATTTTTTCATAATCTTTGTCTAATGTTAAGTTTAACCGCATAGTATCTAAAAAGAGTTAAAAACCGTTTTTCCAATTTAGGTAAGAGGATTAAACCTTCTCTTCGTTTCAAAAAAAAGTAAAAAAACTAATCAACAAATTTCTTCGCGATCAAAAAATCGTTTCGTTCATCGCGGGGGACCTCTTGGGTCTCTTGGAGGACCTCGCCATTCACCAAGTCGTCGTATCACGTCCATTACCGCAGGCGGGTTCCGCTTAAAAATTTCAGTTTAAATCAAGATGGGGTTTTTTTTAAAAAGAAATTTTTGAAACAAAATATTACCGGCCCATTTGGCGGTAGATTTTCAATTTGTGGCACGGCTCTTAACGGCATGGGCTGTTGCCCGTATTGCATTTGGTTCTGAAAAAAACACTCGGAAACTTAGAAAAAGGAATTAATGTTTTTTACTGTTACATTTTGTTGTTGATGATCAAATAGTGGCGCGGCTCTCGGTGGCAGCACTTGTTGCGCGTGTCGCATTTGGCGCATTACCTGAAGAAAACCGGAATGTTTCAAAACAACAAAATAAATAACCAACATTTGGTGGGTGGTGAGCAAATGGCTGAACAACTCTCAGCGGAAGTGGTTGATGCCCTTGTTGTATTTGTCGGATATGAATTGCCTGAAGAAACACCAAGAAACTGAGAAAAATCAACCACAAATAAATTCAAGTTGGCGTCACATTTGGCGGTGGGTGTGCAAATTGCGGCACAGCTCTCAAAGGCATTGGTTCCTGTTCACGTCGATTTGGTTGAACATGAAATTCCTGAAAAAAACTCAAAGGGAATGAGAAAAGACAACAACAACAGACAAACTCAAATTACCGGAAAATTTGGTGGAGGATGGGCAAATTGCGGCACAGCTCTCAAAGGCATTGGTTTCTGTTCACGTCGATTTGGTTGAACATGAAATTCCTGAAAAAAACTCAAAGGGAATGAGAAAAGACAACAACAACAGACAAACTCAAATTACCGGAAAATTTGGTGGAGGATGGGCAAATTGCGGCACAGCTCTCAAAGGCATTGGTTCCTGTTCACTTCGATTTGGTTGAACATGAAATTCCTGAAAAAAACTCAAAGGGAATGAGAAAAGACAACAACAACAGACAAACTCAAATTACCGGAAAATTTGGTCGAGGATGGGCAAATTGTGGCACAGCTCTCAAAGGCATTGGTTCCTGTTCACGTCGATTTGGTTGAACATGAAATTCCTGAAAAAAAACTCAAAGGGAATGAGAAAAGACAACAACAACAGACAAACTCAAATTACCGGAAAATTTGGTGGAGGGTGTGCAAATTGCGGCACAGCTCCCAGCGGCAGCGGCGGTAGATTTTCATCACCTTCTGACGCATACCCTTCGTCTTGGTCTGGAATGTCTAAAATGAAAATAGTCCAATAAAAATTTGAAAAACCCAACAATTTTCATCCTGTGGACGGTTTCTTGCCAAAAGAAATATTTCCAAAGAAACAAATGAAACGAAATTACCAATAATGACCGGGATTGGGAAATTGGGCGACAGCGGTCTAGGAGGGGGAGTTGGTTGCCTATATCCATATCTCTCGTCCAATAATTCTTTTCTCCATTTTCTGGAAGGTATAAGATGAACGAGGAAAAAATAAAAAAAGGATTACGAAAAGGCTTGCAAGGATTTAGGGTTGTATTGTCGGTTTGGGTCAAAATCACCAAATGAGCAATTGCCGTACTCCTTATACAGAAAAGCAAAGGTTCCCGGCGGAACAAAACACATGGAAAATCAAAAAAAAGGACGGGATGGCAAATGATGAAAAATAGGACGGAGTGGCAAAAGACGAAAAAAATAGGACGCAATGGCAAATGACGAAAAAATAGGACGGAATGGTAGATGACGAAAAAATAGGAGTGATGGCAAATGACGAAAAATGAACTTGGGCACTGCGCCGATGCTGACTCCTCCCACTGACATGCCGTACAAAGTGACAGGCTGACCCGTGTTGATTGATAGAAAAACTTGAATATTTTTTGGGACGCGCGTACAAAGGGGCACAAAGTGCCACTTCTCGTGCCCTTCCCCGCCGCTAATAATGGTGGAAATGATAGATTGGGAAATTTGAATAAGCTACGGAGAGAGCAGCAGCCCCAGCCCCTTAGTAGAGGCGGATATGATTGATTTGGAAATTTGAATAAACCGTCGTGGGGCGTAGCAGTGGCCCCTCCCCCTTAGGGTCACTGCGTGCCCCTCCGCTCGGTCTTTTCTGCGGTGAGAATGAACTCAAATCACCAGTGAATAGCGTTTATATGTGTGACAGATCTTGTCCATAAAAACTTTTTGCGACCTTGGGTGATTGATTGGTCGGCAACTTTTTTGACGTGCGCTCAAGATGGGGATAGGATGCGAAATTATTTCGTCATAATATATGAAAGAAAATTAGTGAAAAGTTGACCCTTCAACGATAGCGTTTGGAGGAAAAATGATTGACAGGTCCAGTCTAATAGAATTGTTGCGACCTTGGGTGATGGGCGGCGATTCTTTGACTAATCCGCAAAAAAAGTGGTGTGGATGGTAAAAAAATTTCGAAACCAAAAATGCATTTTGGGCAAATGGAAATTTTTCAGAAAAAAAATCTGGGCAATTTTGATTGATGGGTTTTAAGAGTTTACTTTTTGATGATGGGAAAAAAATAAACGGAAAGCCAAAAACGAATGACAGAATGTGCATGCAAAAAAATGACAGAAAGTAGCTTGGTACGGTTGACACCAAGTTTTGATTAAAAAAACAATAACATATGCTGTAATTTATGTTTTTTTGCCTTCTTTTCTGCACTATTTAATGAGTGGGAAATGTAGCAAATCATCATGTAATCTTAAACCAAAATGGATGTAACTCTTCCTCTATTTAACCATAAAGGAGAACAAATAGGAGAGGACCGTCCATCTGGTTATGTGGTTTATGGCGGCTGGACAAAGGAATGGAACGAGAACGAGGAGCGTCGGAAGAAGGAAGAACACGAACGAGAACAACAACGATATCAACAACAGCAACAACAATATCAACAACTACAACACCAAAAACAACAACACCCGCCACAACAATCAGAACAGAGCAGGGTGCCTGATGATTTATATAAGCATGATTATGGAAAAGCGGAGTATTTTAGAATGAATGGAAAATGAATGATGTTGGTTTTTTTTGGAATTAAATATTAATGCGTTGGGAAAAAGCATTAGAATGTGGAAAATTTTTATTTTTATGGGAAAAAAATATCTTATCTCTTTGCCAAAATAAAAGTTAATATTTATGTGAAAAAGAAATCGAATATATCAAAAAAATTACGGTAGAAAAAACAACTTAATTATAAAAAATTGAGTAAACCATTTTGAGTTCTTTTTTGTTCCATTTGCACTTTCTTTTTCTTAATTCTCATTTCGCGTCGAAGCACGGTCTTCTAGAAACAATTTCGCTTTTAATATGGACAAGCATCCGGATTTAATAAACCAATTTTGTGGTAACCAAAATCCAAAAAAAAGGTTTGGCCCTCCACACGGTTGGCGTCCAAAACCTTAAGGCTTGGCCCTCCAATTGTGTGACAGCCAAAACCAATAAAGGTTTGGCCCTCCGCACGGTTGGCGTCCAAAACCTTAAGGTTTGGCCCTCCAATCGTGTGACAGCCAAAACCAATAAAGGTTTGGCCCTCCACACGGTTGGCGTACAAAACCTTAAGGCTTGGCCCTCCAATTGTGTGACAGCCAAAACCAATAAAGGTTTGGCCCTCCGCACGGTTGGCGTCCAAAACCTTAAGGTTTGGCCCTCCAATTGTGTGACAGCCAAAACCAATAAAGGTTTGGCCCTCCGCACGGTTGGCGTCCAAAACCTTAAGGTTTGGCCCTCCAATCGTGTGACAGCCAAAACCAATAAAGGTTTGGCCCTCCACACGGTTGGCGTCCAAAACCTTAAGGCTTGGCCCTCCAATTGTGTGACAGCCAAAACCAATAAAGGTTTGGCCCTCCGCACGGTTGGCGTCCAAAACCTTAAGGTTTGGCCCTCCAATCGTGTGACAGCCAAAACCCTATTTTTTGGCCCAACCTACGACTCAAGGATTCCCATTCCCTTATTACCCTTTTTCCTCCTCCTTTCTTCCTTTTTCCTTCTTCTCCTTCTTCATCTCTTCCTCCAAACTGTCCATTCCCTCTTCCTCTCACACATCCCTCCGATCCTTCGCTATTCCCTCCGCCGCCACCTTCAAACGCCCCATTCCCTCCTCCTCTTCCTTCTGCTCCTCCACTTTTCTCTCCTCCTCTGGCTTCTGCTGCTCCATTCCCTGCTCCTCCTCCGTCTGCTCCTCCACCTTCCGCTCCTCCACCATAGCCCCCTCCATCTCCTGCTCCTCCATTCCCTCCACCCCTTTTGTCGCACCCGCCTCTCTCGGATTCTATTCCTCCTCTGCTTCCCTCTTCTTCATCCTGTTCTGTTTCTCGTTCCGTCCCTCCGTCTTCTGTTCCTCCACCATTCCCTTTTCCTCCTCCTTCTGCTCCTCCATTCCCTAGTCCTCCTCCTCTTCCTTCTACTCCTTCAGTATTTTCTCCTCCTCCATCTTCTGCTGCTCCGTTCCCTGCTCCTCCTCCGTCTGCCCCTCCACTTTCCGCTCCTCCACTATAGCCCCCTCCATCTCCTGCTCCTCCATTCCCTCCACCCCTTTTGTCCCACCCGCCTCTCTCGGATCCTATTCCTCCTCTGCTTCCCTCTTCTTCAACCTGTTCTGTTTCTCGTTCCGTCCCTCCGTCTTCTGTTCCTCCAACATTCCCTTTTCCTCCTCCTTCTGCTCCTCCATTCCCTAGTCCTCCTCCTCTTCCTTCTTCTCCTTCAGTATTTTCTCCTCCTCCATCTTCTGCTGCTCCGTTCCCTGCTCCGCCTCCGTCTGCCCCTCCTCTTTCCGCTCCTCCACCATAGCCCCCTCCATCTCCTGCTCCTACATTCCCTCCACCCCTTTTGTCCCACCCGCCTCTCTCGGATCCTATTCCTCCTCTGCTTCCCTCTTCTTCATCCTGCTCTGCTCTTTGGTCCTCCTCCACTACCACCTCCTCGGCGATATGTAACCTATTTCCAAATTCCAGATCGTCCGATCCAGAATTAACTGACCCGCCCGCTTCCTCCTCATCTCTATTTTGTCCACCTCCAAAAGCTTTCGTTGATTCTCGAAACGCCTTGTCATAGGCGTAAATAGACCCTTCCTCCTGCGTTATACATTTTATTAATTTGGTTAAATTCTTTTTACGTTATTTCCCGAAAACGCCCAATTATTTTCAAAAAATCAAGGGAACTAAAAATGTTAGAAAAGTGTGAGATTTAAGAAAAAAATATAATACATATATATATATCTTTTAAATCAGATAGACCGGGTTTGAGTTTTTTAAAAACATATCGCACCCCGTACGAACTCACAAGGTAGCAGATATCTAATAGCGTCCATCTATTTTTCAATTCGTTCTTTTTGTGCTTTTTCAATTTTGGTCGCCATGGTGTTCCAATGCCGCATTCAAAACGTACTAATGCGAACCTGAAACTTTTCTTGCAAATGTTGCAGGTTCGACAGTAATTCGTTTTTTCTATGTGCGTGTATTCGTTGTTTTTCGAGTCATCATAAAGAACGCTGTAAAGTGCAGGATTGGTTGTCTCGAGAAAACGTTGTGATGGATGACAATGGTCTCCTCTGCAAACATCGATATGCTCAGAATTGGAAACGCCAAACTAGATAACCATAGTCAAAATTTATTTAAAAATCAAAAAACCATTTTCAAGCAAGGTTGCTAACAAAAAAATTTATCCAATTTAAAATTTACTAAAAATCCAAGATTTTTCTGAGTTTGAATTTATCTGGATTTTCCCTTTTGCCGTAGGGACGACCATTAAAGCAAAGAACATATTTTACTATTAAATAAATATTCTGAATTTGAAGTCTAGAATAAGATTTTTGAAAAATGGTTTATTTAAAATTTTCAAACATTAATGGCTTGAACAATTATTTTTCAATACCGATTTTGTCTTCGCACCACCATTTATCCTTGATGTCAAAAAAAGAGAGGACTCCTTCTGGGTGTTGTAGTTGTTCAATGTGCGGCAGTCATCGAGTTGTTTTCCTAAACAATGAAATTATTAGGGGCAGTTGGCTGTATGTGATGAAGATTAGCTCACCGGCTAAGATCAGACATTGTTGGTTCGGCGGGATGCGTTCTTTGTCTTGGATCTTCGTCTTAACATTCTCAATAGTGTCACTGGCCTCGACCTCGAGAGTGATGGTCTTTCCGTTCGGAATTTTCACGAAGACTTGGAACTGTTAAAAATATAAGTGATTACCGACTGGCATCATAGATTAAATCACTGATCTGCAGACATAAAAAACTTAATTTTAATTTTTGATCGTAATGTTGAGGGCATGGTGTTTTAATTTTTGGCTTGTCTGTCCCATTCTCATCACTGTGCCACAAAATGTTCATTAATATTAAGAATCCCTCTTTAATATATTTATCCTCGTTAAATTAACCCTATTATTCGAAGAAATTTCCATAGTGTATTTTACAATGTAAATCCCATACTTTTTTTCATTTCATTAAGGTTTAGAAATATGAAAATCAAACGGGCGCGTCTTAAAATAAATGCAGAGTTGCCAAGTGTTCTTATTTCTAAGATTTGTGCTTATTTTGAAAAAACTTGGCTACACCGATTAAATGCAACAAATAAAAACCACTATGTGCCCGTTCCCCCCCCCCCAAAAAAATGAGCCCTTCAAATCGCTGACCATGGTCCCATTGCCCTCTGCCCTTTGCTTTATTCCATTTGCCCATTCAAATTGTTGTTCGGTGAGGCGCTTTGGCCATGGTATGTCCTCATTGTTGTGTTTCTCTTCCTTCGCAATTCTATCTCTGTTGCCATTTTCGCAATCGGCCAAATTAGACAAGCATTCGGTGACGCAATACATTGAAGGAAAGCAATAAATAAACAAAAAATAATTGTTTAAATTTAAAAATTAACATAAAAATAAAAAATTTATTGTTTAGCACGTGAAAAAATGAAGATATCAAATAGAACATTTTTCATTAGTGATACTTCATATAGCAAAAATAATCAATCGTCGCTATTGCACATTGTGTTGGAATGTGCGCAGCAACGATAGGGGGAGGGGGCTGGAAGGATTTGATTAGTAGGGAGGAGAGAAAAAAGAAACGGGAAAGAGAGTTGTGGGGAGGGGGGGGGCATTGGAGGAAAGAGAGCGATTAGAGAAAGGAAGAGAGGGTGGTAGAAAATGGGGGTGAATGGCGACCAAAGGGAAGGGATGGCAGCGACGCGTTGCTCCTTTGAGCAACGCGTCGCATAAGAGGGGCAAACGCGCACGCGCAGTGAGCGGAGGGAGTGGATAACGCCGCTGCGCGGCGGCATTGTGCCTCCTTTGTTGGGATGTCGCTGCGCAGCGGCGGCACCCCAACGACCAATCAACGACCCGATTTTGGGCCATATACTACTGATATTTCTATTTTTTACGTCTCCTAATCAATATCTTTATTTTGGAAAGCAATAAGGGAAGGACGCCATTTTTTTGTTTTTTTAATTGAAAATCCCAATCTTACATCTTATTGTGGTTGAATTTATTAATAAATTTTCAATTAAACTTTTATTTTTAGGTAATCAAAATTAATATTAAGAGGACAGAAAACACGCCAGTTCGTCTCACATGCTCAAGACTTTTGTCATTCCTTACTCGGCCGACAAACCGTCAGCTTGTGGGCAAGAAAATTAAACTGTGGAACAAACTTATAATATATTAATATAATTTTAGCTATATACTTTTAAGTTTTTCTTCTTTTATATTATTAATTCGATTTGCCCAAAAAGCCAGCTTCATTTTTTGCATTTAAATATTGTTATATTTATTTATTTTTTAAGTTTTATTATTTAAAAAAAATTTTTTTTGTATAAGGATTTTTAAGAAATAACTTCAAATTATTCAAAAATTCGCGAAAAATTAACAAAATCGATGAAATGTGCATTTGTGGTTATTCAAATTAAAATTTTGCTTATAAGTTGAATAGTAATAATTTAATTATTTTCAGTTATTTCAATTATTTCTTCATATATTTTTTATTTATTGCACATAATAAGCAAATTTCATTAGCAAGACTCATTTGCATAAAAATTTTAAACTTATTGTATATATTTTTTGTTTTATCATTGATGAAAATATATTGAGTATATAAATTTTTAAATTTAAAAATTTAAAGCATCTTATTTATGCTTAAGAATGAAAAACATTTTCTATTTTTAAAATTTATTATAAATAAAATTATTTTTCTCTTCTATACCCAAAGAAAGTTTAATTATGTATTAATTTTTACTATATCATTTTTCTATTGTTTATCAAGCATTTCAATTTATTTATTATTTCAGAAACTTTATAATTTTTTATTTTGTATTTATTAATAATTTATTGATAATTTTTTTTTTCAAAATATTGATAGTGAAGACTAATTATTAATATTGTTTAATTAAAGAGTTAAAAAAGAATTAAATATTATTATCGTATCCTAATGTCATTTTATGGAAAATTTTACCTACTGTATAAAAGACATTCTTAAAATAGTGGGTAATACGAAACTAGAACATTAAAAAAAAATTATCCTTTTTTTCTTAAAACATATTAACAGACAAAAATTTGTGAATTTTGGTTATTTTAAAGCTAATTGTTTTCGGTGCAGCAAATCTCGCTTAAATCAGACGCAACATTGGCGTTTTTATGGGCGTTTCGACGAATTCTTTTTTATATATAAAATTTGTTAAATTCATTAATTATATTTACAGAAAATTATAATATTTATTGTTTGTTTGTTAAGCGCTTTGATTGTTACATATCTGCTCCTTTGCGTAAGTACTTTAAATTTTTCAAAAGTATTGTTATAATTAAATAAATATTGTATTATATTATATATATTTTTTTTTTTGATAAGGTGGTTCAGTTATAAAAAAAATGTTAATGAAACTATTTTGAAAATAGTATTAGTTTTTTAATATTATTGGGCATTTCAAAATTTTTCCTCGCCTTGCCACGAAGAACCATGCCACGAAGATACTGTTTCGAATTTATTCAGTGCTATTTAGTGAGGTGCCAATACCTTTTTATGGTATTTGCATTTTAAGTCGGTTTTACTTTCCCAATTTAAATATAATTTTGGCAATTTAAATTAAAACATTAAAATAATGTAATGATAATAGGGGCCAAACAAATATTTAAATACGGTAATAACACTTGACAAAAATAAATACGGTACAAAGACACAGAATCCAATTCTATCACGATGGACAAAGTCAGTTTATTTTTGCGATGTTTTATAAAACTTTTTGTCATATTTCAGCAGTTCCACAAATACAAGAAGAAGAGCGACATTTGAGTTTTGAATAAAATCAGAACTTTTTGCATTTCTATTTTTTATTATATATCTTTGTGAATATATATTATATATCTTTATCTAAATTTTAATTAATTTTAATATTTAATTTTTATTTTGAAATTCTCCATTTTATTCGACTTTTTTTACCTTCTTAATTTTAAAAAGGGTTAAATTTAAAAAAGAAGTTGCAATTCTTTAATATGATATTAAATTCTCAAGCATTTTGTGTTTCTTGTTGTGCGGTTCCCTCTTCAGAAAAGGAAAAAGTATTTAATATGTAATAAATGCTAAATAAAATTGGTAATTGGCATTCTTTGTAACCCTTAAAAATAATAATTATTTTTTCTTCATAGGATAATTTTATTGCTTTAATATTTAATTTTTTTCACTTTTACATTTAAATTTATCAATGATTTAAATTATGTATGATTTCTAATTTTGCTCATCATCTTTATATTTATGTAAATTTTTTTGATTTTGTCCAAATTATTTTACCCATTTATAAATTTTGATTTTGATTTATGCCTAATTTTTTCGCAATTATTCTTTCCCTTTTATTCCTTTCTTTACTTGGATATTTTTTTTTTCCATTTTGTTTACTCTTTTCTATGATTGTGTAATATTTTTGAATAATTTCGCGTTTTTTGTGATTATTTTCATTTTTTCCCCAAATATTTGATCAAACGATTTTGCTAATTTTTTATTGACGTTTTCAACTTGGCCATATTTCTGGGTCAATAATGAAAAAAAGAATATTTTGGCAATATCATTATTTTTCTTAAATAAATTGCAATTCCATTAAAAAAATTTTCCAAAATTTATAATAAATTCTTAGACCTAAATCCCATTTTAAGTTAGTTCACCGTATGACAAAGATAAAGGAAAGCTATTATATACAAATGACAAATTTTAAACTTAAACTAATTTTTATGAAATGTAAATGTGTATAATATTCTCCCATATGATTCAAATAATTCCTAAAGCATTTATTAAACATGTTCATATGATCACCGCCAAAAATATAAAGGGCCGGAAATAGTTCGTTTAGGTGAGCTTTTTAAACCCAAAGAGCGAAGCACTCAAAACTTTTTTCAAAAAATCAAATAAGGTAAAGTTGTTTAATGACTTAATCAAACGAAAAAATTTTTTTGGATTGTTTCATTTGCTGTGCCAATATTTTTTTTTAGTATTTCCGAGTTTTTTTGTATTGCATTTGTGAAAATTTTTGCCAAGGGATTTCTTCCATTACTTGATTATTCTATAGATGACATTCCTATGGGCTGAAAAAAATTTCTGTGAAAAAAGGTTTAGACGGTCAAATTGATGCAATGCTTTTGAACATGACTGTATCTAAAAAAATTTCAAAGTCTCTAATTATTAAAAAAAACTCGTAATTTTTTCTTAGGGAATAAAATAAAGACTTTAAACTAAAAAAGTGATTAAAAACTTTTTTGAAATTTTAAATTTTTATGGAAATGTTATATCAAAAAATGAGGATTTTTCTTAAAAAAATTTACACCTTACTTTTTCATTAGCTAATAAATCCGGCAGTGCCGATTAGCGCTGTCGGAAAAATTTAAAAAAAAAAACAATTAAAAATTATAAAAAAAATTGTCAAATTATATTAATTTATGAATGTAATTCGTTGAGGGATTATTTTATTTCATAATTTTTTTTCTAACCGACTATATTTGAGAAAAATAAATTCAAAAAATTTAAAATTTTCTGCAACTGATAACCTCGGCTGACATGAACTGGCACAATCAAATAAAATTTTTTCAATTTAATAAATTTAATTTGTATCATAATGGAAGCAATTTGGCTTCATTATAATATGTATATATAAAAACTAATTATAAATTATTTATATAAAAAATAAATTAATAAATAAAGTCAGGAAAATCTCACAATTTGGTAATTTTTTAACGGTTGCGTAAATTTACTATTACTCAGCACGAAATAAATTATTTTGTTGAAGCCAAATAAAATTTTTGGATCAAAGATAGAAAAATCAAAAAATATATGGTAATTTTTATGGTTAACCGATATTTGCGCCCCCGATATTTGCGCCCCAATGCCAAGAAGAAATCTCTGAACCAACTAAACTTAAGATTTTTAGTATCATTCGAATGCCCTTAATGTGTTCAATTTTCTCTCATATATTCCGCGAGCTAGTTGTTAAGAAATTGTTGATCCTAATCTCTTTAAACGAATTTTTGTTACTGCATAATTTATAAAGAAATCAAACGAATATTTTATTTATCATTTTTGATGAAATTTATTTTAACCATTATTTTGTTTAAAATTAATTATAATTCTTATTCTTTTGTCATCAATACCTCAAAGAAAGAATAAATATTTTTGATTATATATACATCTTCTTTTTATTAGATATTACGTAATCTTGTTATTTGCTCATTTTTATGTAAATAATTTTAAATTCTTCTCCTTCAGTAGTTTTTTCCAAAGTTTTGTTTGTTTTTCATGTCATTGCCACGCTTTTTTGGATTTGACTTGGCCTTTTAGCAAAATGAAAACTAATTGTTATTTAGGTATTTATTTAAATCTCAATCTTTTTTTGTTTCTTTCATGAAAAATTCTTTTTATGTATTTCAAATGCGCTATAAGACGTGTTTTTTGTAATTTGTTGATTTTTTTTAATTATACACAAACCTATAACTTTAAATCTACAATTAAATTACAATAAATATTTAGCGCCAAAAGTGTTCTTAACCGCAAAATTTTTTTTTCATATTTTTTATTAGGTATTACTAATATTTATTTTTTAATAATGAATGATTATTTATTTTTGTCTCCATTCTTTTATTTCTTCAAATTTTTATTTAATATATTTTTTAAACAATTTGTAAACTTTTCTAGAAATAAACAATTTTCAACATTTCATAAAAATTTAGGGGTTTTCATGTCACACACAGCAAGTCCACTGAAAATATTGCAGCGATCATATCATGATAGTCAGTAAGGCTCCAGTTCATTGTCGTATTGGATTTGTTTTTAATAATAATTTATGTTTGATTATGTTAAGTTATCTCGTAATCACTCTTTTTTTGCAAATAAATTCACTTTCAAATTGCACACCTTAGAGACAACTGCGTTTTTTTGTGGGTCTATATAAATTTCTAATTGTATTGGAACCGCAATTTCATTATTTCAAATTAAATTAGATATTCAAAATCGTTTGTAATAATTTTTTTTTAGAATATCGGGCATCTTTCAACTTTTTAACTCAATGATATTTTTTAAATATTGAAATAATCTGTAGAAATAATAGTTTAATATATAAAATTTTATATATTTTTTTCATTTTTTAAATTTTTCTTGAACAAAAAAATTATTCTATTTTAAGAATTGTTTTTAAACAAAAAAATATGATTCAGAAAAAATAATTTTTTGTTGCTTTTTTGCTTTATTTTTATGAATAATTGAATAAATTCTTTAAATAATAAGACTAATGTTCTTTTACTCATGTTAGGTAGTAAGATAATTCTTGCAGTTCCGCCATTGCCGTCCGTATTATCAAATTTAAAAACTTGATAAATTCATTAAATATCTTTCATAATTCGATTTTTTCACGTATTGAATTAAATGATGATAATGCTGGTTAAATAAAAGACATTTTCAATAATTTTTAAAATAATAGTTTCGGCAATTATTTCATTTATTTTAATTATGGCCCGTTTCTTCCTTCGTAAAGTCCATACTCATTAGCCAAACTCAATGTCATGTAATTGCTTATAGAAAATATTTGTTATTTTTAAATCAATTACAATCTGTAACGACTGGTAATTTCATAAGAACTTAGATTTTTAGATTATCAATTTGATAATATATTTTTTATTATTTTGCTTTTTTAATATAATAGCGAATTATTGCTTTTAAATAATTTTTTTTTTAATTATGTAATTAATAATTTCTCAAGAATTGTTACTCGATGGGTCGGTCATCCTTCATTTGCTTTATTTTGGTTGGCGACCATTAAATATTTTCAGTTTAGAAGGCGACGTAAATAAAATTTAAAATAAATTGTTGCAATGCAAAAATATATATATATATATATAAATAAAAAAAAACAAAATAATTGACCATAATCAATTCTTAAGAATAATATTAAAAATATGTAAAAATTTGGTATTAATACTCCCTAATTAATATTGTTAAATATATTTAAAATATTAAAATAATAAAAAATATCATCTTTCTGTTATTCGTGACAATAATTCCCTTTTTTAATTGTTAAAAAAATATTGGTTAAAAACCCTTTTTTATTTAATTATTTAAATATCTACCTAATTAATATTTATTACTGATAGAATAATTATAAATCGATATTATTTAGATGGAAAACACAAACCACAATTAGTGTTTCCAAACGCGAATTTCACAATAGGCCTAAAATTACGCTTAACAGTGTATGTGTTCGCTGCAATGAAGGCCTTAAAGAATAAATAATGAAACAGCGGTATGGAATACAGTAAAGAAGTTTAAACAAAAAATCAAATAAAGTTATTGATGTTTTAAAAAGTTTATTTGATAAAAAAAATTAATATTTATTCCCTTTTAAATTAAAATTTAAAAAAATATATCTTTACCAACCTAGCAAAAGTTAACCGACTATTCCAGCACGTGTCGAGGCAAAAAATAAAAATTTAATTAAAAAATTGAATATTTTTCTATAATAATTTACTAAATGTTCTTACAATAAAATAATAAATTTTAAATAAAAAAATAGCTAAAAAATGATTGAAGAATTAAAAAAAAAATTAATTAAAAAAATCTCTTTTATAGGTTTGTGAGGGTTTAAAAAAAAAAGTTGTTGATTATTAAGAATTTTAAAAGTAAGCAACTTTTTCCATAAAGGTTATACTAGGAAAGAGAATTATTTATAGAAAAAAGGCTTTAAATTTAGAAATATAATTTCTTTAAAATAATTTTTCTTTTAATAAATAGAAAATATAATTTTTTAATTTATTTATGAATTTTTTTTTAAATTAATCACTCTGAGCGGGAATTTTTGTTCGAAAATTTAAATATTGACAAGTTGTTTTAAAATATTTATTTTAATGTCTTAAAATCTATTTGAAGGAAAAAGTTTTATTAAATAAATAAAAATTTACAATAATTTACAGGCAAAGAATTAGTTTTAGAAATCATCCATTCTAACAATTATTAATTCTGTAAAAAAATTTCATATAAGTTCCAAAAACATCTTAATTTGAAAATCTAATTTAAGAAGATTACCTAAATAAAAATTTGATATAAAATGAAATCATAAATAAAAAAACAATTACATTAATTTTAATTGGAAAATAATAAAAACCAGCAAAAAACATATTAAATTCGAATTTTTAATTACATCGGTTTATAAATTAAAAATTAAGTGGCTGCTGATGGTATGTTGTGGAAGCAGAAGGTACAGATGGTCGAAACAGTAGTTAGATCTTCCCAGACAATAGAGTTAATTCATATTTATTTCTTAAAAATATATACTTTTATTCTATTCGATAATTCCCATTTAAAAAAATAAAACAAATTGAACTAAAAAACAATATTTAATTATTTTTAGCAATTATTTTAATATTTTATTTAGATTCTGGCGCTTTCTCACTTTTTAATTCACATTGTTTCATCCCATATTAAAAAACATTTATAAGAATTTTATAAAGCATATTGAACAATTATCACCTTTTGACTCAAGAATATTTATATTTTACTTAATTCAAGTAATCTAAATATGTCAATATTTTAATTTGAATTCTTTATTTTTTTGGATTTATTCTTTTATTTAAACATAAATAAATCTTTTACAGATTTTTCGACAAAAACTCTTTATAACTTTGTTAAAAAACATACGAATTGCTTTTTGAAATTTGGTATCAAATAGAGCTAAACAATTGCTATCAGACCGGACCATACGAAAAAATATACAAATTGGTTAGGTTGAAGCAAATTTATTAGAGTTTTTGTCAAAAAAATATTAGCTAAAAAATTATAAATTTTTATAAAAAATGTATTGTAAATAATAATGAAATTTTTCAAAATGAAATTAGCTAGGAAACAACAGTTGTATGATGCTTTTATGATTTTATGAATTCATTAGATAAATTATCATTTTAGTAGCCTTTTGAAAAGCCGAAATATTTTAATGCAATTTTTTTTTAATTTATGCTCAATCAATCGCATCTAACTCTATTGAATGATGTTATGATGACACCGGTTAAGAAATGGCGTAGCGAAATAGTCTTAAAAATGTTAAAAAAAGGATATAAAACAGGGTAGGGATCGGTCGAGCTCTATTTAAAAGGGAATAAGGGGGAGAATTTGCGGATTCAAAGGACACAGAAAAAAAATTTATTATTTGCATTAAAAAAAATCGTTTTTTTATTCAAATGTTTAATTTTTTCATTCACCAAGCGACGGGGAGGGGGCGGGGTGGGGTGCGTAGGCTGAGCCTATAGGCGTCTCCGGGGAAATTTTTTGACAATTTGGGCAAAAAGCCGTTTTCAAAGGACATCTTTGAAATAAAGGACGAATCCCAACCCTGATATAAAATGATTAAAAAATTGTTAAGAAAGGGATATAAATTTCTTTTTGTTGTAATCTGTGTTCTCAATTTTTTTTTTAATTTTTAAAAACAATGCATAAATTAATTTGACTCAACTATTTAAAACATATTTTCGTCTCTATACCGAATGTTACAACTGGCGTAGAAAGATGCCAAGAGAATGGAAATGCTAAAGACAGGCAAAGTTGGTGTGCCAATGCTGGCTGTGTGTAAATTGTTTGAGATGCAGGGAAGGAGACGAAGTTAACGGCCGACTGCTAAAAATATTATTAGAAATGGGTAAAATAATTAGTCATTGCCGATTAAACACCTCACAAAAAGTTTAATTTCAAGAACATTAAAAATTAACCAAAGCAGACTTTTTCGAAATTTATAAATTATATCTATTTTGTAAGATGCTTAATCGCTTAGCTTCTGCTTAATCTTCGCTTCTAAACATGTAGAGCATTCGAATTTCAAAAATGGAATGGTCGACGATGCCGTGAAAATTTGAAAATTTATGATTGTTACATTTTTTCGCAAAATAATCAATTTAGATTCTTAAATCCCTTCAAAAGAATTGTAAAAAAATTAATTACTTTTTTGGTTGACCCAAACTCGTCCTTTTGTCACCCGATGCCCAATCAGAAACTCGACCCGACATTTTCTCGTCCCGCAGCAACCCTGGTCAGTAGGGGCAACACGGGGAAATTTTGAAAATTGGGTCTATTCTGTTAACAGATTTAACAATATTAATTGTATAAAATTGATTATTTTTATTATAATAATTTATGCTGGCAAAAATACAAAATATTTTGTAATAAAAATAAATATAAAAGGTTTGAAATTCCATAAAAAATATTTTATTTAACGCTTGCTTAAATTATATGCTGATGAAGCTGGCTTTTTGAATGAATAAATTAATAATATAAATGAAGGGCTAATAAAAAAAAAATTATTTAAAATTTTTATTAATTATTTTTCACGTCTAAATCCTCAAGGCGCTTACAGTTAGAAGTTTTTTGGCGGTAAATGAATGGGTATGGAAGGAAGGCATGAGAGGTTATCGTATAAGCCCGATTAATTCGCTATGCTCATGATATGTCCAAAAGACAGAATTAACATTCAAGCGGTGTAAAAAACAGTTTATTATTTTAACATAATAATTCAATGTTTGAAATTATTTTATTATAAAAATTTTCTGGGTTTCTAATAAATATTAACCCAAAAAAAAACTTATAATTAAAGCAATGTCATATACAGATAATTTGATTAAAGGAATGCAAATAAACAAAATAATTTTTAAATCATTTAAATTAAGTCAAGCAAAATTTAGCGGAACCACTCGGGTCGGCGCGGCTCAGTTCGGCGCAACTAGCAATAACTTTTTTAATTTTCGTTCAAATTAAACAAATTAGGTATTATTCGAAAGCACTTGACTAGATCTATCAATATGCTAAATTTCGAAAAAATTTGAAATTAAAACATCTAAAAATTGAATTTTTCTGCACAGTTCGGCGCGACAGGTCATAACTTTTTTATATATGGATGGATTTTTAGATAGTTGGAAAATGAATGCAGCACCTATAGAGCTTTCTGATGATACTAATTATATTTGAATTGGCAAATTTAGAAAAAAGTTATGGCTTCTCAAAGTTGGCCGCGCCGAACTGAGACAGACCGAAATTTAGTTATCTCAGCTTAAGTTTTGTATCACTCAAAGTGCCAATATGGTGCGGTTGGGTCATTGACTAAGCAATAATGTAACAACAGAAAAGAAACATACCTTCATTTATACTTAAGAAATTCTTCCAAACTTAACAATCTTGTCGATAGCTACTGATTGGACCTATTCGCTAAATAAATTTAAAAAAAATTCATTATTTTTTAAAGAAGTTATGTCAATAATCGCAAGGTGGCGGAATTTAATTAACGCGTCAGCACGTATAAAATCACTGGTAATATGTGTTTTATGGAAATTAATTGTTTTATCGCGACATCCATCCGCAATCGCTGCCCAATTATTTTCTGTTCATATAAAATATGTGTTTTTTTTTTTTGCAGATTTATGGGGCCATCCTTGTAACATTGCCCATGAGAATTCATTAAAAACCATTAAAAATTCAGTAAGAATGGTGAAATTTAAAAAATGCGTCAACCTCACACATTCGTTATTCATCGATTTCTATCACGCCAATCAATATTTGCTCCTCTGCCTGGATGTAGAAGAGTTAATTATACCATTCGCCCAAGTGACCAACATTAGTATTAATATATATTTGCCTGGAAATTTCAAACAAAAAACAATCGACAATAACAAAAAACAATTATGTGAGTGAGTACATTTGATATACATCAAAAATATTTTGTTTATCAGTTAAAAATAGAAACGTAATTAAAGTGCATAAACAACAAAGTTATTCCTTGACTATTTGATACCGACCGACGCAAAAGTTGCAGAGCAAGTCCGCGTCATTCAATTTGATCAGAACCCGATAAAGGAAAAAGAATTATTTATGCATTAATTAAAATAAAATAAAAAGTACTTTACCGAGATAAAAACTTATTACGTGTAAATAAATGAAATTAAGACTAATAATTTAAATAAAGTCATTTGCATTAATCTGTCAAATTTTCAGAAAACAACTCCAATTTTACTAAAAGTTTTTTTAACTACAAATTTATTTAAGAAAATAAAATAAAACGGATCTAATACAATGATGAAATAAAAAAAAACAGAAGCAATCCTAAACAATGGGGGTTTCTAATTTAACTTTTTTTATTTTGAGCTAAAAATTAGTACCTAGGGGTTTTCGAGGGTGTTGATCACGAATAAGAATTCATATTTGTCATATGATTACATCTAATCTATGATTTTTTTAGTTTTTCGGGCATACAAAGGCTGGTCCCCACAAGTCATAAAACATTTTTTTAAAGGGTTTCGACTTTGCTAATCAAAAATATGAAAACCATTTTGTCAAACTCCGAACTTCGGACCCGAATTCGAACCAAAAGTCGAAAACTCAAATTTTTTTAAATCCAGCTTTTAGAATTTATTATGACTTATAATACATAAACCCAGCAAAAAAGCATTAATAAATTCATATGATGCTATTTATACATTTATGACCTAAAAATTGGATTTTGAAAAATTAATTCTCGATTTTTTGTTCGAATTCAGGTCCGGGGTTCGCATTTGGGCAAATCTGAGGTCATATTCGTGATCAGCACCCCCGAAAACCCCTTGATATCTATTTTTAGTTCAAAATAAAAAAGTTAAATTAGAAACCCCCATTCTTAAGGATTGCCAAAACGGAAATTTATTTAAATTTTAAACTAACTAAACTACATTAATTTGTTTTATGCGATGTAAATTGGTAAAGTTATTTTGGTTATCAAGGTCTGTTCTCAGTTCTGTTAATGATATCAAAGCTATTCAATGTGGCTCAAATTGCATGTAAAATAAAATTTTCATTAAAAAATAAAATTGAATTTAAGGAGTTGCGTTGGTCAAATTGTTTAAGTGTTTTTTATGAGAAGATAATTAGGCACTTTTACGTTAGATCAAACAATATAAATAAATATATCGGCTGCGAATTTTTAATATTCTTTCCTATTTAAATCAAAAATATTACTGATACTGTCTGGCAAAGTTATATAAACAATGAAATTTTTAGTTAATCATGAAAAAAGATTGAGATTTGATTAAAATACCTAATTAACAAATCTTTATTTTTCTAAATAAAACAAACCACCCCTCTATGAATATCGGAAGCAAAATCGCCAATGCACGAGATGAAAATAATAAATATTTTCTATAATAGTTTACCAATTTATTTTTTTATAGTAAAATATTTAAAATATTCATTCTTCAATGTGAAAAGGATTAAAAATACGTTAAAATATTTAGTTTTTCATAAAATGAAAAAATGGTCGTAATTAAATATATTAAATAACAATTATTTTTATTTTTCTAATTGAACAAGTTAAGCCCAAATATAAAGGAGAATAACATTAATTTTTTTTCATAAATGATATAACAAAAAAGCTAAAGATTTATTTATATATTTCCATTACCAATATCAATATTTTAATAAATTCTCATATTTAATAAAAAAAGAAAAAAACTTACTTTACAAAATTGCTAAAGAAAGCAATATATTAACGAAATACTCCAAAATTAAAATGTAAATTAAAAATATTTATTATTTATTAAGATATTAATTTTGGACATTTGCCAGATTAACACGCAAATTCGCCATTGCCAACATGAATTTTATATATACTTCATATATTATCTTATAATTAAAAAACAATTGAATTTATAAGAATATAGTTCAGAATTATTTTCTAAATATTAAGTAAAAGAAGGGTTTGACAATATACGACTCAACATACTGTAAAAATATAATATATTATAATTATGTAAAAATATACTTTTAAATATATCATAGGCCGAAAAACAAAAAAAGATTTTCTTTTATATAACAAAATTTTCGAAAAAAAAGAATTAAAGCTGATGAAAGTGATTAAGTTTTTTTCTTTTTTTATTAAATATGAGAATTTATTAAAATATTGATATTGGTAATGGAAATATATAAATAAATCTTTAGCTTTTTTGTTATATCATTTATGAAAAAAAATTAATGTTATTCTCCTTTATATTTGGGCTTAACTTGTTCAATTAGAAAAATAAAAATAATTGTTATTTAATATATTTAATTACGACCAATTTTTTCTGCGGCTTTAACTCGGCACGAAAAACACATTTTTTGTTCGAAAAACTTTCGTTTGAACGCTCTTATTCGACCTTAGAAATTCTTATTTTGGGGGTTCGCCCTTAAAAATCCTTATTTTAGATGTTCACCCTTAAAATAAGTTTTTGCCCTTATTTTGGCGTTTCGTTTAAAATTTATTAACAAAACTGCAATATAAACAAAAAATACACCCCTAAGATTCGACCCCTAAAATTTTCAAAATTAGACCCATAAGAAATGAAAAAAATTTCTCAAAAAATCAATCTCCAAAACTTAAGTGAATAAAATTGTTTGCATTAATTTGAAAATATTTTCATATAAAAAACAGCAATTTAAGAAATTTCACTCTTAAATTTGGAACCTTTTCGACCTTATTTTCGCCATTATTTCCCGATTTTTTCGCCTTTAAAAATCCTCACCCTACTAATATATAAAATCATTTTAAAAGATAATTCAATTAAATATTCAAAATTGGTTAAACAACCCAAAGCATCATTAATTTATTCAACTATAAAAATACTGAAATTTCCACAGAAAATTTCGCTGTCCTTTCGGGAACACAAGAATTTCATTCGTGTCAAAAAATGGAGAAATAAATTTTCATCAATAAAGATAAATAAGGTGTTGGTACGTTTCTTAAAATTGCAAAATTTACTGAATTAAAAGATTACATTAAATCTTATAGAAGTTTAATTTGTTTGCTCCCAGCATAAGTCATCGTGGGTATGCTCCAGTGAACTTTTAATATAAATTTAAAGTTTTCCTTAAAAAATCTTATAAATGTCACTAAAAAAACATTTTTTATAATGAAAAACGTAAAAAGAAAAGATTTATATTATATAATTATAAAGTTATTTCCAGAAATTAACTTATCTAATGAAACTTGCTTATTATGTGAAAAAAATACAATATAATAAATAAGCAAATAACCCAAAAAAAAATATTAAAAATATCGATAAACAAAATCAAATATATTTATTTTCAAATAATAATTCAATTAATGAATAAATTCTGCATTCCTCCGGAAAACAATGAGCGGGCAAATTCTCGATCATGAAATCACCATCTCAAATGTTTAAATTTTTAGATTTTAAAATAGAATTTTAACTAAAAAAAAGTGTTCTCAATAAAAATACCTCGGAAAAAATATCGTGTGAAAATTTATATATTTATTATAATTTTATCATATATCCTGTGAAAAAATGTGATCACTTTTATGCACATGTATTATTACATGACAGAATTTTTTAATTCCACCATGCATATATTAAATCGTTTTTACTGAATAATGAATGCATTGGTTTATAAGGAATAGCATTTTGGAAAGGGTATTCGGAATATTCGTTAAACTCTTCCTTGCAGTCGGGGGTACACTTTTTTTAGTGACAAATGAGTCCAAAAATAGGTTTTATCAATCTTTATCTCAAAAATATCAAATTGTTCCCCAAATTTTTCAAAGTCATTGCTCAATAAACTTCATTGATTCTTAAACGTTTGAAATTTAGTCTTGATAATTTCCATTGGAAGATTTTTAAGAATGATTTATATGGAGAGTATAAGGAATGGTTCATAAAATATGTAAAAAAGACAACTTTCCCATAGAGCAGAAATTGAATGGCCAGAGGTTGCGGGGCGCTAGGACTTTTCGACAGTGGACTTTTCGACAGTGAAGGATTTTTCGACAGCGAAGGACTTTTCGACAGTCCTCAAATAAATAGAATATTTTAATTAAAATTTTTAATTGTTTAAATTAAATCATATTTTAACTTTATTTTTGTGAATTAATGAAGTGTTTAAAAAATAATATTTTATAAACCACTGGATTACAAATCGCGCTACTAATTTAGCAGATTTTAAAAGGCATTATTGATTTTCAGCATTTCTATGACCAATGAAGAGTTTTTCTTATCAATAATACGGAACAAATTATTTGTTAGCCCTTTTTTTCTCGACCTACAGCATTATCATTTTTTAAAACTAATTCTTGCTGTCGAAAAGTTCACTGTCGAAAAGTCCTAACATTAAATTATAAAATTTTCTGTAGAAAAGTCCGGCGCCCGGTTGCGGATGAATGCGTAAAAAAACAAAACATTAAAAGATTCTATAAACAAACTCAAACAGGGTGCACCCCAAAAGGTCGTCGGCCGAAACGTCGCCGGACATGGTCTTTAGTCATCATTTTTTTCTTCATCCTTGTTTAGAAACATTGTTTAAGCAAATATTAAGCGATTAAAAAATTCGAAAAAAATTAGAATTATTATTTGCAAAAAATGGGAATTTCATGTTTTTTTTCTAATTTTTTGGGAGTTTATCGCTTAACATCTACTTTATGATAGTTTCTAAACACTTAGAGAATTTCGAACAATTTCAAGTTTATAAAAAATTGTATATAATAAAAAAAGTTATGACGAAATAACTCGTTCGGCGACGTTTCGGCCGGCGTGGATTATATAACAATGGCCCATTAAATTGTCTTCATATACTTTCAATAGGTGCTGAGTCGTTTCCTAAAAATCGCCACCATGGGGGTTTCCTAAATTTCGCCATTTTACAGATTTTTCGACAAAAACTCTTTATAACTTTGCTTCAACTCAATCAAATTGTACATTCTTAGTATGGTCCAACAGCTATTGGCTAGCTCTATTAGCCTAGCAAATTTCAAAAAATTTGATTGAGATCTAAGAAAGATGTAGCCCCAAATTGGAAAAAACTCATTTTTATTGTCTTAAAAACAATAAAATTTTTTGAAATTTTGGTAGCTTATAGAGCTAACCAATCGCTATCGGATTATAGCAAGTTTTTTGATTTGGTTGCGTTTGAGCAAAGCTATGAATAGTTTTTGTCGAAAAATCGGTAAAATGGCGGAATTTAATATGTTAGGGTTTTACATGACTATATGATCACGAGACAATGACATTTTTTTTGGAGAAATTCTGTTTCATTTGAGCGGAGATATAAAATAACCATTTGGCGGAGTTGGTCTTAACCAAGCCCTTAAGCCAAGGGGGGTATAAGTTGGTTTGTCGGTTTGGAAATTTTTTGAAACCGACCGGACCGAGACCGAACCGGCATTCTTTTTATCTATTTTTTTTTATTTAAATTTTACTTTGAAAATTTCGTGTGTCTTTTTTCGCATTTATTTGTTTACTTTAAAATTTCAATTTAATAATTTGAAATTCATTCTTATGTAAAACAGTCATCAGCATTATTCTTTTCTCGTGAAGAAAATATTTTTTTTAAGTATATTTTTGTATAAATAAATTTTTTTGTTTTATCGGTATTCCATCAGTTTTAATAATGTTGGCTGGCTTTCTCAGTTTGTTCTTTTTTTTTGGTCTACGACCGATTTAAGCCTTTTTTGAATCAAATTTATTACCATCTGCAGAGCAAATTAATAAAATAAAATAGTACTTTTTAAAAAATTTTAGGTAAATTAAATCTAAGATCTCAATCTTGTATTGTCAAGCTCTTTTTACATTTATTTAATTCTGCAATTTATATTTTATTTGAATAAAAAAGTGGGATTTTTGTTTATTTGGATTACTATTTTTGATATGTTAATAAATTTTTAAATTATTTACTCAGAGTTTTTCAATATTTTTTAAAAATGCTTTTTTAGCACAAATTTAGCAAGTTAAATTAGTGTTTTATAAAAATTTAACCTAATTAAACTACTATTTTATTATGCTTTTTGATTTTAATTCAATTTTTGATTATTAATAAAAATAATTATATTATTTTTTTTTTCTTTAATATCCAAATAAAGAATAAGTAAATCATTGATATATTAATATTTTATCAATTATTTTCATAACACTTAAATATATTAAAAAAAATACTACAAATTTCAAAATTTCAATATAGACTTCGGATTTTGGGGTCTTCTTATTATGTTTTTCTATAAAAATTTAATTTTTGAATATAACAATTTTACTTTATTTGTTATTTTGCATTTATATTTTGAATATTTTTATCTTTATATATTTCCTTCATCATTTTGGCAGAACTCCGACGACAACTCATTTTCTGTGCTGAAAATTTTGAAAATGATGCGCTAAATAATTTATAAAAAGGAATAATATCACCAATTTGTCGTACTCTTTTAAAGTTTAATTGTGTGTTTTCTAATAATTAAGATTAATTGTCTTTTTCTTTTTATGTAATAAATTTCAATTTACAAATTGAAACTTTTTTCCATATAAATTTTCATTTTGTATCGGACCAAAGTATAATTAACTAAAATTTAATCATTTCTTTTTTAAAATTTTTTAAATTTTTATTGAAACCCCAAGTATATTTAATATTTTTCATTATGAAATACTATAAATAATAAAATTTTACTCAACTTTTCGGATTTTTTTATTAAATATTTTATTCTAATTTTATTTTTGTTTTTGTTGCTTAAGTAATTTAATTTGCCCTTTATATCTTATGTGTTTTTGTTCTATAATTGATGTTTATATTTTCTATTTTTTATTTACAAAATCTATACTTTTATTGAATTTTTATGAAGTAACATTGGTAAATTAAATTTAAAGTCTAAATCTTTTGTAATTTTAGTTCACTAGTTTGGAATTTTTCCGCTTTCAGAATATATAATAAAATAAATAAACATAAAATGTTTTTGCAAAATTTATTGATTTATTTAGTCAGTCAAGCATAATTAATAATAGTTTTTGGGTTTATATAAATAAGGCGAAATATTCCGCCATAAGAACTTTATTTTTTCATTCTTTTTCATTAATTTATCGGTGTTTTTTTTAATTTTTATTTGTTTTTTACCTTAAGCATTTCATATTTTATAAGTTTTTTTTAATTCCTTTCAGTTATTTCTAAAGTAATTAATGTATAATAATTAAAAAAAAAAAATTATCACAACCAAGGGCTGCATTATTTTGTTTGACATTTTGTTATTTCTCAAATAGAATTTTTTTTTATCTAATAAAGAACCGTTAAATAAAATTTTTGGTAATTAATTAAAAAAATATATTTAAATTCTCGAGTGATTGCGCTTGTTCATGAAAAATACGCAATAAAGAATGGCAATTAATCATTCTTTATTTATTTGTTTTCGGAAGGCGTACAATTTCAAAGTTCAAATTAATAATTTACAAAGGAGCAGATAGAAATTCTTAATCAATTAAAAATAAATAAAATTAAAAATAATATATTTAACAATAAAACTTATTTAAAAGAAACAATAAGATCAATTAACCGATGGCAACCGATGTAAAAAATGACAAATATTTTACTATAATTTACAAAAACGTATTATATATAGTAAACTAATAATTTGAAAAAAAAATAAAATATTTTTAGAAAATTTATTTAATGTTTCTGTCGGTAATTTAATGAAAATGATAAGATTATTAAAAACCTGGTTACATAACGAAACTAATTTTAATAGTTATTAAGTAAGGCAATAAAAAACAATCAAAAGAAATAATAATTTAAATTTTTTTGTGTGGTTCAAGATAAAAAAATATATATTTGGACATAAAAGTTACTGATATATTAAATATTTTTGACATAATTTTTGAATATTTAAAGGTTTGAAAATTGTATAGTAATATATTTAAAAGAACTGAGACTGTCAGAGAGCTGGAGAGCTAGCTTGACGCAATGGACGATATTCAATTTGAAATAATTAATACAAAATTAGATAGAAATAAACACTACTTTTGTCCTAACGGCGTTAATAAACAAGGACAGATTACTCGACCATTTTATATAAAACCAAATTCGGTAAAAATTACAATATTTGTATTGAACCATTAATTAATTAATATAAATTTTAGTTATTTTTTAAATTTAATACTGTATTTAAAGAAAACGACCTAAATTAAATGTCGAATAAAATGATAGAATTCCGAAAATTAAAATAAAATTTTAATCAAATAATTAAAATTAATATTCATTTGATATGATAATATATTCTAAAAATGGCTAAAATCAATATATATGCGTAAAAAATATTTTTATTCCAAAGCTTTGTGTTGGTCGTCGCTCGAAGTACCCGCTTCAAAGCCAATACAAAGTTCAACTTTAATATTTTTTTTAATTTAAAATAAAAATTATTTTTGAAAATTTTTAATTCGAAAACAAATAATTTTTTCGTTCTATCGGCAATTATAAAGTTATTTTGTGTTATTTTAATAAAGTTATTTTGGTTATACTTTAAATTATATTTTATAATTATTGATAAAGCAAAAAAACATTAAATAATTGGGCCCAAAAAGGTTTTCGCTATTGAATTTTCATAAAGTTCAGTTTTTTTCTTTATCGACAAGTTTGTAAGCATGATATCATTCGAAATTTCTAAATGTTTAATAACTATCATTAAGCTGAAGTTAGGCGATTAAAAATTCTCAAAAAAGATATAAAATAAAAGTCATGGAATTGCCGATTTTTTTTTTGACTATTCGGCCCACGACGTTTCGTCCTGGGCCGTGTTAGCGGCCCTGTTGTTTTCGGTTTTAGTTCTTCTGATTTTCCACGGCGCCCCGCATATTTTATTTGATATAAATTTAAAACAAACCCACTAAACAAAGCCCATTTCTATTTCAATAAAAGAGAACCCCGGAGGTTCTACCGAAACTGGAAAAAGTGACAAAAGTGCATAGTTTTTTGAAAAATTAAGAACAGCTGGCTTCTGTTACAACAAGCCAAAAATAGCATCAACAAGATAATTGATCAACAGTAACAATGCCAAAGGATCACACAGCCACATCCTCCGATATTTCCCACTTCATGGCGTTGAGCTAAAAAGGATGGGGTTAAATTGGTGTTGGTCAGTACCCGGGACTTTTGGCAAAAGTGTCAACATTTTTTTTTCATTAAAAAAAAAAAGTTCCAATAGCAAAAAACCAATAAACATGATAAATCTGATTCAAATTTTGCATAAATCATGACAAATTTTTGGGATAGATTTTCAGAAACCTAAGCAAATGGGAACCGGCCATGCCGATCGCACCGAGAGGGAAAATTTTGAAAAATCTGGGTGCAATTCATTAACAGATTTTGACCAAAACTGTCAATTTTGGAATTTGTCATGAGAAAATTTATGCTAAAAGTTGTTCGGCGATGTCGATAGACCGCCGCCGTGAAATTTTTTAAATATGAAATTTAACAATTGGGGGGGACCCATTTACCGATCTGATATTGGAAAGACTAAGTTAATTTTTTTTTCCTGCTATGAGGAGGATTTGAACCCAAGCAAAAAACTATGGGGACGAGTTGCTTCTACCAACCATACACCGAATGAACATGTGAAAGATTATTTAAAAAAAAATGTAAAAAATTTTTACTACAAAATTAGTTTTTGTTCCAAATTTCTCTATTTTTTTGTTATGAGACAACCCCATCTTACTCAGTGCATTTGGCCCCGGTTCGTCCCAAGTCTCACAGGACCAAAGTTCGTGACATGATTTTTTTAACCGTGCACGGGAACCGTATCCCGAAAAAAACAGGATTTTCCTAGTGTTATTTAGAAGATGAAATATATCTGCTCTCAATTTAAAAATGTATTAACAAAGCTTAAATTTGATGCTTGATATGTTTCTTAATACCCTAATTTGCCATATTTATTTTCGCACAGAATGCTATAACTTTCCTCAGAAGCATTCACAATAATTTAAGGAACCATTTGGCTTATGAAAGCTGAGTGCCAAAAAAGGCACCCGAACTAATGGGCTTAAATTTTCCCATTGAGCTGCCATTTTTGAATTAAACGATTCTTTTGAAATGTCTAAAAAATTAATATTTGTTCCGTAATATACGAATGATAGAATTATTAAAAAAACAATTTATGAGCCGTTCCTTGTACCCTTGCCCGAATGAATTCATTTTTAATAACTTCCTAGTGGAACTTACCAAAAAACCTAATTATTTTGTTTGAGTTCCCGACGATCCCCGTTCCCCGACATGCCATCTTGACGTCCCCGACCAAAAATATGCACTAGTAAAAATGTGAGTCTGAGCACTAAAACAAAGGGCAATTTAAAAGAAAAAGGTAAATGAGAAAGAAAAATTTATTATAAATACAAATAAAAACATAATAAATTTAATAAACATCATTAATAAATATTCAAAAAAAAAACTAAGGGGTGCTGTGTGGTTTCTTAAATTCCGCCATTTTTATGAATTTTCGTATAAATCAAGTCATAAACATTTCTCAGATGCAACCAAATGGTATAATCTTGATATTATAAGATAGCCCTTGAATTGCAAAATTCGAAAAATTTCATTCACTTTCTTAAAAGATATAAGCAAAAAAGTGGGAAAAATTATTGGACACCGAAAATTTGACACTAGAAAATTGGACACCATTGGAAAATTGGACACAAGAAAAATGGACACAATTGTAATAAAAATGAAAATAAACAAAATAAATTACTAAATAAAATTTTGGTTTGGCCTAAAAGGTCTTTATCTTAATCTGCACATATGTTGTTTATAAGCGTAAATAAAATGGAAATGAATTTGTTATTAGTGTTTGTAACATCAGGAAAGAAAAACATCATACCATTCATAAAGAAAAAAGTTTTATTACCCTTCTTTCGTGCATTATTTGGCATATTGATCAATCATCCCCCATTTTGGTGCATTTTTTGGCAATGTCATCTGAAGAGGAAGGCTAATCACATGGCAATGGATCTAAGCAGGTGATTATTTTCACCTAATTCTTGAATTTGTTTTTAAAAGAGGGTCTTAGTGTCCAATTTTCCTGGGCCCAATTTTCCTTTGGTGTCCAAAAATCCGGCGGTGTCCATTTCCGCTTGGTGTCCAATTTTCTGGTGTCCAATTTTCTGATGTCCAATTTTCCGGTGTCCAATTTACCGGTCCCCGCTGATTTGTCTACTGGCGAGAGTGTTTTTTTTTCTTAATACTTTAGATTTTTATAATTATTTAACTAAATTCTAAAGGTTTAAAAAGTTTATAACAAATTATATATTGGTAAATTATTTTTTTTTTAAAGATTTTTTAAATACGATTATCTCAGGTAAATTTTCTCGTGCCATCGGAGAAAAAGTGCTGAAAAGTACACAAATATTTGTATTATTCCATTTCTTTAAAATTTTGGGAAATACTCTATTGTCGACTCTAACTACTAATTAACAATTAATTTCCCGAAAACTTTGCAAATAAGAAGCCATAAAAATTTAATGTAATTAAGTCACAAAAAGAAAAAATTAATAATGTTTATGGAGAGCATTAAACAATCTTGGAAACAAAAAATATAATGCCAAAAAAAATTTACATATCATCATATAAAAAGATTATGCAAATAATAAATCGAATTTATTTTAAAACAGTGCGTATAGAAAAGAGAAGTTTAAAAAGATATATAAGCCGATGGAAGGCAATCATGAACTAAAAAATATAAAATTATTGCTAAAAAAATATTTAATATATATTTGGAATACAAAATAAAAATAAACGCTATTATAATAATAATACAAAAAGGCTTAAAGCAAAACTCGACAAATTATTAAAAATTACAATAATTTTTCAGTAATAAAAAATAAATAAAAACAGCATAATTATTTCACGAGAATGCCAACTTAATTTTTTTAATGAAAAGTGAGTACATGTTTCAGGCTGATACGTGGTTATTTTGAGGATCTTTAAGCATGAATGGTATGATTTGTACTCACCAACCTAAAGTGTATATTGAATTTCATCATACTGCCCGACCGACTATTGTCAGTACTCACATATTCTCATTTTTCTACAAAAAATGGCTCATATAGATTTGGATGTTTTGTGAAAGCATTGACGGTAAAAAGTACGCTGGAATACTTTTATTTTTTAAAATGTGGCAACTTTTTTTCACTTAATATTCAGAGGAGTACAACTCTGCAACCAACCAAGATACGAGGAAGTTCTTTATATCAATGAATAGCTTACCTTTTGCTCTTTCTATTCATTATAAAAACGAGCTATAACACCATCAGACAGAGAGATAGAAGCTCCCAAATTCAGGTACATGTTCAGGCTGATACGTGGTTATTTTGAGGATCTTTAAGCATGAATGTGTATGATTTGTACTCACCAACCTAAAGTGTATATTGAATTTCATCATACTGCCCGACCGACTATTGTCAGTACTCACATATTCTCATTTTTCTACAAAAAATGGCTCATATAGATTTGGATGTTTTGTGAAGCATTGACGGTAAAAAGTACGCTGGAATACTTTTATTTTTTAAAATGTGGCAACTTTTTTTCACTTAATATTCAGAGGAGTACAACTCTGCAACCAACCAAGATACGAGGAAGTTCTTTATATCAATGAATAGCTTACCTTTTGCTCTTTCTATTCATTATAAAACGAGCTATAACACCATCAGACAGAGAGATATAAGCTCCAAATTCAGGTACATGTTTTCAGGCTGATACGTGGTTATTTTGAGGATCTTTAAGCATGAATGTGTATGATTTGTACTCACCAACCTAAAGTGTATATTGAATTTCATCATACTGCCCGACCGACTATTGTCAGTACTCACATATTCTCATTTTTCTACAAAAAATGGCTCATATAGATTTGGATGTTTTGTGAAGCATTGACGTATCTTTATACCTGGAGGGGCGTATTGCCGTCAACGGCGCAGCTCATTAGTTCTTGCCACACCCATGACATGGAAAAAATCTAATAAATCACACAATTAAAATAAAGTGCCGACAATCT